>CM060874.1:16826869-17404369 GCA_030737845.1 Acorus calamus | reverse complement strand
TTTATTTCAAATTTCAAATTTCAAATCAAACTTAGATGAATTATATTATATTTTTAAGATTTAAAAATCAGATTTATGTAAATCATATCAATATATTCAAATTTTAGTAATTCAAAATTAAATATATTCATTAAATTTATCTCAAGTGAATTACATAAATATTTAATATGAAAAAATATATTATATGATATACAAATTTATTATTCTATATGATAAATGGAATGAGTTTTTTTTAATGATCCAATATTATAAACATTTCATCTATATTGTATTAATAATATCAATATTATACTTACATCTTGTACATTTAGATCCATATGCATTTGGTACATGTATAAAACTAATATTTTAACAAAAGACAACCAGATGGGTGTTCATGTGTGTTCTTAAAACATATTAATCAAATACTTTTTTTAAAATCTTGGGATTAATTGGGGTTAGGAATTATGCGTACATCAATAGTTTATAATAAAATTACCAACCATATGATCATGAGTATAAATCCAAACACTTACCAAGGAAAAACAAGCTTGGTTATTAATTTTAAACTTTTATCCAACATAACTAGTATAGACCCCTTAATTTTTATCAAGTTTTAATAAAGAATTAACACAAAAAACTGTTGACACAAACATGTTTAAAACATTCAGGTGTTGCGAGTTGCAAAAACATTCAGATCACACTGATCAGGTGTTTCACGTTACTGAGTAGCGCCTTGGATTTTGGGGTCTGGGTAGAAATATCTTCAACTCGATCGCTCATTATCCGCTTGGTGTAATTTTCTTTTCTTTTATTGTTTTTTACTGTGTTCTGTCTCATCCTCAATTCAGACATGTTCTAATTTATTGACCGATAATAGAATACGACTAGGGGTGGTAAACGAGCCGAACGAGTCGAGCTTTGACATGTTCAAGCTCGACTCGTTTATAAACGAGTCGAGTCGAGCTCACGAGCTTCAACAAACCTAGTATTCTTCTTCATTTTAGGGTTTGTCGGGGTTAAAAATAAAATTTTAACCTAAATGAGTCAAGTTTATGAGTCTAAAAGAGCATGCTTTGTATTGATTTAATGTTATGATTGTAGAAAAGAGTTTAGTCGAACTTCAAGTAAGTTTTTTATAACACAAATGAGTCAAATTTGAATACAAAATAAAGCTCGATCTAGCTCCCGAGCCTAACCGAGCTTTAAAAATTATTTAAGCTCGTTCATTTGTCTAATTGAACAAGCTTAAACCGAGCCGAATCATAGACCGAACCGAGTTCAAGCGGCTTGGTTCGTTTACCATGACTACAATTTTTCAAAAAAAATATGTAAAATGAATTTTTTTTTTTAAATGAACTTATAAAAACTGAAGGAACCCGAATGGACCCCACGCTAATAAATAAATAAATAAATAATCATTGTTGACATCCTGATTTGATGTGCAAGATCGGACGGTCAGAGAAAAGCCACGTCGCTTTGACTTCCAATGGAGTTATTAGATCTGATACCGACGTCACATGCATCTGGAAAAGTAGTTTGTAGCTTCTTGGTTTCCAACTGCCTTTTTCTTTTGGATTTTTTTTTTTTTTTAAATGTTGAAAGCTGAGTCTTTTTTTAATCATTAGCTGTTCATTCATGTTTTTTATTAAATATCACACGTATTTTTATAAAAAAATAATAGATAAATATATTTTAATACATTAAATGATATTATTTATAAAATATTATCAATGACTTATATGTTATCTTATAATAAGTGTATGGGACTAACAAGTTAGTGGGAATGTATTTAAGATTTGTAAAAAATCGAATGAATAATTTAGTTTAGTTAGACAATAAATTGTAGTTCAAGAATAATTTTTTGTTATAACACTTCATTGTTAGTCTTTATAAACTTTCTTTTGTTTTCTCTAAAAAAAATATGGGAAAATTAATTAGAGGTCCTTCAGTCTATCCCTCATTATTTTTAGGTCCATGGACCTTTTCAAGATATTTCTAGGTCTCTAACCCCTGATTTAATTATTTATAGATCCAAACTAACAGCTGTCGTTTGCTTCCTCCGTTAGCGTACTCAATATACCCCTTCAACAATTAGTTTTTTCCTCCTCTTCTTCTTTCCCAACCCTCCGAACACTCCATTAAAATCCTAAGTTGCATTGAACACCCTCCCATGGCTATGACAGCTGAACCACTGAAAATTTAGTCTCCAACACCCTAAATCGCACCTACAGATCGATTTATAAACTGCGGTTGAACCATCCAATCTTCTTCTTCTTCATTGAAAACTCACGACGGCAGTGAAGGAATCGCGAGTTACAATTAGGTATGGAGAATCATAATGTTTTAATCAAAGAGATTGTAAATAACAATGACAATGCTTTTGGTTTTGAATTTATGTTACAGTATAAAACGCAGATTGTGTTAGCATTCATGTCAACTGATACTATTCATATAATTCTGACTGTTATACAGAGATACGATTACGTTGTTCCAAGATAAATTAATAATGTACCCAGATAAATTAACAATGCACTCAGTGTAGAGTCTGATTGTTTTACGTTTAGTTGATACACAGTGTGTATGTGGCATTAATATTGTATGTAACACAATTCATACTGTTAACAAATGATTCGTTTTTGCATAATATTTGAATTTATACATGGATACCCTAATGACATTTTGTTCCTACAATGGAGAAACACGAGTAGTTCATGTTGGTAGAACTACAACACTTTCAGATATTGTAAGTAAATTATGTGAAAGATGGAAGTTCGATACGTCAAAAGTCATTTTGATGTACGACATTCCTGTTCAAGCAAATATGTGAACGACTCTTGTGAACAATGAAGATGTTGAGACTATATATGACATTCATAAGATGTGTGAATCCAACTTTATCCAGATTAATGTTTTTATAACTTTGAAGAAAGCTCTGCTGGAGATGCAGGATAAAGGTAAATTATTTTCCTACTTGTTGTGATGATTCAATGGTTTAATTATATTCTAACAGTATACTACTAGGATTTACTAGTGTACCCATATTAGTTAACATTGTACTAAGTAATCATAATAGTGTATGATATATCATTTTTACTATTGTATGACAATGCTTCATATGCTTTATTGTATGACTTCAAATGCTACGATGATAATGAATTATAGGATGTACTCCAACTGTGTCAAGTCATTCAATTCATGGATATTTGAAGCTCATAACCTTCCAATAGTCCAAATGGTTGATCATATACGCGTTCAAATGATGGATATGATGTATCGCAAATGCAATGAATCAAGCAGTTAGCAGAATTTTTTATGCCCATCTATCATGGAAAAATTGTAAATGATCAAAGACGATAGTCGTGGGTTGCAGGTACGGTGTTTAGATGGAGTACATTTTGAGGTTCGTAGGAGGCGAAACGAAACAGTAAACCTTATTGAGCGCACCTGTACATGTGAAAGATGTCAGATATATGGGTTGTCATGTGTTCATGCATGTGCCACCGTGTGGAAGATAAATGGCTCTATACATGAGTATTGTTCACACTATTTTCGAACAGATTTGTACCGTCAAGCTTATGTCGCAGCAATCTTACCAGTACTAGGTAGTCAGAGGACGGAGGGGGAAGAAGGCGACATAATCATCAAACCTCCATTAACCAAGATCAGACCAGGGAGAAGAAGAAAAATTTTATCGAGTCACAAGCAGATCCGGACGCAGTGACATTGTATCGTTGTTCAAGATGCAAAGGCCTTTAACATAATAGGAAGACATGCAGAAATCTTGTTACTTAAAATAGTATTATCCTGTTTTATTTGTATTAAATATCACACTTTATTTGTATTAAGTATCTGGTTTATTTGTATGAACATTTGTTTTTATTTATATTACGCCATATGATCCTATGTGCTAATAAGTATTTGTGTTTAAAGTATTTTTTGCTCCTTCATCTGATGATGCTTAAACTATTATGATTGTAAAAATGGTAGTATTTAACAGTGTACCCATATGAACTAATAGTGTACTTATAATAGTCAACAGTGTACCTGTTGGACTAGTAGTGTACTGACTTTACTGGATTTCATTACACAGTTTCTATTTTTCCATTCTAATACATCTGTCAATCATAATACTTCTATTTATAACATCAACTAATAACAAAATTATATCTTTCACATGATAAACATTCACAACATTCATTCACAGCCCAACTGCATCATTCACAACATTTATTTAATAACATTATTGTTTATTCAAAAATTTGATATACATCCAAAACAAACATTCATGTCCATTCATAGTAATCTCACTTTAGATCTTCTAAGGATCTTCGCAGCATATTCATTTCTGAATCTTGGGATGTTGCTATAATCAAAATTCCACAGCATCATCTTGATGAGATGCTCATCAAATTTTATCACGAACATGCCACAGACCACCTTAAAACATCATACAGTTATATAATATCATACTATTAGAGCATTGTTGAAGGAGGAATAGAAGTACAATTGCACATTCGTCTAATCAGGGCATTCATCATCCCTGATGGTGGGCCAGTTGTCAACTTCCATGGAATGATACCTCCTGAAGTACACTTTCAACCACATGACCTGCATAGTTAATATCATACAAAGATACATTAACAATGTACTAATATTAACTAACAAAGTACCCACAATACCTAACAATGTACTACCAAATTATCAGAAGATCTAAACTTACCAAATTATCTGTACTTATTATAAAACCAATGATGTTTTTCATGGAGTTATACTCTACGAACTAATGTTGTTTCAAATCAACCTTCAAAAGATGCCAATGATGACACTCTTTAATGTTTGAGTGGACTAAATTTTGAGTAGGAGATTTGGTGGAAGGCTTGGAAAGAGCTTTGGAGGACTGCTTTTGAGCAGATGATTTGGTGGAAGGCTTGGAAGGAGCTTTTGTGAACGGCTTTTGCGCAGGGAATTTGTTGGAAGGCTTGAAAGAAGCTTTTGTGGGTGGCTTTGAAGTGGGTGATTTGGTGGAGGCTTCAAAAGAGCTTTTCTGGATGACTTTTCAGTGGGGGCTTTGGTTTAATGGGTTTTGAGTAGAGGATTCGGTGGATGGGTTTTTAGTAGGGCTTGGTGGATGGATTTTCAATAGGAGCTTCTGTGGATGAGTTTTGAGTAGGGGATTCGGTTGGTGGATTGGAAGGAGCTTCTATAGATGGGTTTTGAGTACATGATTCAGTGGATGGTTTGGAAGGAACTTTGGAACGAGCTTTAGACTTCGGAGGACTTTTGACCACCTTAATTAAACCTCTGACTTCTTCTTGGTGTCACATCATCTATTCGAACCATTTTTTCAATCAAATACAGTGCGCAAAAATAAAAATGTAAACACACAAGCACATAAAAATCACACAAACAAATAAAAAGCAGGAATCAAACATTACAACTACTTTTAAATACAAACAAGCAAAGAAATAATAAACCCTCCAATGGCCTCACATTATGTGCACAAGCTTCACAGTGTCCAACACTCTCTTCAGAAACCCTCCAATGACCAATCCTTCCTTTTTTTTCCATACTATACAACTCCTCCTCCACCTACCCCTCCTCCTCACCCTCTCTTCCTCTTTTTTACATGAATGTGTCACATCCTCTGACACATTCTTTCAACCAACACATGAAGCCACACATCTCATTCACAATTAATTGTTGAAGTGATTTTACTTCAACACATTCTATCATTAGTTTAATAATGTACCACAAAGATTTACTACTGTACCAATAAATTAACAATGTACTATTATGACATTAAATTGTACTACTAAACTAACTGACACAACAATGCAAGTCAAGATGTCAATCAAGCATTTACAAAGCATAGACAGCAAATCCACCCAAGGCTAGTGCATCAAATACATAAACTGTTTATCCAAGCCTAAATAAGGTTATACATATACAAGATAACAATATACTAAAATAGATTAACAAATCACCCACATTGCAAATCCATATCATCCGATTATCTAAATTATATACTAATTTTATATATCAGGTGATGAAAGGGAATAGTTTCACATACTCTGAGGAGGAGGATGTCTCGGCCGCAGAGGATCATTGGCGTCGCCGTCGATGATGTCGTGAAGGCTTCTAGGTTCGTCACCGTCGTCGTCGATGGAATCTTTGTTCGTGGTTGTCGCTGCCGGTGGATGAAGAAATCGATGGAGGGAGGACGATCGGAGGTGGTTTAGAGTTTTGAAATGAAAAGGGGTTTTCGGGGAGAGATGATTTTTTGGAGGAAAATTGGAGAGAGAGAGAGAGAGGAGGATTAAGTGGGAGGGGTAGGAAGGACATTTTGCAGGGGGAGTGAAACGGCAGCTGTTAGTTTGAACTCAGAAATAATTAAATAGGGGTTAGGGACCTATAAATATCTTGAAAAGATTCAGGGACCTAAAAATAATGAGGGATAAGCTGAGGGATCTCTAATTAATTTCTCCAAAATATATACATCAATGAACTATAATTCAACTTTAAGAATCATATGTTATTTTAAATTATCAACATATTATATTCTTTTCTTTATCACTCACAGAAAAAAAGGGGATTTAAAAAATACAAATCCCTCGTACCAAAGGAAACAAAATAGTTAAAAAGATGTTTTAAAAAAACATGTTTGGAATTAACACTGATAACTAAAAGATCATCACGGTTTCTAATTAATCATATAAAATTGTGGCCATTTGAAAAAATACGTTCACATCTTTCAACTTATTTTCAAACACCCTTTAAAATAAGTTTAAAAAACAAGAATCAAAGGTGAGATTTTATGATTTGACATACAAATTCTTTATATGGAACATGGGCATAAAAAATTTCCTTACTAATAAAAGATTCAAATTCTGTAGTGGCCTTGCATGGTAATGGAGGCGGCTGCTTTGATTTTTCTGTGGGTGGCTGATGAATAGAGTTGCGTACCAAGCTATTCCTCGCTCTCCACTTATTTTCAGTGCTTCTTCGGCTCCATTTGGATGTGCGCTCCGCATCACTGCCTTGGCCAAATCAATCCGTCGACGCAGAAGTTATGTTTCAGTACGTTGAAATGTCAGAGAAAAATACACATACACCTCCAACATACACGTAAAACGTGGACGCTGTTATTTCCATTTGGTTGAGAGCTCGCGTCAATCGGTGTCCACGAACGTAAACGCCCCGCGAAGGCTCCACCAAACGGAGCCTTCATCTTTTTTTTCTATTACTTAACTCATTGAAAATATATATTTATATAACCCTCTCAAAGACTGTGAATATATATATCTACCTCTCGTTATTCTAAATATTTATGTAACCCCTGAAATTATGCGCTTAATTCATATCACCCCCTACTATTACCCAGTTAAAACTTATGTGTGATTAACTTAACAATAAACAATAATTTATTAACACACATTGAAGAAGAAACAAATTGAGGTATTTTTTTGTGGAGGACTTTTTTATCATTTAGATGGATCACATTGAATTTTTCTTAAATCTCATAAGGTTATTTGAACAAATACATTTGCAACACCTTTAAATTGCTAGAATATACTCAAATATACTCAAAATATTTCTTAAACTTCGACAGAAAACTAACTCAGGGACCTACATCTTAATCCATGAGAATATATAGGGGGTTGTATGGATATTCGCAAAATTTAATAAGGTTATATGCATTTTTCCTTGGATGTGGGTAAAAGTTATTGAGGGTAAAAAAGTAATCTAACAATCTGTGGTTAAGTCAATCACATCTAAATTTCAAGATGTTAATGGCAGGGGAGTATATCAATATAATCCAAACAATCAGGGGGCTATATATTTTTTTTTTAAAAAAGGTAGGTATGGAAATAAGCAAACTTTCAAGAGGCTATATGCATTTTTTCCTTGTTTTAAGTATTTGGCTGTGTTTGGTGGTGGATTTTTTTTTTTAGAATGAATTTGATCCCTTGACTTGACCTTTTTATAAAGGTGGGAGACCAAAGTTTGGTGTTGGATTTTAATGACAGAATATGATGTTTGACTGAATATTTCAAAGCCCCAATTCTAACATTCTTCCTAAACTGACAGAAATTTAACTCAAGTTTTTTTTTTTTTTTGCTGAACCATGAAAACTTTCAGGGAATTAAATGAATTTTCAGGAAAAAAAACAAGGGGGATATGGATATTTGTGAACTTTAAGGGGGTACATACATTTTTCCCTTACAACAAATCAAATCCCACCAACGATATCCCAGTGTTGTCTTTCTAATTGCAGTTAGGTCATGGAAGCCATCAATCGGCCTCAATGTATAGTTGGAAATTAAAACTCAAATGAGGATTGTTGGATTAGAGAAAAAGAGAGAAGCTTGATGATGACATGCAATTGGACTGAAAGATTGAATGAGTAAATGATCAAGAGTGGTTGTGATGAATGGGACTGCCAAAATTCAACCTCGCCCAGCTGCAAGGATAAGATGTTGAGATTGAACTCTTGCATTCTGGTGACTGGATACCAAGGAAGAACTGTACACAATTGAGAGAAGAAAAAGGTTTCAGGGAAGGAAGAACTGTACACAATTAAGAGAAGAACAAGGTTTAAGGGTAGCAATCCCCCACCAAACTTTCTTATGAGATTTCATGACAATTATGTGTTATGTGAGGACATTATAATAAAAAAAATTGACCGTATATAATATTTTGAGTTAGATTCTCGTACCATTTAGCAATGATGTGCAGGGCTATGCGAGGGAGAATCTAGTTTGCAACTCTCCACATGAAAGGGAAAATTTACTTTCCCTCCCCAAGGACGTAGACAATGTTTCACAGAACGAAATCTCATATTAGGTGATCTGTGGGTTTTGTTCTTATAAGAGCTTCACAGAATAATAATTCCCTTCTACCTTGTTTAGATTCCTAGATCTATTTTTTCAACAGAAGGAACTGCGCAACAATTCTTATTTTTTAAAATCTTTACATGACCCCCACAAAAGCGCAAAAGGAAAGAAAAAGAATATTGCAATAAAAATACCAAACTAATAGCCAAACATGTGCGGCATGCAAGGATATCTAATAATATCTGAATTTCTTCAATCACAGTTCTACAGGGCAGGCAAGAATGGTATATACTCAAAGAAATATATGTGCTTATATATTTTATACCTGGAAGGTCACTGAAGGATAACCACCAAGTAGAATGAAAAGCAGTTCTTCATGGCTGAAATACTGATTTAACCTGGACTGAAACGGACATGTAATCTACAAATTGGGTAAACCTGCATTAAGTTTCCAATGTGCAGATCATCATGGTTGGATATAATAACATTTGCAAGTAAATGCGTCTATATGCTCAGAAAGTCATCTATGTACCAGTTTAGCCTGATAATACAAAACTAATATATCGAGTCAACACTCAACAAGTGGCAATCCAAGCAACTACAGCAAAATCTTGTTCATGCCTGAACATCAAACAAGAATGGAGTTGTTCCTTCTTAAAATAACAACGCATGAAAAGCATTATGTCTATCTTATTGTTCTAAATGAGGATTTCCTTGATTGTCCGGATTGAGCAATCTCATCATAGTTCTTACACATTTCTGCAAAATTCTTCTACACGCGAGAAATAGCAAAGGATTCTTATCACAATGTCAAATGAGAACATTTTAAGGTGGGAAATGGAGCCCAAATCACCATGGTCATCACAATTTACTGGATAAGAAGCATGAAAGGGATATGGAAGTTCTGGTGGCAACTAAGCAGCAGCACTTCACATGCACCAAAAGTCTTTATATGCAAAATTCAACTTTCACAATAAAAAATTGTGGATAATAGAACAAGGTTCACCCATCTCGCCATAAAAAGGTTGTTCATCCTGATTCTACAGATCCAATCTCTCCTTTGGAAGAGAGGTGGGAGCACCGCCACCAGAAATTATACAAGACAGCAGTTGTGCTGAATGATTAATAATAATTGTTGACTCACAATCAGTCAAAATGAGAGATACAATCTGTATATTCTATCTATATATTGGTATTTGTTAATGTGAAAGTTCTAACAGCTACATCTAAACAACCTTCCCTTGTAAGAAAACAGCCAACCTTCAAATTCGTCTTCATCAACTACTAGTTCTTACTAACAATCTTGCTATCCATAATAAACCAATGAATGATTCTAGGTGAGGAGATACCAGAAATGAAAATTTGATTTTCCACAAAGAACATCATCAAGGAAATAGAAGGGAACGTTGAGTAATCAAAGGTAGGATTGGGCCGATGCAAAAACATGAGTACTAGTGAATAAACATTTTCTGTATGCTCACCAACCTAAAACTTATTGTAAACTTGAAATGAATAGGGGAAATCAAGCTTTAATAAGATCCTCTAATATCCTAGCACGTAATCATGTGTACTGAGCATCAATTCGCTCTCCTGCTGAACAAATAGTGTCCGCAATCCTTCATCTTGCACCCCAATATCTTAATAGTTAGTATTCATCTAGTGTTGTAAAATAACAGCAAGAGAAGGCCATTATACTGATTGTGCTAATTTAATGGTATTAAACATGAGGTATAGAGGCTGGAAAGTTAGTGTTTATTTTAGTATGACAGGTATGAGAACCTCTAGTCAAAGGAGGCACTCCTTATGTGGAGAATATTTGAGAGTCAGTGGTCAGATGTATTATGGACTGGGGGAGATTTTGCGCCCCTTGTGGGTGGTTTACTTTGGATTAAGGAATAGGTAGTGGTTTTTGCCAGGTTTGGTTCCTTAGTAGAGCTCTCTTATACTGGGACCTCTCTAGGATTTTGGTTGTATTTGTTTGTTTTGGTATTTTCTTTGTTTTCTACCTTTTGGACTTTCTTCCTTATTTAATAAAATGAGGGCATCTGCCTACCGTGCTGATCCAAAAGATTAAAAAAAAGAAGAGAACCTCTAGTCAAAGAATCCCAGAGTTGAAAAAAAAAATACAAAGAAAGTAGGTAATCATATTGCAACAGTTTAAACACACAAACACACACACACACACACAAAAACAGACTATATTTATCAAAAATGCAAGGGTTGTATTGTAACATTCAAGTTGATTTTACTAGTATCAAGTTATTAGGGCAGAGAAGCCAAGATTGATGTGAAAGATGAGAAATGAAACCAGGAATCTATCAATTCACCCCAAAGGCCCAAATCAACAGAGGGAGGGAGGGAAATTGTTATGCTGAGATGACATAGAATAAAAATACGATCAATATTCATGTCAAACTTCCAATGACTGTTAGGATCCTGGAAAACATTTGGATACGTGGTAGCTTCCAAGTAAACTCATCTTTCAAAGTTTAGCTTCTATCACATGCAAGGAATATATTATCCATTCTGATAGGTTATCCTTGATATTTTGGAAAGTGTGTTTCACCCCCATCATCCTGTAAAATTCAACAACAATATATCCCTACCATCAATAACCAAGTAAAAAGATGAACTACAACATATACTTCATCTCCAATAACATAGAATAAGCATCTATTCCTTCTTAAGCATCTCGGAAAATATTTTCCTTTGCAAAAGACAAATTAAAGAGTGCTACTTTCCTCAGAAAGGATATTATCTGAATCTCCATACTTTGACAAATATTTCAATGTGGAAAGTAATATCCAAGTTGCCAAATATCTCTATTGGCAGTCCTCCATAAGTCTATTCAAATGATTGGTTACAAATTTAGGAAAGGAAATAAGAGATTAAAAGGGTTCAATAAAGGCTCGGGAAAACCAAGCTTTCCCTATCAATGTGACAAGTATACGAATAAATACTCGGGGGGTGTAGAATATACAACAGAGCTACCACAGTAATTAGATGTACATGCACAAAAGATTTAGAAATTTCTAACAGGAAGTTAAGTTTTATGCTTATCAAAAGAGCAAAACACTAGTATTATAGTATAAAACTTTCTAAAACTAAATTTTTAATGATGATGAAGATGACACCTACAAAATAATTTGATGGAAAGGCACAACACATACAAGACTGTTGGTGGGGAGCTAGTAATAAAGATGCTCCCACCTCACTATCTCTCTCTCAAAAAAAAAAAAAAAAGAGGAGAAGAAGAATAAAAAGAAAAAGAAAGAGTTAGATATGCAGACATGTAGCAGGGAAACCTTTCCCCGAACAGATTTCAACAAAATCCTACATTAATTACAATCATTCATCGCACTGTAAAATTCATCAACACTAAATTAAACTTCACTTAATTAGAGGAAAAAGTGATTTTCCATCAAAACTATTTTACAGACAAGATCTAATGAAAACTGACAATCCGACATGCACTTTGATTCTCTTTGTATATGAAGCATCATGCTTCATAAGTTATGGATCAACAACGCCAGGCTCATTTTCTCCAGAATAAATAAATAAATAAAAGGATCAACCTAAATTACCAGGAACCACATATGCTACACAGTTAAAAGTTAAAATGAATTCTAATGACCTTGTAGAGTTTTTTTGATTGACTAGGAAATATACTGAAACTATCACCGAGTACTAATCATACTGATCAACCAGACCTTATGGTTTCAAAGGGAAATTACCAGATCAAATCAGACATCATCACCATCAGAAATTATCACATAGATTTGCTGCAGAGATATTCATAATAGAAATATATCCATTTTTGCTTCATCTTCACAAACTTTGCAGACAACAGGTGTCTTGCTGCTGCAATGTTTACTGCCCGTTTATCATGACTTATCAATGAATAACCACCCAAATATATCTACTGAATATTCTCAAGGATAGAACGACATTAAATATCGAGCTACTCACTGCTTATTATACATCATGTCTCATACAAGATTGCTAAGAATTAAATTTCTATCTTATTGATAATGAAAATCTTTATATGAATATCCCAACAATCAGTTATAAACTCACATCCACTTTGGAAGAAAGACACATGTCAAGTCTCATGAGATTCATCCAGAAATCACGAACAGAATAAATACCCCACCATAATTTCAACATTATGGAATTGGGTGTAACTCCACAAACTTTCAAAATAAACTCAAAACCTATGATAATTAAGAAGATAAGCACATGGATCCAATAAATTTCAGTCTCTGGCACAGCACACTTCAGCAGGTATGGCATTCAGAGAGGATTCGGGAGCAAAGGGGGGTTTCATGTTGGTTGTGAAAATGTTCTTGTAGGTTCAGAGATATAGTTTTTAAAGTTATGAGCAAAGACAAAGTCTGGTCTCAGATAACTCTGAAACCGGGCCAATTAACCTTTGTATGAAACCAATTCAATTGGAGCTTGATGACATATAAAACATACAAGTGATAGATTTACCTTTCAAAAAAAAAATCTACCATATATTGCTGAATAGTTTCCACGACCATAGATTTACCTCAACCATCATGAAACAAGTTATGGGATTCTCAAACATGTTGAAAAATAGACAATCATGATTTATTAGTATTGCAAGGAAGATAACACTTCCAGATGTGAGTGCAAGGAAGCAAACTTTCTTGAATTCAAAGAAGCAGCAGTACAGCAGAAGCCACCCTTATAAATACTAAAGACATGTAACTTATTATTTCCCAAGAATCAGTAATGAATCACCAATGTGAATGTACTACAATGCAAGTGCATCATCACTATTGGTTGAATTGGCTTTTACCAAATGAACTCATAAATCAAACAGCAGAAATAAAATTGACACAAAATATTAAACATCAAGAATGTTCCCAAAACAAGTTGTATTTTAATACTTTCGCACACATCTATAATAAACACCACAAAAGAAATGCACACCGACATTTCAGAAAACAGGAGCGGAAAAAATGATTTCAGAAAGAAATATTCTCCCTATTCAGACAACTTAATCAAACGGTGAATTGTCGACTTTGCGAGCCTGTTATTTGGGTCAAGCTTCAGAACAGCCCTCAAATCCTCAGCACCGAGCTTGTACTTCTCCGAGCTCTCATAAAGAAGAGCCCGCTGCAGCAACACGGAGACATTCTTGCTATCATGTTCGAGCACCTGCAAAAGAGAACCCAGAGAACTGTTAATACACTCTCCTCCCCTCCCCACAAACACAGAAATCCAAGAATGCCACATGAACTGACAAATAAAGTATATACCTTTGTACAATCTGCGATGGCCTTCTTATACTCACCGACTTCTTTATAACTAGAAGCTCTGCAAGCAAGAACCTCCACAGACCCCGCATTGTCTCCCCCCTTCTCTAGCAGAGCGACTGCCCAAGACAGCCACTTTATGGCATCGGGGTACTGACCCTGCTTATAATTATCCAACCCCTTGTTCTTAGCCATCAACGCATTGATCCCCGATGGGGGTGGCGGGAGCCCTTCGAGCTCAGTAGTCGTACCACCACCGTCCATGCCCGCATCATCTCCCCCGAATTCAGCTCCGATGTTCCAATCATCGATGATGGTCTCCGATGTCATCGGACCACTGGCCTGAGCCGTCGATGAGGTAAACAATACCTCAAACGGATCAGTGCCCTTCGGAACGGAAGGGGCGGTCTTTTGGAAATCTCCAAAAGCGTGATCGGACCCGTTGTTGTTGTTGTGATTCACTGAGGAAGTCTTCATGGGATTGGACCCAAAATCCACAAAGGACGCGAAAGGGTCAGTTTTTGTGGTGGACGGAGCGGTGGCTCTCAACGACGGACCAGTGTTGATCGGCCTCGTGTTCTTCGGAAGAGAATCAGCCAAATTACCCATCGAGAAGGTGTTCCTGCCGGAGGCCGCCGCAGCCGGTGGAGGCGGAGCTGCGGCAGCTGTGGATCGCGCGGCGGCGGGGGCGGCGGACTTCAAGGGGACGTTGTTGGAGGACCTGCCCTGACCTAAGGCGGTGCCGACGAGATCGCCGAAGAGGTTGGGGTTCGATTTGGGGATACCGATGCCGATGGAGGAGGAGGAAGTGGTTGTGGTGGTGGTGGAGGCCCAGCTCTTGCCGAAGATGTCCCCCACCATCGACGTCTGATTAGCGAGGCCAGGTCTGGTGGAGGCGGCGGACGGGGCAGGTTGGTGGGTCCAGGAGGGCTTGTTGGGGGTCCATGAAGGGGTTATAGAGGGAGAGGCGAAGGTGGCGGTGGAGGTTGATTGGGGTTTCTGGTCTTTGAGGGGACGGGAGGACTGGCGGCCGGAGGGGATGCCGAAATCGAATTCGTAGGTGTTGAGGGAGGATCTGCCTCCGCCGCCGCCGCCGGAAGAGTTCATGGTGGTGAGATGCCTCGGGATTCGCGCAGATCTGGGCGTGGGTGGAGATCTCGAACGGAGAGGGTTCCGACCTTGACGGATTACCTGTGCCTTTTTGAAGGAGAGAGGGTCCGTATCACCGACAGCGTGAAAAAAGGAGATCTTTTTAATCTGGGAAGGATATTTAATTAGGTGCCTTTTAAAGGAATGGAGAACTACAATTCATTCACGTCTGGAATTATTGTTTGTTCGTGTTTTGGTTTGTAAAAATGTCATGGACATCCCGTGAAACCTATCTCCTTTTCGGTCAAAGAAAAATATCCAGTGTTTTATTTTTATTTTTTTTTCTAAATTTATCAATTATTTGTATCTGTTTATTAAAAATTTAATATTTTAAATCAAATTTAGATCAATTATAAATTTTAAGATTTCAAAAGTAATTTTAAGTAAACCGTATTAACATGCACAAAATTTTGATAATTTAAAATTAAAGATATTGATGAAATCTATCTTAATTAAATTTTATAAAGATTTATTTTATGATAGAGAAAAATATATATAACTCATTGAAAAGTTACCGGTATGCTCTCACCTTTCTTTTTTTTGAAAAAATGATATAGTTCACTAGAAATTATGAAAATTTAAAAAGGTCCATAAAAATTGACAAATCCACTTAGGTCTCTATTTAATTAAACAATATTTATTTTAGTATCTATTATAATCGAAACCAATCTGATCTATAATTGACTTTAACTATACATGATAAATTGTTGTAATACCATTTTAAAATTTATTTGATAATTATTATTGTATCACACTAATCAGATTTGTGATTGTTCTTAAGAGGATTTACTCATTTTACAAGGGCCCTTTTTCAATTTTTCAAAAGTTATAAAGGAGTTATATAGATTTTTTTCTTAATAGTTGGTGAATATAGGATAACGATAGAATTTTAAGGAAACGATGGGCATTTTTATTATAAAAAAATTAAATTAGATTTTTCATATTTTATATGTACTTATTTGAATGAATTTATTGGAGAAATTTAATTTATGAACTAAATCCGTTAACCATACATATTTTCTGAATAATCTATAGTGTTTTTTCAATTTTACAAGTATGAAAACCAATTTAGTTAGTTTTCCAAGAAGTTATATTAATTTTTCCCATAATAATATGAACAAAATATATGCATATTACCAGTGGCGGAGCCACCTAGGGCCTAGAGGGGGCACATGCCCCCCCTGAATTTTTTTTATTTACTTTGAAATCCTTTTATTTTTTAAGTGATAGAATAATTTCAATTAGGACTATAGGTCATGTGCCCTACCAACATATGAAATTATCTAAACAGAAACAACCTAACACATTTATCTGGATCATTTACGTGTATGGTGTGCCCTCACCCTTCTTTTAATTAACCCTCCCATTCACATAAAATAAAAGTCTATTTTGATTCTACTTTTTCATTGATCTCTAAGCCTCTTTCAATATCCATATCCCACATACAATCATGGAGGCATGGACCCCGCTCTTCGGCGTCCCCACCAAGGCGTCCATCTTGAAATAAATAAATTTTTTAATTTTAATTTTTTTTTGGTATCTCAATTGTTCATAATATCAATCATTATATGTAAAATAATCCTTAATTTTTATTTTTTGTTCTATTAACCATCCCACAATTGCAAATCTGTAATCAATAATCTTCTCCTCTCATCCATTAACACGTCGAAGGTATATAATTTTTTCATTTTAATTTATTTAAAGTTTAAAATATTTGTGTAAATATTTAAAATAAACAAATCGTTCAACATTTTCAGAATAAGAAACATCGTCGAGATCAAATTTAAAGGTATGCATTGCTGTTTAAATTTAGGTTTTGACATTTTTTGTTAATTATAGATATAAAATTTGACAAATCGTTTTAAAATATGATAATTATCTTTTAAAATTATTCAGAGATATGTTTTATGTGAGTATTTTTATTTTATTTTATGCATATTCCTTTTTTAAGTTATGCTATTGAAATTAAAAAAAAACATAATGATATGATTTTAGAAAATATTTACATAAGTCACATTAGGCCCCCCTTCATAAAAATCCTGGCTCCGCCACTGCATATTATAAACATATTTTATTATCCTATTTCTTATATGTCTGTTAAATGGAATGAAATTTTTAGATGGTTCAATATTTTATTATCATTTCGTTTATATTGTATTATTCATATTAATATTATAGTTATATCTTATATATTCAAGTCTGCGTACATTTGACTCATATATAAAACTAGTATTTTATGAAAATGAATGATTAAATTGTATATGTTTGCAATTCTTTTTTTTTTCAAAAGGATATGAAAATAATAATCAACAGGGATTAGGGATTTAAAAATAAATAAAATGTTTTTAGTAACTTAAAAAATAATTTAGAGATTTCTCGGGAGGACCCGAAATAATAATCAACAGGGTCAGTACATAGGACAGCCTAGATTGATTCATGAGACAGATAGGTGGTCTAGTACAATTTACAAGTAGTTGAAGAGGCCGCTCATTGGCCAGCAATTGATTGCAGCAAATCATGTTCCATTTGTTTTCTTCTGCCTTTTGGATTTGCTTGTACTTTTTTTTTTATTGCTTATTAATCTGGAGACTAAATTTATCAAATGAAAAGATCACAGACCCATTTCATTTGATTAATTAAAAGACACACACAAATAAGAGTGCGTTTGTGCATGATGTAAAACGAAGAAAAGAAAGGAAAGTAAAAAATTTTTTTTTCTTTTAATCATTCAAAAAGTTAACATTTGTATTAAATAAGGAAAAGAAAAAAATTTTCATCACTTTCTCTCTCTTATTTTGTCTCATTAGAAAAGTAAGAAAAATTTTTCTTTTCTCCATAAGTGAGAAATTGAGAGATAGTAATGAAATTTTTTTCCACCACATGCACAAACATCTTAAAAGTTGATAAAAGAGAAATTTTTTTACTTTCCACCACTTTCCTTTTGACTCAATTCACTTTCTTTCATTTTCCCTTCAACTTTGTACACAAACACTCTCTAAAAAAATAAAAAAAACAGTTGCAGAGGGCACTGGTGATACAGACAGTCCCCCTCCATCATCTACCCTGAATACTGATCCTCAAGCCCTAGTTTGTTCAAGAATGGGATGAGGTAAGAATATGTTTGATCCTGATAAAAAAAATTAATTTAACATGTATAAACTGTAATAGTCATGCAATGCCCTTTTTTTTTTCTTTTGTAACATTGATAGTGGAGACGTATATTTCATTTCTATACCTATATTCTAATAATAACACAGATGTAAAAATAAAAATTTATCCAAAATGATAACTAAATAGAAAATCATCTAATTCTCTTTGTTAACTGTTTTTATATCTAAATAAACTACCCACAGAACAGAACCACGAGCAAAGATTGCAGATGGCTCTTCTGGAGTGAATAATGGAATGATGTGAACTGTATAGGTTCAAATGAGATATTCTATTATACCCATCTCTACAGTGCATAAGTGCTGTTTTGACAAAAGCAGATTCAAGCATGAAGGTTGATGTCCCTTGATGCTTCTGCCTTCCAACAATGCTTATTAGATGTCATGCAGCAAGGAGAATTCCAACAATGCATGACATACAAATACCCCTATAGCCTCATTTTAATCTTAAACCTTACCAATTTCTGAACAAGTGATACTTTTTTATACAACAGCAGCAGATAATGTCCCAAGAGACCAACTGTTACACAGCAGCATGGGAGAAGAATCATGACAACAACCTTCCATCTTTCCTTTAGATCAAGGTTTTCCAAAAAGAATTGGTATCCCCTCATTCATCAAAACCTATTCCAGAACTTTAAATTGGTAATTTGGCATCCAAATATTTCCTCCATATCTGAATTATCTGTTGTCAAAACATGGGATCAGTTCATGCCGGCTTTCGTGCACAACTGGAAGGATTAACGTATGGGAAAAAATAATCCCTGGAAATACTGTCAGTCTACTAGTACCTTCTTCAGTAATGCATGAATGAATATAAAACTTTCCTATCACCTGAATATTTTATATCCTTATTGAGATATAGGCTTCAGGAAAGCATGCACAACCAGCCCTTTAGAAATGATGATCTATTCAAGCAAACCAGATGTCCAGGACTTGTTGGGACAAAACTCATCTGAGAGATAATGTGAATATGATTTAGCTTAGGGCATCTAAATAGCATACATTTGGAAAGTTAAATGTAAAGTGTTAGTGACGTGTATTGAAGGGGAAAGATCCTGGGAGGACGGGTTGGCCAAAAAGGACTGTATAAGATTGATAAAAAGTCATCTAACTGCCTGTTTTGAGTTATAAAAGATCTAAATTCCCCTATAAAAAAACAGATTGAAAAGTCATATATGATACATTTTTAAATGGGAATTCATGATCAAGCAGAATTTCTATGGGCAACAACAAAATTAGAACAGTAATATAAAACTACATAATTATGACCAAATTTCCATATAAAAGTCTATTTGCTCACTGAAACATTATATATTCCACATCGTCAAGTATTCTGTCCCAGCTTTTAATAAGGTAATCCATATATATGATCCTCTTTCTTTGAACCTAATCTCTATGCCTACCCTCAGCAATAGGTAAAGATCAGGAAATAGAAGAAATCTAACAAATTATCTCAGGTTCCAGACTGTAAAAGCAAGTTATATCATTCATAAGACGTACAAACAAAATAAACTACATATGATCTAGTGTAGGGCATAAGACTTCATCAAAGCCTGCTTCCCAGAAATTTGAGTCTACTTGGAAAGCTTTCACGAGCAAGATACAAAGTTCACTCTCCTTGTGACTGTCTTATCATTCATGGCCTTGCTAACTACTTGTCAATATTTCCACAATAATTGGCATGCTCCGCCAATACCAATGGCATTCGGCTAATACTCCTGCAAAGGAGCAAAAAGAAAATATGATTTGGTCAGACTGCACTAAGATTTAATGCAGTCCGACCTAAAATACAAACTATTATAAAAGCAATACAGTTCAAAAATGACCTAGGGCCTCCAAACTTATGTATGTGTGGGGCTAATCAGAGAATTTTTTTTAAGCTGCTATCAAATGCATCAAGAGTTCACAAAGATGGATAATGCTGCCTAATGACATGTTCCAACAAATGTACAATAAGAAAACACTGAAACTAAGAAACCATGGATTGGAATTTGGAACGATCATTCAATTCATTAAAATATAGACATTGAAGTGAACCATCACATCCATAGACTTCCCATCTAAGCAAAAGCACAAGCATCCAAACTAACAAACCAAGCACATCCCCCTTTGACTTACCATCTTCAGCCAACAAATTAGAAAACACAATCCCAATCATGCTTACTGTCCTCTAGGAATTCCTCCCTCATTTCCACTCTGTGAATAGCCCGGGATGCCCTGAGGAGAGTTATTGTTCTGTGTGCTCTGAAAAGTATCCTGTCCAGTCACTGACTGCGACAAATCCCTCGGTGGAACCCGCATTGTCTCACGACGCCTATCATATCTTGGACGAGGCCTGTTTCGCGTCTGCTGCCTTTCACTGAACCGGAACTGTGGCCTATGGATAACCTTACCATCAATGAATAAATCCCCTGTCAAAGTTACCAATGAAACAACATCATTAACCTTCACATCCAAAATCAAGTGCGTGTTCCTAATCTTCTTCTTCAGTCCCACCAATGCTTATAATCATTAACGTTTACCATGCATACCATTTAAAATGCAGATCTTCCAAAAGAAGACTAATTATGAAATTTGAACTACACAACATCAACGAAGTTCATTGTTAGTGACTCTACCTAGCATTTGGAAACCCAGCAATTAGCCAAATGGTGCATCTTTTTTAAGCTAAACACAATAGTTATAAACAATTCATGTTTCAAATAAAAAAAATCAATTCACTAAAAGCAGCTCTTGATATTAGCTTTCCTTGGAACATATTTTTGTTAGATTACTGAAAAACTCTTTAACTCAAGCCTGTTCTTTTTGAAAAATTTGGGATTGCTGCCCAAACCTGTTTCCAAATCCCATGGAAAAAGAGCTTTTTCAATAATCTAACAAATGTATCTTCTCCGAGATATCAATTAAAAAATAACTTAAAGTGTGAAGCTACTTTCGAATGAAAATAAAAACCAAATTGATATAAGCATAGATGAGATCCACTCCTCAATTCAACAAAACAGACCTCCATAATCCTTGTTGGGCACATCCAAGTATGAATCTGGCAACACCCACAAAACCCCAGGCAATCCTGCCATCCAAACAAAAAAAATTAATAACAACCCATTAATCAAAAGAACCAAAACAAGCTTAAAAAACCCCAACAAGAACCTACCTTTAACTTTGTAAGAGAGCTCTTCGGATATCAAAGCCCCAAATCCCGTATAAGTCGTCGTGCAAACCGAGTATATCTTCTTCTTCGCCTCCTCCTCACTAAAAAAACCACCCAAAAAGCTACAAATCAAACGAAATGCAAGACCTTTATGTAACCCCAAAAGGGGAAAGCCGAAAATAGAGACAGCCCAGACCTGCCGACGATGGAGGCGAGGGTTTTGACGTAGGCGGCGATCATCTCGTCCTCGGAGGGTTTGGGTTCCTGGGTGAACTCCATGACGATGAGCCAGTGCTCGTAGTCGCACCCGTCGAGGAGGATCGTCTCCTTCTGGGGTCGGTTGCTCCAGTTCGGGGAGGGGTCGTTGAGGGGGGAGTGGCCCAGCCCGGACGAGGAGGTCGTCTTGGATCGGCGGGCGGTGGAGAGGGCGGAGGAAGGGGGGATGTGGTGAGCTGCGATTGAGGTTAGGGCGGGGCGGAGGCGGGAGGGGCGGTGGAGGAGGGAGAGGAGGCAGCGCCGCGTCGCCGCAGCCATGGCAGCCGAGTCGGAGATTGGGTCGCGAAGTCTGTGTTTTTGTGTTTCTCGGGATGGAGAGGAGAGCCCCTTTAGGTTGGCGAGGTGGGTTGGGCCCGGCCCGGCCCAAGGCGACATTGGTTTGTAGATGGGGGCCTATATGCCCACCCCATCAGATGAGAACCCCACCCTACTAAAAGTATAAAAAGGGTTAAAAACATTTTATTCTATGTAAACATCCATAATCCATTTTGCAAACTTGGAGTTGGACATATAAGTCATTTAAATTGCTATGATTAGTTAATTTAGCATATGATTTAACTTTTTATCCAAATTAACAGTATATTATCATAATATTCAATTCATATGAAATTAAACACTCGTATAAATCACTAGAATAGAAAAACATATAAATCTTTTTAAATGACCATTTTGTACCTGATCAAACTCATTTTCACTTTCTTTTTTCTTTTGTGGATTTTGTTATTATTGTTGCCTACTACTGCATTATTTTTTTCTTCTATTTCAAACAATTATAATTGTGAGAGTGATTTTATTTACACATTGTATTTAGTACACTAAATATTATTTGGATTTTTTATTTTACATTTTGATGATTACACAAGTTAAAAAGCTCATACTAATTACCATGTTTTGCATTGTAGAGTGTATGAATCACACCCATGGTTAAAATGAATCATGATGGGATAATAATAACTAACAGTAGAAATGTATTAGACATTTTCTGTGTTTTTAAAATTTAATTGTGACACCCCAAGTATACAAAGATTTATATGAGTTTATAAATGTTTATAAGGACTTAAATGTCTTTAATATGTTTTATGTTTTTGTGAAACAAAGAAAACTCAACCCTACCAATCCCATTCCATCTAAACTGATCATTCCCTTTACTTTTCACCCTCAATGAATGGTCACACCCCACCCCTTCTTTCTCGCATGCTCTCCCTTGAGTCTCTACCACTTATCGTCAGTGGGTGACTTATTCAACATTGTGTAATCTCAAAACATATTCACTAAATTCAAACTTCAATAAAATATTCAGTCACAAAAAAAGTATTACCTTTTCAAACCAGCAAAATACAATTCGTTCACCACACAAATAAATACAATTTTTTACTCTAAATCTAAACACACACAAAGAAAATAAAAAAAAAGTTAAGAGTGACCAAATCAATTCCAACCTCAATTAAACATTTAGCTCCAAAAAATCACCACATTAAACCAACAAAACCCAATTTGAGTCACCAATCTTAAAAAAAGGACTCCAAATCTAAACACAAAAATTCAAAAAAGAAAGAGACCAAAAATAATTTCACCTTCTTCATCCTCTTGTTCTTGAGAGTTATAGTGGAGGTCAACATAGACGAAGAGTTTTGACGTCACCACTCACCCGGATGAGCTTGGTCGGGATCCTCTGCTTCAAGTTGAACAACTCTATCATGTTTTCCTCTTCTTCCTCAAATAGTGCCAGATTCAGTAGAAACAGAACATAGAGAGGATAGACAAGCAGGATGCCTATAGGGGGGGGGGGGTTGTGTCTGTTAAAAATGGGCTGGGGTGGGATTCCACTTTCGGATAACTTGTATCTATTTTGGGGTGGGTTTGATGATTGAAAAAATGGGTAGAGTGGATTTCTGAACGGGGTGGGTTTTCAAAAAAAGGGTGATTGTAGCCATCCCCTTCGTAGATACTGTGATAGGAATTTGTTTTATATAGTTATTATTTAACAAATTTTTTGTTTATATTTTAAAATTATTTTATAAATTAGATATAGTAAAAAATTAAAATTTATTCATGGTAGTAAAAGTTTTAATTTTTTGAAAATAATTAAAGAAAAACTTTGTTGTTCCATTTCAAATTAAATGAACGTGTAATAGCATTGAACATGTATTTAAATTTCTAAAACAATTTGAATGTGGGTGATACTCAAATTTTCTTGTGATTTGGTAACAAATAATATTCAAATTAACATAAAATGATAAAATTTTAAAAAATATAAATTATCTAAAGCAAGCAAGCATATTATGGAACTTATTTTACCAAAAAGTTCACAGCAGTTTTACATGAAAATTAACAGATCCTTAGTCACAGTTTTTTGCCCGATTTAAATTGGGTTAAGGAGTTGATTGTGGGCTCATTAACTTAATCCATCATGGGCGCTCAAATACTGACTTATTATTACAGTCCTAATTTCTATATACTTTCATTATTTATTGTATATAATATTATACTAGTATTTATTAGGTAAATATATATATATATGAAAATATTGCGTGCGGTGAACGGCAGGTGCGGTCGCGACGTGAACCGTTATCGCGGGTCCATCGCATCCAACGGTAGAATCGTCCGACCGTCCGATGCGATATATGCCGCACCCATCGCCGCACGCAATACGTTCCTATATATATATATTTAATTCTTTTGAATGTATTATTCATTCCATATGGAATATGTATGTTTCATTAAACAATTATATATCTGCCAAAGTGACTGCCATGATATTTTACTTTTGAAATTGACAGACCACTTCCAACAAAATAAACCATATTACAAAATCCCATGCTACAAGAGCATCCGCAGAACATCATCACAATTCATCACCAGGTCCTGTGCTCCAGCTAGAAAAAGATGCTGGGGATGACCACAGAACACAAGGATGTTCACCTTGTAGAATGGAAACCACCTTTCATAAAAAAACACACACACAAAATGTGACAAATGTTAAGTAAAACCAATTAATGCTGGGTGAGGAAACAAAAACAATGTAACTGTAGATCGAACCTACTTGAGTCATGGTTGGGCGGGACGCGGGCCTAACATCGATGCACCGTGCCGCGGTGATCATGGCCTTAAAGACATCATGCAAGTCCAGATCATCCATTTCTTCATCCACCAACTCATGCCATAGATGCTCAGACAGCAATGGCCGGGCCTACAGTACGTGCGTGCAACACGTTAGTTCTCGCTCGATCGATCAATGTGTGTGTATACACGCACGCGCTTGTGCGCGCATGCTTATGCTTACCCACTCTATGAGTTGGTTGTCATTGTAGTCCGGACGTCTCGGGCAGAAGAGCCTCAGAAGCAGCACGCCGAAGGCTAAGATGTCCGATTTTACCGGTGATGCGTAAAGTTCGGCATCGGAGAGGCAGTCATGCCAACACCTGGAGAAGACATCACAGAATTTGATCATTAGACAACAAAACAAGTGTAATTGATAATGGGATCTCTTTTTATGTTCTCGGAATGTTGGATGTGTTTAACCATGTGTCTAGGGTGGTGCCAAGTACTAGTTTGTGTTTGAGTCCCCGATGACAATAGCTCAATGGTTAAGGGTTTACCTGTGTTAAGAGTAGGTCTTGTGTTTGAGTTTTAGCGCTGACTTACCCAACTGTTTGTTGATAAAAATTCGAAAGAATGTTCTATAGGACCAAGACAAACAAGTAGAGGTAGTTTTCCCAACTTGACTGTAAGGTCAGCCACATGATTCCCTCCGATACAAAAAAAATAAAATAAAATACTAGTTTGTCTAATTTTTAGATTTATCATACAAAATTATAAGAGTAAGAATTCCACGTTGTTGATGCACTCAATTCAGAAATACTGATCGAGTATATAATTTCTTTATTCAAGTGTGTATTGGATTAGGTGATGTATATGCATATATAATTAGTAAAAATATAAAAAATATGTATTCAATTCAATTAATTTTTTTTTTTTTTTGAAAATGATTCAATTCAATTCATTGAAGTATAAATTTTATTTCTTTCATGTGTATATTTCATTAAATAAACAATAATTTTCAAAAAATTTAAAAAAATATTAGAATAAACTTATTACTACTCGAATGTCTGTTCGGGACATTTTCCCTTCAACTACAAACTATAATTACTGTACCAACCTGTTTGTCTTCTTCCCATTCTCTTCACTTCTCAGCCACCTCGCCTCATCAAAACCATATATCTGAAATCATCAACACAAAAGAAACCCAACATCAAATGTTCTTAGGCCCGAACGCGTGTTTGAAATGTTAGAATTCTTAATATCTTCAATTTCAAAATCAGTTTATGAAAAATGTTGTTTTGTTAAATTGTCAATTATTAAATTTTATAGTTCAGAAAAGCAAAATGATTATTTAAAAAACTAAACACTAAAAATATGTTTGAATCTGCGTTTGTGCATTATTACCACGGGCCGGAGTCCGCCCGCCAAGACGATGTTGGCCGGCCGCAGATCCCCGTGGCTCACCGGCGCTCCGGGGCACCCTTCATGCATGTACCTTAGCCCCCGCCCGACTCCAACCGCCACCGCCATCCTCTCCGAGCACGTCATACAAGGCCGATCCCCCGAGAGGCGTTGATCAAGCGACAAGAAGGGACCTTCATCGGCATGTCGCATTACGTTCCGATGGAACATCGACGTGGCCGACACCCTCTTCAGCAAACCTTGCGTGGTTTCTGAAATCTGATCATCGACACTACCACCCGTGTTCGAGTGTTTGTTCACTAACAGGGATGGCGGGAAGGGTCTGTTATTGCGTCGGAAGTCTGGTAAGGCGTCGCGGATGTGACGGTCCTCGGATTTTATGTGCTCCTTGGTGGTCTTGAAAGGCTGGTCGGTCTCGGATTCTTGAACGGCGTTGGAAGTTTTGGACGAGTTTTGCGTTGGAGGATAACAATCCAGCGTCTCGGCTTCTTCGTCGTCGTTTACAAGAGCGATCTTGCGATCGTTGAAACGTAACATGCGACACCAGTCTAGGCCGAAGCACCTGTGAATTGTTACTCTGATGGTGTGTTTGTGCATGCAAAAAAATAATAAAAAATAATAATTTTGCTTTGTTTATAAAAACAAGAAATAATTTGTTTTTCATCGGTTTTTACTTAAACGACTCATTTTTTATTTTTCATGAAAAATTGTGCACAATTACAAAGAGAAAACCTGTCCATGACTATCCAAGTTGCTCTAGTGCTTCTCGCCTCTTGGACTGCAATATTAAGAGGTTGGTGTCCGGCAGCTACCTTCACCTGAAACTTGATCTATTATCAAATAAAAACATTCGTTATTTGCTCTTGTTTGGATTCCTCGTTATAAAATTAAAAAATGATAAAAAATTATAAATGGTTTCTAAACAAGATTGATTTCTATGGAGTACTCCAATAAAGTCTGGCTAGTATCCATGATCAATCATTAATAAGTGATTGATTTTGTGGAGTCTCACATGTTAAGTATATGAGATTATGATAACTTTAATGATTTTTGTTATAAATTATTATCTTGATTGACTAGACATGATTGAAACAGGTCTTGCTTTAGATACCATGTTACATTTAAACATTTAAATTGAACTTACATTTTTCCTCTTGCAATCATAATAAAACTCCCTGAACCTGTCAAGATAAACCTCCTTCCTCAACCAAATTTGTTGCTGCAGGAATTTCAGGTATTTGTCTCTTATTCTAGAGAATCCTTGTCGCTCCCCTGCAAAAGAATAAATTCAGCCAAAAATAAACTTGCATTGTTACTAAAAATGCAATAGTTATAAGCTTAAAAATTCAATTTACTGTGTTTAAGAAAAGAAGTCTCTTTGTTTTATTTTTCAAAATTAAAATGATACATCCAACACGGCATACAGCCCAGCCCGTTTGCAATCCCTAGTCGTTTTATATATTTTTTAAAATTATATATTTGTTTAATGAAATACATATTATTATGAAAAATAAAATAAAAAATAGATACATCGATACAAATTTTTACATTTTTTTGAAAAATGAAAATTTTCAAATTTTTCGTACCCTACACTACAATATATACACTCGAGTGTATAGGTAGCTGAAGGACCACCTGTACAGCTTACAAAATAAATTGAGTATTGTAATAGTGTCCTTTATTTTTTTTCCTTCTAAAATCAATTTCTATCACTTTTCTATCAGTCAATAATAACAGAAAAAGTTTTTTTTAAAAAAAACAGAGAGATTTTCCTTTACTTTTCTAGGATGAGATCTAATTAGTATTAAATTCAATTAGTTTCTATAAGTGTTCAAAATGATCATTACACGTATTAGTATTTGGAGACTGACCAAAAAGGATGAGATCAACCGCTTCAAACCTCCAACTTACTTGAATAAGCTGAAACAAAGGGTAAGCAACCAAACCCACGCGTCTCCGGCGAACCCTCTGGGTGGCGGAGCACGGTGACTACAAGAAGCTCATCCTCCTCGTGAACCACATTGCCGATGGCCCATCGCAGCGGTGCGAGGCCCTCTGCCTGCGCATGGCATACCTTGAAACCTTCTAAAACCACGATCACCCTATCCTTCTCCACCACCTTGTTAGGCATCTTAAAAGTTAATTTTAATGAACCTCACAGGAGGAACCCCTCAAGGCGCATCTCAAACTGTTCTGTCTTTGGTCCATGCATCTTAAAAGCTTATTGATAACAACAATGCTTCAGCTTTGGATCTGTCTCCGGGGTTTGGTGATTCTGAGGGCGTGTCGCCGCTTAAAAGAAGTTATTGACCCCTACAGTGAAGTACTTGGACGTGTTTTAAAGACAGCAATCCTGCTATATCTGAATTTATCTCTGTTATTATTGGCATAGTTTTGGATTAGTTGTACTTTGTTCGTGTCGTTCACAAAAAGTGTAGCTTTAATTTTCTTGGTAAGAACGAATTGAATAATTGATGTTCATTATATATCTTGGTTTGTATCAACCTATCACAACTTGTTAATATATAAAAAAAAATTGTAATTTTTTTAATTGAATTATCTATATTGCATGCACGTACGGCAGTGACACCAATGTACCGCAACCAATCGTGGCAAAAAATTGGGAAAAAAACCCAAATACGAGGTCCGTGTCAGAAACCGTGTGCGGTGCTGAATATTGGAAAGGAGTTATAGCTTTTACTCCTGGTAATTATATTGAAGCGCAAAATTAGTTGAAGATCACAATACTGTTCGAATAAGAACACTATTGATTTTTTAATTCATTAAATTCCTTTGTTGGGTTGTTCAATCAAATATAATATATCGTTCCTCTAGAAAGACCCAATCAAGGAATTTCATTCTATGTTTGAGAGCCACATAAGATCCCTATGATATTTAGGCCTTGTTTGGTAACATGATTGAGTTGTGATTTTGTTGTGATGATACCCAGGCCAATAACCAGGCCCCAACTCACAGGCTCCACTCACAGATCCTATGAGGTGTCATCACTTTATTGGTTGGCTTGTAGACTTTTGAAAATGGATAAAATGACAAAATACAGATATATTCTTTATTAAAAATAGATTTCATTAATCCAAATCCCTTTTTTCTCTTATTAATCTTTCACATTAATTTTAATTTGCCTATTTTAAAATTTATCTATTTTGAAAAATATATCTCTTAAAGATTTGCCTATTTCAATATTTGAATTTTAAAATTCTTATAAATTTTACATCAAAACTTATCTAACTTACACAAAATTACTTAAATTATTTTTCATCAAAATTACACAAAAACTTACCTAAATTACACCAAAATTATCTAAATAACACAAAAAATATAGATTGTCATGTAAAAAATACGATTAAATGTTACATTTACGAATGTAACAATAATATACATTTATGAATGTAACAGTGATGTATAAATGTAACATAAATATGTAAATGTAACAGTTTATGACATTCATGTTAAAAAATGTTGTACAAACAATAAAAGAGGAGAATAAATGTAGCAGACTCCCATGCAAACCAAATAGTCATGAATAATAATATGATTGATCCTTGAAATATCCATGAATCTTCATGTTAAATAACATTATGTCGTTACAAGACTGTTACATTTCAAATGTAAATACAAAAAGTAACACACATTTACAAAACTGTTACATTTCAAATGTAACAAAATAACAAAAACTATCTCATAAACTTTATAAACTAAACATAAATAATAACTACACAATAAAAATTTAACAAAACACTCACCATTCAGTGGTGGAACGAAAGGTAGTCCACCCGTCGATGGCATTCCGATTGACCTTGATCACTGTCTTCCCGATCCCATTTCTGACGAACATGACGTTGGTCTTGGTCTTGTTCACCTCCACGTTCTAAAAGTATGTCCCCTCTTTTATATAAATTACAAACCCTCTCCTGCTGTTGTCCAGGACCGCCGCCACCCCCTCCGCCACCTTCGTGAAGTTCCCTGTCTCGTCCTTCGCCACCACCAAATCAGCCCTCACCGTCCCCTTCGCCACCTCCAACAACACCCTCCGGTCCTTCCTCGACACCAACCTGGGGAACACCCCCCCCCCCGCGCACGAGACCGTACTCCTCGAACGCCACCGCGCCTTCCGCCGCCGTCGCTGGAGGACGGACCTTCGGTTGAAAATAGTTTTAGAAATAGTAATGATATCCAGGCTCGATGAATAACAATTACGAGATCTTAAAAATGAAGATCGGTTTTATTTTTTATTTAATTAATCATAATTGTATCCTTATTTTGTGGGGATCAGTTATAAAAAAAATCAAATAATGGTATAACAGGTATTAGACACATGCCACCTCATGGGGCCTGTGATGGGGCTTGTGAAGTTGGGGCCTGAGAATCATTATTGTTTTAATTAAGCAGAAAACTCAAATGTGTTACCATACGGGTTTCAGGAAGCAAGCTTGATTAAAAAGTTACTTACAGCTTTTAGTGTAAAATGATTGCTTTATAAAAAGCGCAGAAAATACAATTTTTAGGAATCAAAAGTCTATTTAAATCACTTTATTCAAAATCTTTTCAAACATGTTTCCAAATAGACCTTAATGACAAATCGTGAAGTTATAAAAAACCACTCTATTTAAAAAAAATACATTCACTTAATTTATTTTTTTTTTTTTGTAAATGTACATTTACAAAAAAACCGCACATAAATAACTTAAATATAATTATTTTGTTTACATGGCATGATCTCAATAGATATTATCTTTTGTGACTTTCATAAAAGGATTTGATTTTGTCAAAGCAATTTTATCTAAATTAGTAAGGCACACCTTTGTATAAAAGTCACAATATAATAGAGAGGATCCATGTGATGTCCAATAAAATTATGTCACGTAAATAGATAAAAATTATTAAAAGTTATGCATGCATGATTTTTTATAAATATTAAATAAAATAGAGATATATATTTTTTGTGGGGTGGTTTTTTATCACATACCTGGCACATTTAATTTATAGTTGAGAGTCACAAAGAAACAATGCGACTTTCAATCCAAACACCTCTGAATCCAGATTGATTACATTTGATTGTAGATCATATAATCCAAGCATGCAATTCAAAATCCCTGCACCATAATCAAAATGCAACTGACAATCACATTTCATGGTTGAATTGCAGCCACGCTTGCTGTGCGTGACCAGGCGTACGTATCCAATTTTAACACAACCTTCCTCCTATAAATTTTCTATCATCAGAGAAATTTTTTTTTTGAAATTCTTCATTTCCCCATTCCTGAACTTGCAAGTGCATGTCACTAGCTAAAACAGGCATGCAAGTACAAAAACTATATCTCCCAGAAAACCTTCTCTTCCAAATACCGGACAACAGAATTCCTGTGTAATATATAGTACAATTTTAATTCATATACAATAACCCCTGCGAATCTAATCGCGCGCACCACAGGTTGGGCGCCCACTGATCTAGATGCACGCATCAGGTTGTTGTTTCCCCAAAGAACGCCCCAAAGCATTCTTGCACGACGACGTCGTGGGCGTGTCACCGTAGATTGGCCTCAGGTTGATGTTCGAAAGCCGGATGCTCTTGCACGGGGCGGCCGAGCTGCACATGAAGTTCACTGCGATCAGCGACGCCGACGTCCCCCTCACGTTGTTGAACAACACGTCGCTGATGCTCACCCGAGACGCCTGTAAAATCAGTTTTCAGATAATTGGTTTCTGAACATATTTTGATTTTTGTGTGTTAAATGTCAACAAAACAGGCGGAGCATATGCATGCCTGGTTGGTGCATTGGCCTGTTGGGCAGTATTCGCCGTCGATGATGATCGGGTTGAGAACGTTGTCCATGACGATGTTGTCGTAGATGAAGTTGCGAGCCTGGCTCGGACCCGCCCCTGGCCATGTCTTGATCCTCAGACCATTCGTCGTGCCCTTCAACGTGCAGTTCCTCACGATCACGCCCACCACGTCCGCCTCGTTCCGATACTTTCCCAAGCTTCCAATGCTACAAAAAAATCCATCCAACTCCCTCATCATCATCTGTTGTTATTGGAAAATGACAAGAACTGATGTGATGTAATCTTACCTGATGCCGTGACCTGGACCACAGGTGACCTGGGAGACTAAGAGATTGGTCGTCCCCTGGCCGACGGAGACGCAATCGTCGCCCACCCCGATTTGGGCGTTGGTTATGCTAACGTGGTCGGAGCCGCTGACGTGGATGCCGTCGGTGTTGGGGCTCTCTGGCGGGGCCTTGATGTGGATGTGGTCGATGCAGATGTGTTTGCTTTTGTGGACGGCCATGTTGAAGCCCTTCCCATCCTTCAACGTGATTCCGGTGATGTTTGTATTTAGGACTCGGCTCAGCTCAAGAGTCTGGTGACAATACACTGTGTAAAAAAATTTCGTCCAGGGAATATATAGATTTTTTGAGAAAGGAAATTCTCATGGTGGATATCAGAGTTATCAAACTAAACTTTAGCTTTTCTAAATTAATTTTTTTAATTTATATTTAATTTGAAGAAAATACTATATAACCACATTTGACTCTAAAAAAAAATTCTTATATCATTTTTATCATCAACCATTCAACATATGTTATCTTAGTAGTTACATATTTTAAGATATTGTTTACTAAATTATTCATAAAACCATAATTAGACTTGTAAGTTTGCATTTCACACATTTTTGTACTTTATTATAAGGAAGATTCATTCTTTCCAAATTTATATTCCAAATCAAACTTTTAAATTCTCCCTGAAAAGCCCTTTTGTATATCAAAAATCTATTGGATCTGATCCCATCGTGTTTCTAAACGCAATAATAATCAGATTTTGATTTGGATCTTCAAAAATTATCTGAACGCGTTTTCAAACGATGCTTCGATTATGATAGAATTATACATATAAATAGAGAGAGAGAGAGAGAGAAGAGCTTACAATGGGGAGGTTCTTGCACTTCTTTCTCTGAGGGCAGGTGGTCTGGCGCCAGGCCTTGGCTCCCTGAGCATCCAGGACCCCAAAACCACTGACCTTCAGGTTGTCGATGTGCCCGAAGGTGATCCAGCTCCCCTTTGGAAAGGCGTCAAGCCCTTCTGGAGCCTTCAATGTCCCCATGATCTGGACCTCTGGCATCGCACCCGGGCACGGGCCTTCAAAATCGATGGGGCCGACGAAGAACGTCCCCGCAGGGATAAACACCTTGGATTTGCCCTTAAATGAACATGCATCTTTCCATGCAGCCATGAATGCCTGCATTACAAATAATGTTAGGCCAAAAATGTTTATAAACGTTATGGCATGTTAATCTATTGTGAAAATCCAATTTTACTGGTTCAAAATCAATTGTTAAACTCTTTCTATCTTATATCTTATAGAAAATCAATTTTCAGACAATCGATTTGAAATGAATCAATAATTTATTTTACATAGTGATTTTATATATTAAAAATTCACTAAAGCATATTTGTTGAATAAAACTGGTTGAGAGCAGTAGTTTTGAAAAAAGAATATTATTGACACTCGTTCTTATGAAAAAACAATCTCTTAAAATCAATGGCAAACCCAAGTCTTCAATGTCTTTTAAGTTGTGTTTGAACATGAATTATAATATAATATGTGCGTGTGTAACATTTTCAACCACACATTGATATCTCAATTTTATATTAGAGACTGATAAAACCTAATGAAATTCAATAGAAAAAAGAAAAGGTACGTGAAACCAATTTTCATTTGCTAGAAACCAACCTTGCTGCTCTCCGTCCTCCCATCGGGCTTAGCACCATAGCCGGTGACGTCGAAAAAACCGCTGCCTCTCGACCACCTAATTACCGGAGTTTTAACCAGCGACGCCCGTTTCGTGGCTTGTGCACAAACAACAAAAAAACCTAAACAAACAGCTACAAACACCTTGTTCATAAAGGCCATGGTTGTGCTTAATTACTGTATATAATTGTATGTTATAATAATTTGGGTGAGCTTGGTGTCAGGCCCTCTGCGTCAGAAAATATATGCAGGCCCCAACGCAGAGCGAGAGGGCGAGGCGGAGAAGCTCTTTATAAGAGGAGAGGAGGCTTAATTTGTCTGGCAAATGAAACTAAAAAGCTAAAACAGATTTTGGTTTTTGTGTTTGTTATATATAGAACATGATGATCATGCACTTCGGCTCTAACTTCCTCCACCTCAAAACGTGGTGAGGGGTTGCTTGAGAAATCATGGGTTGGAGAGTTTTTAGGGGGTGTGGGTGTCTCATAACCAACCTCAGCTGTGCCTCCCATTCTCAGTTTTAATTAATTCCTTCAATCAATTAATGTTAGTGGCCATTTTTTCTATGGGTGGAAGTCTGTTTATTAGTTATAGATTATGGGTACTATAATTAGGTCGGAATGGAATTATGGGCATGGATTCCGATTGAGATCTCAATCACGTATCAGTTCTTAACGGCGTACAATAAATATATGAAGATAATTAATTAATTTATGTATTCTGATTGTTATAATGAGAAGTTTTATATGTTAAAAACATGAATGGTGTGACAATAGTGTTACGATTATATATTGTGCCGGAATGGTGTGGGAATGGTGTTATGTGCGCATTGATTTTGTTTACAACATGAGTTGAATGGGTTGATTCGCGCATTTATTAGATTGGACGATGCTCCGTTTGGTTGCACCGATTGAGCGGATTCCGCTTTTTGAAAAGTTAAAATTTCAAAATCGTGCAACCAAACGGGGCGGATTCCGACGGAATCAAAAGCTGGATTCTTTTTAATTTTTCTCTCGAAATCCGTGTTTTAAAAAGTCAAAAACTGCGATTTTCGGTCGGAATCGATTTTTTGAATTGAAAAGCAACTTTCTCTACCAAACATTAAATTCCTTTCAAATATTGATTCCTGAATTTAAAAAAATCATCCTAAAAAAGTCAAGGTCTAAAATCATCTTAAAAAGCAGCTTTATTTCAAAAATTACTTTTCAATATGTATTTCCAAACGGACCCATCTCTGTGTAATTTGTTGTGCCATTGGTGGAGCATTATATCTATGTACATGAGTTATGTATATTTCTACTACTTGTATGCTGCTGAGATTTATTCTTTCGTAGGGTGATGACTGATCACATATTCCATATTCACATGTACTCTTTACACTTTTTGGATAGAGGTACCCTGCTTTAAGTTTTTTGTGTTAGCTTCCAAGTCCAGTTGTGGAACACTTTATGCTCTGGTTTTTGCCCAGAACTTTGCAAAAAAAAATAAAATAAAAAAACACACACACAGCCTGATATTGTGCCCATCAAGACAATTGTTTAGAACCCCCAGCCTTGCCAAGCCCATAGTCTAAGCCCATGGAAAAAATTTAAGGTGTCTGCTGGACACTTAGAACACACACCCTAAGGCCCGGGCCCGGGCCCAACAGAATATAGTCCTCCCCAAAACACAATCCATGTTCCTATCCTAGTATTTTTTCTGTTTGATTGTGTTTTTTTATTCTCACTGAAAAACACAATAATAAAATGTTGAGTTGTTAGTTGATGAAGAATAAAATGTGAATAATGTTAAAAAATTAATTTGACATATGAGCCCTATTTATATATAAGAGGTGATGATGAATGATTTGATGTGATGACAGAGGTAGGTTCCCTTATATCAATGGAGGAATAACACAATTTTTAGAGGGGGACCTGGAATACAAATATCAGTTTATTCACACTTAATTCTATGTAGTTATACCCACTTATTCTCTCTATCCAAACACTTTTTTTATACTTATTCTCCTCTATTCTCACATGTTTCACCCCTTATTCCTCCATCCAAACGGGGCATAAAACTCCTCCCCCCATCAAATCCCCATAAATCTCTCACCCAATTAGTAGCCATGTCTATTTCATTCTCTCATAATGGCGTTTCACATCTCCAAGTCCCTCCAACGTCTCTCTCCCACACACAAAAATTCATCAAGCATTCAAGCTAGTGAAACCACCATCTCTTTATATATCTTTATCTTTGTTTTTAATTTTTTGTTTATATCTCTCTCTCAATCTCTCTGTTTATGTGATTATTTGTGCTCTCTCTCAAACTCATAGACATCTCTCTCTCTCTTTTACTCTCTCCCTCTTAAGTCTTAAAGCCTCCAAAATTTCTAGCGGTGAATGGTTGAACAAATAAAGTATTCAAAACCTCTTTTAAGGTATTTTTAGATTTTTTTTCATTCCATTAAGATCTTTTTTTCTTTCAAGTTTTAATTAGGTTTGTATTTGTTTTAGAGCAGCCGATGTATTTTTTTCAATTAGGTGCATGATTATTATTATTTTTTTGAATGGGATATGTGTTAAAAAGTGTTTCTAAATGGTTATTTATTAACTTATTTTCCTAATATTTGTTCAACTACTAAATTGCATAATTCTCACTTTCTGATTTGAAATGTTCAAAAGAGTCTATTTGAACAATTTCAAATGTATGTGGAAATATTTGGATTTTTGTTTGATTTGAAAAAAGATGCAGATGATCATAATTTGAAGTCTTATTTTATTGCGATAAGCTTAAATTTTGTTTGAAACATAACATGCGTTCTGAAATTGATGGGAAACAATTATCTTCATAATCAAAAGTATTAAAAGAAGTTTTACCAAGTGAAATAACAAAAGCAATTGTAAAGTATTGAATTATTTAAAAAGAATGAATGATTGTTTTTCAAATGTGTGGATTGCTTATAGAATATTATCAACTATACCAGTTACATACAATTGCTTCTGCTGAAAGAAGCTTCTTGCATTTTGAGATAAAATCTTATCTCAAAATGCAAGAAGAATAATATTCAAGTGATATTCATTTGATTAATTTTTTTCCGCTATTATACCTTTATTTGATTGATCTTATTATGAATCTAATTTATATGGATATTTACAAGTGTTTTATGATATAGTTTTTTTTTTTTTTTTGATATCGGAGGGACTCCATGTGGCTGACCTTACGATCGAGCTGGGAAAGCTACCTCTGCCTGTTTGTCCCGGTCCCACGGAAAATTCTTTCGAATAATCGCCAACAAACAGGTTGGTAAGTTAGCGCCAAGACTCGAACCCAAGACCTCCCCTTTAACCAGAGAAGCTCTGAACCGTTGTGCTATGGCCACTGGGGACGTTTTATGATATAGTTGTTATAAGAAATTTTATTTAAGAGATTATAATCTTAATGACTGTGGAATGTTCTATTTGTAATTTTATAACATTTCTACTTTAAAACATAATAAAATTCAAGAAGTACAAATTTTTTTGTGAATGCATATGCGGCCCACTTTAAAAGTTAGTGTAGGGCCTGCAAAAAAAAAAAAAAAAAAAAATTCTCAGACTCGACCCTAAAATCACACCGCGACAACATAGCAGGCCAAACAAATATTTTTCTTTTTTACTCTTTGACACTGCCAAAATGACTCATTTCCTTTTGTTGTCAAATTTAGATACCGGGATATTTATAAAATTTACTCTCCACAGGTGTTGATAGTCACTCCCACTCGTGTTTTTTTTTTTAAATGAAACTTAGACTTTATAACTTAGGAAAGAGGTTACAAGTCTGAATCTTATCTCAAAAAGAGAGGGGCTGAGAAACGGTTTTTTTTTTTTTAATGACAAGCGTGGGGTTTGTAGGGTTCATGCACCCCCCTCCTTTTCACGATCGACAAAAGGGAATATATGGTGGGTTCACAGTTTTAAAGAAAAATTAGATGGGTGGGTAATAAAAAAAGGGTGGGTTTGATAAATACTGGATGGATTTTTTTTTAATGACAAGAGTGGGGTTTGTAGGGTTAATGCCCCCCCTAATAGTGTGTGTGTGTGTTGAGAAGTGGGTTCAGTCATTGGTAAAAGTGACTGAGATAAAAAAAATTAGAATAAACGTAATTCTCCCATTAAAAAGTGTCTATTTTAAATTATTAAAAAAATTAATTTTGATATCCTATTTACAAGTGACCGTGTTTTAAACTAATTAGCCATAATAAAAGAATTAATAATATTAATTAATTAAAGAATACAAAATTTCTTTTCAGGAAATAATCAATTAGATTTTGGGGAGCATAAAAATGCGAGAAATAAAAAAAATACAAAAAAAAAATTATCAAATGATTTTCTTGAACTTGAAATAAATGTTAAATTAATCAAATAAGTAGAACACGGAGACAACAAATATAATCCAAAGTGCTCAAATCTATATATTAGAGTTCCAATAATTGAAAGGAATGAGTTCCTTCTTATCATGTGATCATTATGGCCTAATAATTAATGGATCAAATCACTATTTTTGAATATTAGATTTTCATAATTATAATTTTCAGTATGGTAAGCCAAGTGGATAAGTGTCACACTAAGTGACAAAAAAAAAATCTGTCTGTCTTGAAGTTTAAGCTCAGATATCTTCAAGTTTGTTTTTTTTTCTTTTTAATGTAGATTCGATCCAAAGTGTTGATGTACCATTATCCATGTGAGAGGATGTACCATTATCCATGTAAGTGGCTTTATTCCATTCAAATCATACCATCACTCATCTGTTAAACTTGCAGTAGATGCAGGTGGCCTTTTGTTAGAATCTTTCAATGGTTTAAAAAGTGATTCTTATCCTAAAAAAGATAGGTGGACCAAACACCTAAACAAATATCGTTAGATATTGTCAATGTACAGCATTATTAATTAGGTGTGATAATAGAAAAGAAATGGAAATAAAGATATATATATATCAACATCCGTGGCTTGTTGATCATCTTTAGCCCTTCAAAGAAAAATACAAGGGCCCCTTGGTTATGAAATTGGGATAATTATTATCTATATAGTTTTACAATTGGATGAAAACCTGAATAGTTATCCATGTCAGTTCTGAATAATAATAGTTGTCATTTTCGATCCTCTTTTACTTGTAATTTTTTATTTGACCGTATAATTAGTTTATATTATCAACGATCTCTTGACAAGTCAATGAAAGCACCCTCTCTTCATTGAGAGGTCTTGATGTTTCATGCACTTGTTATCTTAACCAAAAAAAAAAACAAAATTCCCTTACTATTAAAAAAAAACCCTAGTTTCATTGAAAGAGAGCTCAAATTATTGTTAAAGTTGGCTTTGTGTGAGTAATTAAGTTACTTGTAATCTTTCTATCTATTAGTAGGATAAACTTTATATTCAATCATATGTATTAACTAATATTATCATGATATGAAAATGAAGTGACATTTTAATATAATTTGACAATAAAGATATTAAAAATATATCTATTGTAATTAAAATATGAGAAAATGATAAAAAAAAATAGCATAAAATTTTAAAATATCCAAATCAGCTATTTTTTAAAATTATACATAAAAAAGTCTCATTTCACAGTTTTGGAAACACAAAAGACTAATTTGCCCTTATGTAATTAAATCTTTAATATCCATCTTTATTTCACGCTAGAAACTTATTTTTCCTACAAAACAACAATCCCTCTATATATGATGAAAATCAATCCTCGTAGAGGTTTTGTTATTATATATCATACTGTGTGTTTCTTATAGGGTAAAATGCATTTAGACCCCTTGAAATTTTCAAAACCTACAAAAACTCTCCACAAAGTTTAGAAACATGCACTTGCATAAGGGTAAAATGCATACATATTTCACAAAATCCACCTAATCACAAAAAGTTTTCAATAAAAAAATTGATCTACATGAAAATGTGTGAAATATATTAAAAAATTATGAGGGTGAAATATTTTAATAAAGTTAAGAGATATGAAATGTATTAAAGATTTAATTGCATAATGTATATTAGTCTTTTGTGTTTTCAAAATTGTAAAATGAATCTTTTTTAGATATAATTTTAAAAAATGGTTGATTTTGGTATTTCTAACTTTTGAATGACTTTTTTAATAAATTTTTTTCTTAAAATATTAGTTTTTTATTACTAAAAATGATACATGGATTATGATTTATGCCATTTTTTATTACTAAAAATGATATATGGATTATGATTTACTAATAATCAAAGGAATAAAATAATCCGAGTAGATGAAGAACAGGGTGGAGAGCACATCTACACTACACATCATGTAACTCTATTTCCCACCCAATAACTGGCTCCAATCAGGATCTTTGATAAAATAATTCAATTCTACCATGGAACAGGCTTCTCAATTTCGAGATCTCGGTAGGGAATGTAAATAGCGGTTCATTCTCACCATATTAAGAAAACAGAGAATATCCATTCCTCTTGTTTTTCCAACACAACAACATCCTTCAAAATTTCCAGTATATTGTTGCAACATTGACTATAAAGATATTCGGTCCACTTTTATCAATCCACATCGCAACCAGAGGATGTTGTTTCATTGTATCCTGAAAACATATTATTGGAAAGCTTGGTGTATCACTTAAACTGATGTATAGAAAAAACTTCTTAGAGAATACAATTCTATTAACACTAACTCAAAACTATTTATTTATATTCAAAAGTGTTTACAACTACTCTGACTCAAAACTTCTCCAACAAAGACACATGGAAAAAGATATTATATGCGCAGTACATATAAAGGCTTAACATACAGCATGCAGCATCCATATCCAAATCAAACCAAAAAACTGTCACTTATACAGGGCGCGGTAGGGAACACGCGCACGGCGATAGGTATCGACAAACAAAGCGCCGCCAAAATTCGTGGCGGCGTAGTTGGAGTCCACCACCGTCGCCGGCTCCTTCTTGGGAGTGGCGTCAACGCGGGCGGCGGTGGAGTACGGCGGCACACGAGGCCTTTTGTTCTTCCCGAGGCACTCCTCGAGCAAGTCGAAGCTTTCTCTTGCGATCTTAGCGAGGTCAGCCGAAGGAGGAGCCATGCAGAGCTAATTAAAGTTATACGTAACACTAATTTGAGGTCTTGCGTTTGTATGTTTTTGAGTGTTGGTGAGGCTTTTGAGGGTTGCAGTGCCTTTATATAGGGGAGAATGGGAGATTGATTACTAATGGTCGGTGTGGATTAATATATAGATCTGGATAAAGTGTAATAAATATATTCGGTTCTTCTGAGGATCTGGAATTAAACCTAAATTATTGAGTGGAATATGTTCTTTTTTCTTTTCGTGGTGTTATCGAGAGTTGTTGGAAACTTCTGAGTTGGTTCCTCTGTATTGGATTAACTTTTTTTCTTTCTGTGACATTGATGTAACGTAGTTGCAGCGCATGTTAGCTATGTTTTATCCAATTCAATTATTCTCGGTTCATACAAAAATATCTACAGGTTACTTTTGTATCATTTTTTTGTCTGTAGATAATAAAAAGAGATAAATGCATTTGGTTGGAAGATACATGATGCAGTTGAGTGGATTTGGATCTTTTATGTGATAATCAATGTTCTAAAAATCTTTTCTAGAACCCAATTAATCCCCAGCATAGGTCTATATAGGCAGTCTCAACTAGTTATGTTTAGTGTCTAGTTGCTTTTTTATTAATCCATAATTGATTAATAAGCTATTAAATTATCTTATACATTATATACCTATTAATGAAATTTTTTATGGTGTTTTGATTATGCTTATATAATTAATTTTGTTATGATATTACTTTATTATTATTTTGTATATAAAATTATTATATATTTACATGTATATGTGTTATATTTATTATTATAAAAAGTGACTGATTAATCTCTGCCTAGCCGATTAATCATTACTCCTTGCTCAACTGTTTGACTAGCACCTAATGCTTTTTACAACATTGATAATAATTAATCATATAGAATTCATGTGTTGTCCGATGAAAACATGCCACGTAAACAGTAAAAAAGAGAGCAATTCATTGAATAATCCGACTTATTTAATTTACAAAAAGAACCAATACATGCACACTTTAATTTCTTTTTATCATTCTATGTGACTTTCACTGGTTGATCAATATAGATTATCTTGATTAGATCTCATCGATCCCATAGATTACCCTATGTGCGTTAAGCTGTTTTGAACATTATTCATATGTCCACGTGTACTAATTAGTGGTAAACCCCGATTTGAACAACGAACGAAAGAAATAAGAATTTTTTATATTAATTAAAGTGTCACATAAATACAAAAAAGATATGATAGATTGTTTTTTAATCAAGTCTTTTGACTTGGCTTTACCAAGCAGGGGTGGAGCTAGGAATTAAAGTAAGGGGAGCCAGAAGCCCTAGAGAATGCATAAGATAAAATAAATTTTTTTTATAGATATATGATAAGTTAAGATGAAATTAAAATAATTGAATAATAATCGATTCCTTAAAGCAATGACAATAAATTCATATCAAAAATTAATTTTTACTTATTTTCTATATTTAGAGATGTAGAATAATTAATTGAATATCTAGGAAAAAAATTGATATCTCAATTACTCCCATCACGAAAAATTAAAAAAATGAAGCTTCAAAAATTAAAAATACGAATATGAAAAAAATAGTTGATCATAAAAATATATAAAGATGTAAGCTTATATTTCAAAAAGATATTTTCAAACATAACTTTAAAAAAATCTACGAGATTCAATAAAATAATGATAAAAATTAAAATAAACAAAAAAAAATCATTAAAACATTTAGTAATATTTAACACCTCAAAATTAGATACCCATATTCCCGTAAAAATAAAGCTTATCACATTTTTACTCCAAATCTCAATAAACATTAATACACTAAGTCAATTTTGTAGCCCTATTTACATTAATTTGCCATGTCTAATACAATATATAATATTGGTTAACATAATATATATTTAACTATGTCCGTATATGTACACTTTGATAAAATCTATATATTTATTTCATATAAGCATGTACTTCATTTCCATAAAAGATTAATATATTTTATTACGTGAGTATACATTTAAAAAAAATCAAATGTATGTATGCTAATCAGGATGCAAACTGGATTGCACGTAACATTTTTCCACTTCAAACTCACTCATTTCAATTAGGATTGTTTTACATATACCCCTGGAAGATATCATTTTGTCAAAACAATCTTAGTGAATTACTATTTTAAGCAATATCCCCTTTTTGGATGGTATTTTTGGAAAATTCAAAAAAAAATTAAAAATACCCCTCAAAAGGGCCTTGATGCAAAATTAAACCCTTTTGAGGGTACTGCTAGGAAAAGAACCTAATAAGAGTACTTGGCAATATAAAGTTTTTTGAGGGGCTTATATGCCAAAAAACCATTTCAACTATTGATTCTCAATCATCTATATATGTATGTTTAAGCATGGCTTGGGGGGGCCGGGCCCCAGCCCCCCCCCCCCCCCCCCCCCCCCCCTTTTTTTTTGTTATAAAAGGCCTCCAAGGAGGCAATAGAGTTCATTCTACAAAAACTTACAGACCCTGACTAACAGTCTCCTGAACCAGGCTAATACAGTTATGTATACTGAAAACATAAGGGGAAATAGAAGACCTGATGCTATCATTATCCAGTTGATAAGACAAACAGTCCTCTTGTGTAAAGCGCGCTTGGCGTGCGAGGACTCCGAGCTCCGAACAAACTCCCGAGGAACCTTGAAGAAACGAATATAGTGGAACATATGGGCCAACATCCTGATCCGGTTGAGAACATTTCTGATTGGTGAATGACCATCGCCTGGGCCATAAATTGCATTGATGATTAGTTGTGCATCAGCACAAACAATCACCGATGTGGCCCCCAAATCATGGGCAAATCGAAGCCCACGATAGATAGCTTCAGCCTCCATGACTAGAGGTGAGGACCAAGGCCAAGCGTGAGCTCCAGCTCCGAGTACCTGAAAAGAAAGATCTCGAACAATAATATAGGCTGCGCCAGCAGCACGAGAAGCAATGTTCACACTACCATCAGTTAAAATATAGACAATAGAAGTTGGTGCTGATGATGACCGACAGAGTGAAGGACAATTCAAGGACTGTTATTGAAGGGAAATGGGCTGAGGGAGAGTATCCGTCATGGAAGGTTTTAAACGGCAACATTTCAAAGCCCTCGCGAGGGCCTTCCGAGCCACACCTGATGAGAGAGGATGGATGCCTCTAAAAAGATAATCATTCCTGGTTTTCCAAATTTCCCAACACATAATTCAAAAAATAGACTTCCGTGGAAGACCATTCCATAGTCTACACCAATGTTCATCTCCCAGTAGTTCATCCCAACTGCTAGCCTGCCAAAGTATTAGTGGTGGACGAAAACGCCCGGGGATGCTTTGCCAGCAATTGGCAGAGAATAGACACTCTTGGAAAAGATGGTTGATGGATTCATTTGGTTCATGGCAAAAAACACAGTCCGAAGGCATGTAAATTCCAATATTGTTCAAGTAACTCTAGTTGAAAGTCTGCCCCAAAAAAGTTTCCACCAAAAGGTCTTCATGCGTGGTAGAATTAGAAGCTTCCAAAGAGATTTCCATATAGGGCGGGGAAAAGCAATTTGAGGTCGCAAGGAATGTGCAATTTGACGGGTTGAAGGGGTCCTGACGAAGAATCCTCCCAACACCAGTATGCTTCGCCTTCCCGCGGTTGTGGAGGTGTAGATTTGAGAATACTCTCAGCCCAATAATCAGGAAAAATTAATCTTACTTCATTAACACGTCATTGACCTTCAAATACCACTTGTGATAATCGATATCCAAGATAGAAATGCATTTGATCCATGCAAATAGGAATACGAGAGAAAGGAATGGTAGAAAACCATGGGTCGCGCATAAGGTCGATGTCATCCATATTCCCTGGCAGCTTACGGATATGTTCTCTGATCATACGAAGGCCAGAACAAAACAAACGCCACACTTGAGAAGGTCGTGAGGATAGAGGAATTTCCAAGGGTTGCCTTGTCAATCATATCTAAGTCTGAAAAAAGGCTCAGCGAATGAAGGCATAAGGAGAACTAAGAAAACAATCTTACCAAGTGATTTACTTATTATCAATTTATAAGATTGTTAATTGACTTGGTGTAACATACGATCTTGATCTTTTCTTTGTAGCCTGGAAAAAAAAAGAATCTAGAGGGATATATAGACAGAAGAACTAAACGACATTAATTTTTGTTCTGGACTCCATATGATTTATTTATATATATGAAATTAGAGAAACTCGGTGAACTTTCTTATTAATGTGTGACGGGTCTGTCAACATGAGCAACTCGAAATTCAAAATTTCACTTTTAACCATGAAAAAAAAACAAAAACCTTAAAAACCTTTTTTGTAACTTGTCATATACAAAATTTTTACTAGTTTTATAGGTTTTATCATTTTTTTTATACTATTTTTAGTGAAGTTAGTCATTAATAAGAATCATCATACTTATCTTATTTAATTTTTATAAAATATTCCAGCATCGTACCCTGGGGCGGGTATGCAGTGTCATCTAATTCCAAGGCTCGCCAATGTGACGTCAGATTGATTTTTCAATTGTTTTCATTACATCATCATTTGCTGATGAAAGTATACGTTAGTTGTCGAAGCGTTTTGATTTTTTGAATACGTAATTTATATATAAAAGAAAACTTTTATCATAAATTTAAAATATAAATTCAAATAAATTATATAAAATTATTACACTTCAGAGGTGATATATAAAATTGTATGCAAGAATGTAAATAAAGATGAATAACAACACCCATGAATATATTTTATGCTTATCTTATAATCCATTTAGAGCAACATAAGCTATATTATAAGATAGAAAAACCATTAATATAAAGAATAAGTCAGTTTTGTTTTAATGTGTTTTTAGTTTAATCTATTTGAAAAATGTAATAATAAAATTTTTATTTTTTTTATTGATAATGAATAAATTGGGAATATTAAATGAAATAAGATATGAATAATAATTTTTAAAATGTAAAAAATTAATAACATTTAAGTCGTCTAATTTAATAGAAATAATGACAGATGATTTGACATTTGAGTTCATTTTATATCAATGGAATATATTGAGTGAATTAACATAATTCTCGAGAAGACTTGGAATATAAATATCAGTTTATTATCACATATTTTGGTATAGCTATATTCTCTTATTCCTTGCAAACAAACAACTTTTTAACTTTATTCTCCTCTATTCCTATCTATTATTTTTCTATTCTCCCATCCAAACATGACGCTAAAGTTTAATTTTAATGATAATAATAAATAGACCCTCATATTTAACTTTGGATGGCGGAATAAAAACGAAAAAGCCTGGATAAGGTGGGGGGAAAAGAAGACAAATTGTTTGGACATAAGAATAATTGATATTGATACGTGAGAATAAAATATTATTTATATTCCAAATTTTTCATGGCATTAAGTTATTCCATCAATTTATGTTATTCGTATAAAAAACTCACATGTCGAATCATTTTTTATTATTATAAATCAAGGTTTTACATATTAAATTTTTTTTTATTTTTTCATAAATCTTTATTTCATAAATTTTTACAAATTTTTCATTTATCAATAGTTAAACAAACAACAAAAATTCATTATTACATTGTTTAATAATAATAACTAAAATTCATTTCAATGATATAATTATTTATCTCGATGTAGTTATTTATTTTAAAATTAACTTAGTTTTTTACTACCTAAATAGATAATATTTTAAAGAATATAATAAAAAAAGTTCTACAAACATCACTGGTATGTACCCCTTCTCGAATGAGCCCGACAGGCATCTTTGAAATAATGCTCATTCTCAATTTATTCCATCAACAGACTTCATTGCACCTTCTCTACTTTCTAAACCCACTGGCGCCAATCTCTATTTTCAGCCCCACCCACCAATCAGTAACGTCTGATGCATCATCAACGGTTCTATTTCCCAAACCAGAAACCACGTGAACCCAATACAACGGGCCCAAAATGTCCATCCTTATCACCCTCAAATAAAGTCTTCATTGAGTTTTTTTATTTAAATATATATATTATCTATTAAAATACATATTATTATAAAAAATAAAAATACACAGAAATAATTAGTATATTTCTTTTAAAAACTATTTATTTTATTTTCGTATATGTATACATGATTGGGAGATTATTTTAGACTACATATTAAGATGTAAAACAAATTGAGTGTATCAACATGGTCCACCACAGATAAGATCCATGATCCAAAACATTGGAATTCCATGGGCCAAAACTCGTGAAGGGTCCCCCTAATCTTAAGCTTCCATCAAGTCTATCAATAAGATGGAACTAGATATTAAAAAATATATATGTATTTAATATTCGACGAATATTGAAAGTAAGTATTTATATTCGATCTGAAAATCTGGATTTGGATATAGATAATTATCTAAAATATCTAAAAATTCAAAATAAATATGAAATTATTAAAATATCTAAAGATATCAGTATCCAAAAATAAAAATCATATATTTAATATTTAAAATAAGTAAAAAAATCTAATAATTAATGGGTGTAAAACATAAAATTATAAAACATATACATCAAACATTATATGCTTTAGAGTAAAAACAAAAACAAAAACTCATATTAATTCTAAAAATATAAATATATAATAATATTTTTAGATATGGATGTTTTTCAAATCGGATATAGATATATTCGATTTGAAAATTTTTAGATACGAATACTGATTTTTTAGATATCATATATTATTTAAATTTTTAATGATAGATTTTTTTTTTTTTTTTAGATAATTGTGAGGCTTAGCTTCCGTGCCCGCGAAACCTGTCGCGACGAGCAACGTGTGACTCACCGTGACAAAAGAAACAGTGAAGGTGCGTGGTTTCTCCTCCCTTATAAAAACGTACGCACCGCCCGCCACATCGGAAAACGCTCGAAAGCACCTCTCTTCTTCTTCTTCTTCTTCATCAATCATCACCGAATAGAGAGACCGAAATGGGAGAGATGTCGAAACCCAAGTTCGGGAGGATCCCGAGCATGCGAGAGAGGGTGGAGGACACCCTCTGCGACCACCGCAACGAGCTCGTCTCCCTCCTCTCCAGGTCCTTCTTCTTCTTCTTCTTCTTCTTCTTCTTCACTCTTCTTCTTCTTCTTCTTCCCTCTCCACCCCCCCATATTTTATCCATGCCATCCCAAACAGATACATGTGCCAAGGCAAGGGAATCCTCCAGCCGCACATCCTCCTCGACGAGCTCCTCAACGTCATCGAAGAGGATCACAAAGGCCGCGCCACCCTCACCGAGGGCCCCTTCTTCGACGCCTTGAATTCCGCCCAGGTTTTTCAGCTTGCTTTTCCCCCCTTTTAAAGAAAGATTGCATTTTTAATCGATTTTGTGTGTGTAGGAAGCGATTGTGCTGCCGCCGTTTGTGGCGATAGCGGTCCGGCCTCGGCCGGGGGTCTGGGAGTACGTGAGGGTCAATGTTTATGAGCTCAGCGTGGAACAGCTCAGCGTGTCGGAGTACATGAAGTTCAAAGAAGAGCTCGTCAACGGGCAGTATGGGTTTTGCCTTTCTTGAATTGGTTGGATTGTTTTCGTTTTGTGTCTTTGATTGAATTGGGTTTTTTTTATATATATTCTTTGGGTTTAGTTTTAATGATCATTATGTGCTGGAGCTGGACTTTGAGCCGTTCACCGCGTCGTACCCGAGGCCGAACAGGTCATCGTCGATAGGGAACGGGGTGCAGTTTCTTAACCGGCACCTCTCGTCGGTCATGTTCCGGAACAGGGACTCCCTTGAGCCCCTGCTCAATTTTCTTCGCGCTCACAAATACAGGGGTCATGTAAGGTTTTAACTTGTTTCTCTGTTTCAACATTGAATTTTTGTTAAGTATATAATTGTCTGATAAAGTACGTACTCATAAAGAATGAAATACATACTCAAATTAATTGATTGAGTAAGTTTTTATATTTTTCTTATGGTATATTTACTGGTATAGTGGTCATTTAGCTCCCGTTTGGATAGATAATTAAATTATTACGAAGTTATGATTATTCTAGTATAAATAAGGAATATGTGATTTTTTGTTTAATTATTATTGTTGTTGGGAAACGTAAGAATAAAGTTTTTGTTGTTTGGTTGACCATGGATAATTGTGAATAAGGTGTGAATAAGAATTTATAAAAGTGAAAATGATTTGACTTGTGGGCCCCTGATTTATAAGAGGTGAAAGCATTTGATTTGAATAACCTGAAATAACTTAATTTCAAGGGGTAGTAGAAATAATTATATCATTTTATACCAGTTAATTCTGACATACAGATTTTCATTTATTCTAACCTTCCAAACACCTATTTTATCAATATTCCACCTTATCCCCATTTACTCCACCCCCAATCCCCCAACCAAACATGGGCTTAGTGCGTTAGGTGGCGTGGCATGACTGACGTCTGTATGAATGATTCAGAAGTACATGGTGTAACATCGCCATAAGATGGATAACAGTTCTTTGGTTCAATAATATTATGCATGTATTTGTAAATTGCAGATTGTACAACTTAGATTTTGATTACTTGAATAGTGAAACAGAGCAATTTAGTTAGTGAAATGGAGGAGATGTTCACATGCTCCGATAATGATAATTGATCCTAACAAATTGAGTGCTATCATTCTACTCAAGTACTTTGTACAATAAAATGTGAACTTAGATGTAATTACTAATTAGTATTAAAAGATTAGTTTTTTGGATGCTGAGAAGAGAGAGTACTTGGTCCCATAATATCTGCAGTATCATTGAATGTGGGGTCATAGGCATCCTGCTCTTGCTTCTTTTTTTTTAAAATTAATAAGTGTATATTTTATCTCATCTTGGATTGAGTTTATTGATTTATTATTTGGGTTTATTAAAGTTGAATAATGCAGACAACGTATTGTGCACAGGTGATGATGCTGAATGATAGGATACAGACCTGTCCAGGCTTCAAAAAGTTCTGGCAAATGTGGAGGAGTATCTGTCTAAGCTCCCACCTGAAACGCCTTATTCTGAATTTGAATACACGTAAGAAAGATATTTGATTCTCCAGTAATTGATTTCGAGATGATGAAGTGTGATGACAGAGTAATTTTTTTGGTCATTTGCCTTGTTTTGCTATCAATACTCAGACTTCAAGAGAAGGGTATGGAAAAAGGATGGGGTGACACAGCTCAAAGGGTGCTGGAGATGGTACATCTTCTCTTAGACATACTTCAGGCTCCTGATCCATCTACATTGGAGACGTTTTTGGGCAGGATTCCAATGGTTTTCAATGTTGTCATTGTTTCTCCTCATGGGTACTTTGGCCAAGCTAATGTTTTGGGTCTTCCGGACACCGGTGGGCAGGTATTTTTTTCTTACATATCAATCTTGATGGGACATGAACAGCCCTACTAGAAGTTCCAGTCTTTCGTTTTCTAGTTGCATTCATGATTAAGTTAATGGTTGTGATTCACAGGTGGTTTACATACTGGATCAAGTCCGTGCATTAGAGAGTGAGATGCTTTTGAGATTACAAAAGCAGGGTTTGAATGTGGATCCTAGAATTCTTGTGGTAAGTAGTTTGATTTATGGAATAACATCTCATGTGTTCTGTGTTTGGTTCCATATACATTCTATATGCTTCTGTTCAGATTATTATATTCTTTTTTATTCTCATTATTGCATGTATTATTTGTGAGGTTTGTGTCTTATTCAAGTTGTCACATTCAGGTTACTAGACTAATCCCAGATGCTAAAGGGACGACATGCAACCAGCGCCTCGAGAGAATTAGTGGAACAGAACATTCCTTTATACTGCGGGTTCCTTTCAGAACTGAGAAGGGTATTCTGCACAAATGGATATCAAGATTTGACGTGTGGCCTTACTTGGAAACCTTCACAGAGGTATAAGGTTATGTTAGGAATCAAGCTTATATCTTTATAACCTCCTTTGTCATTTTATCAATGAACAATTATGTTATTTGCTCCCTTTCCCTTTGGTAACATTAGCCCTCATCACTATAATGATATTGTATGCACTTTGTTTGCTAAAACAAAAATCGAATTATGTTGTGAATTTATTAAATGATGGGTCTAGCAGGGATTTGTATAACATGATCATGACTGCTCTTTGACAGACAGTTTCTCTAGTTTCGTGTTCGAGTAAAATGTTGGTTGAGATTTCAGTTCATTTACCTACATATATAAATTCTCATCTATACACTGTCTATTCCATATCATTTTTTTTATTTTTTTGGGAGAGGGTACACCATCATATATAAAGAATCAGTATTATGGACTTGGTTTTTTTCCCCAGGCCCTGTTTCACTAATATTTTATTGATATTCTTTTCATGATATCTTGCTCAGGATGTAGCAAGCGAAATTGCTGCAGAGCTGCATGGCATTCCAGATCTAATCATTGGCAACTACAGTGATGGAAATCTTGTTGCCTCATTGTTGTCTTACAAGCTAGGAATCACACAGGTCTGGAATGACTACATCTTACTGCTAAGAGCAATGACATTGATTAATGTTCCTTGCTAAATAATAATTCTAATTAATTCCTGATCGGTATGCAGTGCAACATTGCACATGCTTTGGAGAAAACAAAGTACCCAGATTCAGATATATACTGGAAAAACTACGAAGACAAGTATCACTTCTCTTGCCAATTTACAGCTGATGTAATTGCCATGAACAACGCAGATTTTATAATCACCAGCACATACCAAGAAATTGCAGGAAGGCATGATTTTCCCTTGTTTAGAATCAATTATTGATTTGAGTGCGCCTTATACTATTGAGAGCTTTAGAGCTTTGAGAGTTTTCAAATCGAAATCCCTAAACAACTTTTATTGCTTTGTATTGTCAATGTGGGTTTCCGTTGTTTCTGCATGTCACATCACTAATACAGTGTATTCTCTTTGTTTCAGCAAGAATACTGTTGGCCAGTATGAGAGTCATACAGCCTTCACTCTTCCTGGACTCTACAGAATTGTTCATGGAATTGATGTTTTTGATCCAAAGTTCAATATTGTATCTCCTGGGGCAGATATGACCATTTACTTTCCATTCTCTGAACATGAAAGACGTTTGACTTCCCTTCATGGTTCAATTGAAAAGCTTCTATATGATCCTGAGCAGTGTGAGGAGCATATGTAAGTGTTACCCAGCCATCTAAACCATCTAATGTTCTATAAATAATATTTTATGGTGGGATTAAAAATATATCGGCCTTTACTTTGATATATTATTCCCCATTTCTACTGCAATATTCATCTAATATTCTGTAGATATAATAAATTGTCATACCAACTCAAGAAGTAGACATAATTTTCCATGAAAAAAAACAGGTAAGAGTGAGGAAATGGAAAGGATTGCATCCTCCACTGCGATTTAGATGATATTGAGAGTTCATAGTGTGTACATGTGAAAAATCATATAATGTAGAACTGAATAAAATGACACTAGCAATCCTTATCTGGCAAATCTTTGAGGTGTTTTGGCATTGGATATACATATGATGGTTCAAGATATGTATTGGGTCAGTGATACCTTCATGTAATTGACGATACTCCTGGATTTTATGGAGATTACTGATACCATCTATATCTGATGAACTGATGAACATTCCCCTTTTCGGTTCTTGTTGCAGTGGTACTTTGAGCGACCGCACAAAGCCTATCATCTTCTCTATGGCAAGGCTCGACCGAGTGAAGAACATAACAGGTCTGGTTGAGTTGTATGGTAAGAGCACCCAACTGAGGGAGCTCGCGAACCTTGTTGTCATTGCTGGTTACAATGATGTAAAGAAGTCCAGTGACAGGGAAGAGATTGCAGAGATTGAAAAGATGCATGACCTTATAAAGAAGTACAACTTGGATGGTCAGTTTCGCTGGATATCTGCCCAGATGAACCGGGCCCGTAACGGGGAGCTCTATCGCTACATAGCTGATACAGGAGGTGTATTTGTACAGGTGAAGCCTTGTTGTTCTATCCAACTAATCTTTAAAAAAATTTATATTGGTTCCTTGCTGAAATTCTTCTTTGCAGCCTGCTTTCTATGAAGCCTTTGGGCTCACAGTTGTAGAGGCAATGACTTGCGGGTTACCAACATTTGCTACATGTCATGGAGGCCCTGCAGAGATTATTGAACAAGGTGTGTCTGGATTCCATATCGATCCATATCATCCAGACAAAGCTGCAGCACTGATAGTGGACTTCTTTGAAAAGTGCAAGAAAGACAACAGCTATTGGAATTTGATCTCCGATGGCGGACTATTACGAATCCATGAAAGGTTATTATCACTTAGTTTTTATATCATATTAAAATCAAAATCGGGAAATAAAATTAATGAACTCATGTAATTGTAGGTATACATGGAAGATTTACTCTGAGAGGCTGATGACACTGGCCGGGGTGTATGGGTTCTGGAAATATGTATCGAAGCTCGAGAGGCGCGAGACGAGGAGATATCTGGAGATGTTTTACATTCTGAAGTTCAGAGAGCTGGTAAGTGCTTCACATTTCATTGTGTGAAATGTTACGAAGTTTTGTAAATTTTATTTTATCACTTGTCTTTCTTTCCAGGTGAAATCTGTCCCACTTGCAGAGGATCATCACTAGTCAGTGACTGAGTGGTGTAGAATAAAAAAAGAAAGGCAAGGAACAGTTGTTACTGTAACAGTTCAATAAAGTTGCCTAAGATGCTGTTGTTCTTGTACAGTCATGTTTTTGAATTTTATCCACTTCATGGAAACTTCAAAAAGCATAATGTATTTTTGTGCCAATAGGTGTTGCACATATATGTTGTTTTTGTAAATCCATCGAGGATGTGAGACTTTGTATTAATCACTCCATACAATAATGTGTGTGTATCAGAGCTGTGAAATGTGTGTATTACTACAGATCCCATGCGTGCTTGGAGCCTCTGTTGGGTTGGGCTTGTGCAGTTTATTTCGTAAATAAGAAGGCAAATTGGGGAAAGTTTCGTATGAATAAATAAAATTATAATGAATGTCTTTAGAAGTTAATTTTTTTTTTTTTTTTTTAAGATTTGTGTCCCAGAATTTGATCTATACTTGAAAAGACTAGACTTGTTTATCGATATAAAATTATTACTATATTCTAATAATTTAAAAACAAGTTGATCAAAATTGATAAAGAAATTGCTACCAAAATTATCCTACTCAAGAAGTCTGAAGGGGAAGATTTATGGTACCTAATAATTAGTATACCAGTTCACATTTTTATTTGATTTTGAAATATTTATCTATGATGAGAATAAAAAAAAGTTTGGTAAATGAGAACATGGAATGGTAATACAGGGATATGCTTTCGGGAAAATGTTCAAAAAATCTTCTAAAAGATAAAATTACCAAATAAGTCACTTTTAAAAATTATACTTAAAAGCCTTCTTTCACAATTTTGAAAACTAAAAAAACTAACATACCCTTGTGTAATTTTTAAACTCTTTTTCATCATATTTAAAACTTTTTATAACCATCAATTGAAAAATAATATTAATATAAGAAATTATTTTTATTTTATAGTGATTTTACATGTTATTAAAAATTTAAAGTATGCTATAAAAAAATGTTAATATTGTCAAAATTGTCATTCATAAATTTATAAGATTTTTTTAGATTTTTCCTTACTTTTTAATTTTTTTTATATTTTTTTGTTATTTATATTTTTATAAATTTCTTGCATAAGGATTTGTCTTATACAATATTAAATATATATAAGTGTATCAGAGACTTTAGAAAGTCTAAAATATCTAAAAAAATATTTTATAACGAATTTAATTTTTTACTATTTAAATCTTAATGGTTTATTTAGATATACAAAAATATAATAAACTTTTTTTACAATTTAAAAAAATATATTTTATCATTTATTAATATTTTTTAATTTTGTGTTAAACAATTAAATATATATGATGCTATTTTAATAATAGATAATATATGGATAGTAAAGTCATTGTACTATCTAAAATTGCTTAACAAAACTTTTTTTTTATAATTTTAAATAGTGGATTTTAAAAGTTTTTTTTGGATATTTTTTCTATGGCTTATATTTAGCAGGATTAAAATAAATCTCATCAAATCAAATATTAAATAATTCAAGTATGAATAACCGGTTTTTTCATGGAACCAAAACGGGAGCGAAATTTGCAGGCCCAACAATTAGGTAGGCTTTAATAAACAAAATACAAGACCGGTTACGTGTGATTTTGGATTGATTTTGGACAGTTGAGATTCATTAATATCTTCAAACGAAAAGTGACAGGTCACAGGTGTTCTTACCATAAAAATTAAAAACAAAAGGCAGATCAAATAATATAATCCACGTCACCAGCTACATAAAGTCCTGTGTTTCCATTGGAAACTTCGAATTCAAACCGAAAATATTAAATAAAAAAAAATCATTTTACAGTACATAACTCATACTACACGTATTTTTATTTATTTTTAAAGAAAAAATTCATATAATCCCCATAAATGTAAATAACTGAGTTAATGACAAGGAAGAACCCTTATCTTATAAGGGGTCAACAAAGTCATAATCTTATGTATGAAGAGAGTTCCTGAGTCTTATTGTCTAGAGTTTTCCTCTATCCAACAACTATACACATAGAGCTCCCTCCTCCCGGACTAAGGCTCTGTTTGGAAACATAGATTGAAAAGTAGATTTTGGAATAAAGCTGTTTTTTAAGATGATTTTAGACCTTGACTTTTTTGGGATGCTTTTTTTTTTAATTCAGGAATCAATATTTGAAAGGAGTTTAATGTTTGGTAGAAAAAGTTGCTTTTCAATTCAAAAAATCGATTCCGACAAAAAAACGTTCTTTTTGAGATTTTAAAAACACGGATTTTGAGAGAGAAATTAAAAGGAATCCAGTTTTCCGACCCGTTTGGCTGCACGATTTTGAGATTTTAGCTTTTCAAAAAGCGGAATCCACCCAAACTCGTTACCAAACGGAGCCTAAGTCTTGAAATTTGACCCTTGTGGTTAAAAATTCTTTAACAAAGTTGAAATAGTCCGGACATATTTTATTATTTAAGTCATGATTAACAAATATGTATTTTCTTAACTCTCAGAAAACAATCAATATTTATTATAAAAAAAACCCATAAAGGAGGGTAAAATGGAAATGTGAGATTTTTTTTAAGTATTAGCTTTTTTCAAGGGGTTAAAAGAATATATATTTTTTAACATTGGTTTAGATAACGGAATATGCCTGAAATTTTAACTCTGTTAAATAATTTTTAATCATAAGGGATTATTTGCATTTATGGTGTGTTTACAAATAGTTACATAGATATATTGAGATTACAGAAGTTTATATGGATATATTGAAATTACAGGGGGGTTATATAGATATCTGAAAGATTACATGGACAATATGAATTTTTTCTTATTTTTAAATAGTAAACATCATATAATAAAATTAATGTTTTGTTAAAAGAATTAATGCATGAAACTATAGAAAAAATCCAACTAGCATTAAAATCTCTTAAGCTTTTTGAATTTACAAGGAATAGGACCAAAAGGAAGGAAATTTGAAATACTATTGATGAAAAATCGAAAACTCGTGGTTCCAAATCTTCCTTTTATACTAATAATAGAAAATTTAAAAAAATAGTAGAAATTGAAATTAGTTGTAACTGAATCTATGAGATCTTAGATGATTATAAGAATTGATAGAGATCAATTCTGATTTGTTATAAGAGAAATAAATTTCGTGTAAAATTTTGTGCGATTCTGATATCATAACCCTTGATTTGTAATTTAATCGATAGAACTCTTCTGATAGTTCCATCTGCATACATAAAAAAATGTTTGCTATATTTTGAGTTAAATAAACTTATTTTTAGAGAAAATTTTTATATCAATACGTATTAATGGGATTTTCATATGTATTAAATAGTAAAAAATCTTTTATTAATTAAAAATATTGATATAATTCATATTAATACATTTTGATGGACACATGTCGTCCATCCATACACGTATTAATGGAAATTGGCATGAAATTTTTTATTACACCTGGTGTGAGAATAAAGGGACCACTATCAGTATTTGGTTATGAATGATGCACCAAATGGTCATGCAGAGAAGGACGTGGGTTTGAAATTGCACAGGTAAAAAGTGTGAAATTGTCCTCATAGAGCGATTAAATGATGCTTGATTTTATTACTCATCAAATGTTCATCATGCAGGGTAGGCTGGGGCCTGGGCGATTGCATCATTGTATGCGAAGCAACTACTAGGTGCTGCAGAGAGGGGAATGCAATTGAGGGTTGAATGAGCCCATCAGCAGAGTGTTCGGAAATTTAATTGCAGAGCAAGGTTCATTTTTGTCAGATGTTGCAAAAGGTTAGTTCAATATTGATACTTCTTCAAATGCTCGATTAATCAATTTTATCAAAAAAAAAAAAAGTTTCACAAGACATCAAACATCCAAGCATAATACTGACCATCTTTTGGTAAATTTTTCATTCAGAGTAATTGTATACCCTATTATTATTATCATGTAATATATTTTACAAGCAAGGGATGTTAAGCCTTAATTTCATAGTCCCAATCCTTGTATAGTTGCATATATTAAAATTATCAAAGATATGCAGAGTCCCCTCATCCACATGCTAGTCTGTCTCCATGCTGAACATAATGTAAGTTGACAGCACTGTAAATTTTTGCAGTGTGGAATAGAACTGGAAATGGAAAGACTATTGGTCCTGGAAGCCACAGATCAGCTTGATCAACTCAGGAACAAGAGAGCTCAGGAAACTATTGCTATGGAAAATGTAAAACAATGTACTTATAAGTTGTAACTCAAACATGTTAATGGAATGTCCCCACAAAACATTAGACAAGCCTCATCCCATGGTGTACTAAGAAGCTTTCACTAAATTCGGGAATCAATAAGTTGGCGCTTGCAGAGCTTCTAATCAGTCTAAGACAATTATGAACTGATTGAGCAGGTTGCAGCTCTGAACATGTATGGCACTGAAAACTGCTCTGGCACACTTCTGGGCCAATGCCTGGATCCTGAGAATCGCAGATGGGCCAGACCAGGTGCATCTGGGAACCATAGTTAAGTTTGAGCTGGGGTGGGCCAGGCTGTAAATTTCCAGATGAAAATGGTTGCTGATTAGTGGCTTCCCTAGAGAAACAAGGGGTTGGGTGGGGAGATGAATACAAGTTTGCATACGTTAGAGAAATATGAACATGAATATGGATCAAGGGCTACATGGAGGAAGCAAATGATCTGCATCTGGTCCATGAACAGGTGAGTGATCTCCAAACTGGGATTGCTATAATCTTATAGTCACTTATAAGTTATCATCTTCTTTTAATCTTTATTTATTTTTAGGAACATCTCAATCATGTTTGCAAAATGAAGTTTAATAATACGTCTTGTGGGGAATATGCATCAAACATCCAACTAGTCTCACTAATAACAAGCTTTTCCTTCAAAGCTATCGAAAGTTCTTAATCTATGTGTTCATAGGTCACTATGATATTGTGTTCTGTTTCTTGAGATGATAACCCAATAGTAACACATGCTGCAATAAAATTAATGATAGATTTTTGCAACCCATACGTATTATATGTTTTTTGGCATGATAAGCATATGAATTATAGTGATTTTTTTTCCAAGTGAAATCATAGAAGCAAATCAATAGTGGTCAAGAATGTTTTCTGGTCTGCCATGTTAGTGTGGGTCATAGAGGCTAGAGCCTCGGTGAGAGCTTCAGAGGCGTCATGTTACAAGGAATGACTTTGATGGTTTTTTTTCCTGTACCTTCAGCCTTTACACAGCTTTTTCTGGTTCACCCAACCTCACATGCCATTGCCCTGCCCCCCCCCCCCCCCCCCCCCGCAAAAAAAAAAAAAAAAAAACGGCCATAAAACAAGTCACCTCGTACATACTGTTAAAGATCTTCTATTACATATCAGTTTGTTATTATCTTAGTTTGTTATGATATAAATTTGTTAGTGTGTTACACGTGTAACACTATCTTGTACTATTATATAAAGGGTTTTAGTCCCTCTCTAATAGAAAAAGGGTTTTAAGGTTTCATTATTATATTTTCTCTCTTATTTCTAACATGATATCAGAGCCACCTCTTAAACCCTAGATCTACATAAGTTTTTTCTTCTTCTTCCTCACTCCGATTGAAGAGTCTTCAATCGGAGCGGGGGAGGACTTTTGACCATCATCGTTGGGCTGTCATCTTCGCGCCCATCACCGTCGTCATCTCTGCGTGTCGTCATCAGAGCGGGGAGGATTTTTTGATACTCATATTTTCTTCCGTTCTTTGTGTTGTCGGCGTCTTCATTGCGATTGCGCGTTGTTCGCACCGTCGTTTTCTTCGCGTTGTCGTCGTCTTCATTGCGCCATTGTTCGCGCCGTTGTCTCATTCCCATCCACGCAGACCAGGCCGTGCAGCCCGTCCGCGCAGCACCCGCCGCGGCGCCCCGTTCGCGCGCGTCCCATCCGCGCTGCCTGTCATCTCCGTCGCGCACAGCTCATTAGTTCGTGCCCGTTGCGCGCTCCGGCCAATCACGCCCCGTCGTGCTCCTGCCGATCGTGGGTGAATCAACGCATGAAATCTCGCGTGAATCACGAGTTAAATCAACATCAATATTGTGGGAAGATCCCATCCATATCCAGTCAATAATATCACATGATATTGGTGATCCTCCATATGCAGTCAATAATATCACATGAAGATATTGGTGATCCTCCATATCCAGTCAATAATATCACATGAAGATATTGGTGATCCGTCAAGACCCGATCGCGAAAACCCACTCATGCTCACGGCAGACCCGCGAACCTGACCCGTTCGCCAACTGGTCTGCCAATAACTGCCCGCCGCCGGCCATTGTCTCCTTCATATTCGCACTTTCATTGGATCGTCATCGTCGTCTCCGCATGTCTCATCTTCGCACGCCGTCATTGTTCTTGTTCTCTTCTTTGGATCTCCTTCTTCTTGAGATCCGTCGTCGTCGTCTCTTCGTGCTGTCATCTTCGCACGCAGTTGTCGTTCACCAAATGGCGTCGTTTTTATGCAGCATTGTTGCCTTTGTACGCCGTCGTCCTCGTGCACCTTCGTTTTTCGTGCGCCGTCGTTGTTTTTCGCGCACCGTTGTATCCGTGTGCCGCAGTTTCTCCGTTGGGGCTCGTCTGCACCAACCGCCACTGGCCACCCGTCACTATCTTTGCCGTCGTTGTTAAAGAATCTCCGCCACCATTGTCCGCACGCTGTCTCCGTTGCATGTCCCCGTCGTGTTTCTTTTGCTTCTTCTTCCCCGTCCGTGTTCGTCTGTGCCCTCCGTGTGAGCGTCTACATTCACAACCTCTCCTCGCACCTCCGCGAGCCCTACGTGCACCATCTGATATAGTGGACCAACGACTCCGACTGAGTCAACGAGCGGGAGCGACTCTGACTGACTCAAAGAGCGGGAGCGACTCCGACTGACTCAAAGAGTGGGAACGACTCCGACTGACTCAAGAAGAGCGGGAGCGACTCTGACTGACTCAACGAGCGGGAGCGACTCTCACTGACTCAAAGAGCGGAGCGCAAAGTGATGGATTCCAAAAGACAGACAGTGACCGTAAAATACTCTTCAGTGTTTGGGAGGGGTGTTGAATAAGTATTAAGGTATGTATTTTTAGTGTTTCTGGTTTATTGATTGGAGTTGTTTGTTGGGATTTTAGTTTATCATTTTTGTGTAAACTCTAAGGGTACAACTCTTAAGAGTTTAGGAGAAGGTGTTAAAGATCTTAGATTACATATCAGTTTGTTATTATCTTAGTTTGTTATGATATTAATTTGTTAGTGTGTTACACGTGTATAACATTATCTTGTACTATTATATAAAGGGTTTTAGTCCTCTCTAATAAAAAAAAGATTTTAGGGTTTCATTATTATATTTTCTCTCTTCCTTATTTCTAACACATACAATTCATCTGTCACACACCACCAACACCAGTAAAACCATACTAAATATATCCTTCAAATCCTTTTAAAAACCTCTCATGCCCTTTCAGAACCGGAGATTGCATTCGAATTAACAGAAACAGAAACAGTAAAAACAGAAACACTAACACTAACATTAGCAACCAAGAAGAGATTCGTTAGAGTTGTCCTTCTATCAATCTACCTATACCACTTAAAGTTGGCCAAACGAGTGAGCAAGGTAAGCAAGAGCACCCACTAGGGGCGCATTGATGTACGTCGCCGGCTCTGACTGCTCGTAATCCGATCGTTGATCCGGGAACCTGTCGTTTGCATCCGGCCCACCAACAACTGCCCCGACGAGCACATTCGGGTTCGGTGAAGCGGAGTTCATCGCAGAGAACCCAGAGGAGCACTGAATCTTCGATGGGTGTGTCGTGACCGATGGCAGGGATGACCCCCGGTGGTGGATCCTCTCCGGATACCTCTCACCGTACCCCACCATGTATGACATCCCCAGTGGGTTGTCACCCAACAAGTAGTCCACCTATATTTCAGATCATGAAACACAACTTTAGCTAAAGCAAGTGTTGTTTCATTCAAAATTGGATGAATGGGTGTTGTTTGTGCGGGGGAGTACCTGTTTTTTGGCAATATTTCGGAGGGTTCTGGGGGAGACGGTGGTGCCACCGCAGGTGACCACCTTGGATGAGAAAGTTAGGTACTTGGCATAGGTTAAGAGGAGGAAGGAAGTTGATGTCACATATTGCATGTTAGAGTCACTCATCTTGTACAGTAGTCCACCTGTTTATGTTTCAAAACCTTCCATTTAAACATTTAAGAGAACTCAATGTGTGTGTGTGAGAGAGATTGAGTGGAGAGACCTGGAGTGTATTGGGTCTGGGAAAATGGAGCGCCAGGGATGAGAGAGCAGATGTAGTTGTCTGCGTGGTCTTTGTAGTCATGGAGGGACTTCACATCTTGAACTAGAAAGGCCTGCAAATGGAAGAAACAGAGGGGGATAACCTTAGCATCCAAACAGAGAATCTGGGATTTCATTAAGGTGGGACCTTGGATAAGAGTATCCTAGCTCCAACATGCTTGTTGTCCCAGCCAAATGTGTTGTCCATCTCACCAGCCCCCAGAGTCTGCCCATTCACTTGGATGTAATCCAGGTATGTTGGGTTCCTCGTAGCTTTGTGAAGCCAAGCAGCGCCCCATAACAGCTCATCCTTCAATTTCAAAGACACTGTTTTCAGAGGGATATCAAACAATAGTTTTAATGGAGGACTAAAGTGGGGATAACATGAAACCTGATATCCAGAATAAGAGCAATAGAAAGGGCAAACAAAGTTCTTCAAGCCATTGCTGTAGGCCCCCCTGTACTTATCTGCAAACCCAAAGACCTGCAAAACCCAATAGAACCCCCATTGAAGAATCCGAGCTAAACCCAACTCCCAAATTGAAAACCCAAATCACAAATCTCTCTTACACTGACAGCCCTGTTGAGGAGGAGCTTTGAATAGGAAGGGTCGGATTTCCGGAAGACAAGAGAGGCCGCTGCGAGGGCCGCGGCGGTCTCCGCTGCGACGTCGGACCCGGGCGTGGTTGGATCAATCTTGTACACGGTTCTTGGGGTGTCCATGTCTTCCGGTCTCTCCCAACACTCATGATCCTTGTTCGCATCTCCCACCTGGAACCCACATTGCCTCTGCTTTCAGTCCTCTTGTGTTGTAAAGTAAAACCATGTCTAATTCAACGAGAGGAAAAACTGAAGGACCTGAACATAGACTGTGTTGGGATGGGAAGTGGCCTTGAGAAGGTAATCAGTGGCCCAACGAATAGCCTCCCTCGCGTTCTGGAGCTCCCCCTTCATCAACCCACCGAACTCTATCACGCTCCACGACAACATCGTCGTCGTGAACGCCATCGGAAACCCGAACTTCACATTGTCCCCTGCATCATAGTAGCCCCCAACCAAGTCCACCTACATTGTGTTTTTTAACAAACACCCACATCAGGAAAAGCAAATGTAATACTTACCCAGATTTCAAAATGTCCTTACATGCATTGTAGATCCATCAGAAAGACCGGAGTCCCTCCTCCATGAGAGCCTCTGACTGGCGGGGATCCTCCCTGACCTCTGGCCTTCGAAGTAGAGAATGGACTTGGACAGGGCGTCTCTGTAGTTGTGGTTGGCCGTGCCACGGTGAGGGTTGTGTTGGATTTGTTGGGTGGGGAATGTATCATCACCATTAGAGACCCAGAGAGAGTGTGTGAAGCAGAGGAGGGTTAGGAGCAGAGGAAGTGAAGGGGTGCCCATGTTTTACTTCTTTCGGGCTGGGGTTTTTGTGGAGGTGGGAAGAGGAGATTGAGGGGGGGCTCTTTATAAAGCTATAGTTTGGGCTCAGTTTTCGGGGGTGTTTTGTTGTTGTTTGCCTTTGTCATTATTGTTTATCACACAGTGTAGTTTTTGTTTGTGTTGAATGTTGTTTGGTTTGTTCTTTTATGTGGAAGGTCTTTCATTTATGCTCACAAAGGCATCCAAACAAGGGTTTGATAATGTTCTCTGTCATTTGATACCACTGTATCGTAAATGTTTTCACAACGGTCGGGACTCACGAGTCGAATGTGAAAAAAATGAGAGCTTAAGTAAGACAAGAATGTCACAACGGGCTGCGGCTACTCTGAGACGAATTGGGGGGGGGGGGGGGGGGGGGGGGGGGGCACGGATATTGAACCAACTTCATTAGTGGCTCCACGATTTTCTCACTTTCAAAATTTTTTTAAAATAATATTTACATTATCATATATATTGTTAATATTTTGCACTTGTTTTATAGGATTTATATGTTTTGTTTAAAAATAATTATATTTTTATTAAATGAATTTATATGGTTGAAAATATATATGTCATTTACAATAACAGAATCTTGAATGTATTGTTTTTGGAAAAAAAATAAAACAGATGGTGACTGCATTTGAAATAACATTTTAATCAGACATATTACCAAACAAAATATAACTAAAAGAACTAATTTGAAAACACAAATTCTTACTCAAAGATGATATTTTTTTTTTTATTATGACGGAGGGGCTTTCCGTGACTGACTTTACGGTTAAGTTTTCGTCCCTGTCCCTGGTCCCACAGTCAAGTTGATAATTTGACTATTGTATACAAAAACAACTAAAAGACATTTACACACCCCTTCATAATCATATTGGTGACATGCATATATTCATGTAAGAGTTCATATCGGTCCAAAACGATTGGATTACCCAAAAAAGGGGGATACAGTGAATCAAAACCTAATTCGAGAAAAGTTAAAAAAAAAAAACCTAATTCGAGGAAATAAACCCTAACCCCCAAAAACCCATGAAATAAACCCAAAAATGAAATCTCTCTCACCACATTATTGGCGAGTAGGGTTAGTTAGCCGTTGCAAAGTGCGTTGGCATGACCGTTGTGTATCCAAGTTTCCTTGGTGGCTACAAATTTGAAATAAAATAAAATAAAACCCACAACAAAACAAGCTATAAAAGGATCAAGTGACAGCCAGAGATTTGTCCTCACGTACACATCAGAAACTTGGAATGATAACAAGCCCAACCTTACTATTGAGATGGTTTGTCTCAGATACCCAAATCTCAATCGTTTTAATCCGATGAATACATGATGGGATATTGGGATGGGTTTGAGGTTCCGTTTCAAAAATATGATTCTGACTAAATTGATTTAAATAGAGATGATTCTTTAAATGCGTATTTTTTATGTTTTTAAAAAAATATTTTTTTGTACAAAAAATTATAAACAACTTTTTAATTAATTTTTGTATTAAAATGTATTTGGTATCACTTTTAGCTCTCTTTTTAATTAAAAACGAAATCACTTTTTTAAGTGATACCAAACGGGCCTAAGTTTCTAATAGAAAATCTAACCAGCCCACATTTTACTAGTGTTACGTGTAAAATTTATGATACTTGAATAGAAATATGTATTGCAAATAAAAATAACTTAATCCTGTTTAACTTTGTCATGTTAAAGAGTCATTATTTTATTATATTGTTGTTTTTCTAGTTTTTTCTATTTTTATATAAAAGTGTTTTAACGTTTTTTTGTGTATATATAATTAGAGTATCTAGTTGTAATACAATGAAAAAAGTTCATTTCCTCTATTCTAATATATTATCAGAACTATCTCTTTTTTCTTTTTTTTTTAAAGAAAGGAATTGAGGTGGCTCTAATAACATGTTAGAATAAAATAAAAGAATTCTTCTTATTATATTGCAGTAGCTAAAGACTCTATTTATAGATACACATATGAAACCTAATATTATTTAGAAAACTAGAAAAACAATAATATCATAATAATCCCTCTCAAACTATAATGGTAGAACCCTTAAAATTTACAAAAAAATGATCGACCGCGCGTGGACGGGCTGACGTTTGCGGACATGCAAACAACGTGGATAGTAGGCGCGCATGGACGAGAGGTATAGTCTCGTCAGACCCAACGGAAAAGGGAAAGTCGACACTCACATGACGGAAAATTCTGGTCCTGTAATGTAGACATCATAGCCACACATTATATGGACAGAGAGATCAGATAGATCGAAAAAAGAAAAACATCTTGACCGATTGGGAGCACCATAACTTCAAAAAGCCATAACTCTTAGACCGTAGATCAAAATCGCTATTAAAATATGTCCACGTGTTCGTATCGACGAGACCTATAATTGCTTCGCTATTTTGTCAATTTTTGGAGCGTTTTGAGATTGTCTCGGGGGTCAAATTGATGGTTGAAAGTTACTATATTTAGATTTGATTTCAAATTATGATTATTTTACAGATTTTAATTATCTGTTAGGATCATAGCTTAGATTTTAATAATCAGATAAGATCCTAATCTTTTAAGGATTCTCTTCTATAAATAGGCTTGTAAATGAATTGATTATTCAGAAATTAATTATTAGAGTTTATTTATTTTCTCTTTTGTATTTTGTTATTCTAGGAGGATTAACAACTACATAGAATTTTCAGTCATATAATATTTCAAAAAAAATCAACTGATCCATCATTGAAGCCAACGCCCCTGGTATTCTTCTTGAAGAATCAACAGCGCCGCTGGAGCCTGCGAATTCATATCTTCAATCGAATTAGGAGAAGAGCATATTCATATGCTACATCCTGCACGGAGGACGCAGAGGCTCGCGGAGGGCGCACAGATGACTCTTGGATGGCACGCGAAGGCACGCATATACATACGAGAAAGAGCGGTTTCACACACGGTGTGTGTGTCACTGAGGCGCGTGAAAATGTCAAAAGAAAAGTGCATGGGTATCAAAAGACCTCCCATGCGCTGATTGAAAACTCCTCCATCGGAGCGAGGAAGTGGATCTAAGATTTTTGAGGTAGAGACTTTGATACCATGTTAGAATAAAAGAAAAGAATTATTCTCATTGTATTGCATAGTCAAAGACTCGATTTATAGATACATAGAGGGAACCCTAAAATATTTTAATAAAAAAAACTAAAAAAATAATAATCTCATAATAATAATTCTAACAAAAAATAGAAAAACAATAATATCATAATAATAACTTATCTAACTTTTATAATGGATGAAATATCTAAGCATTTTAGATTTTAAATAAAAATAAAATAAAATAATTAAAAACTAAGAATTCATATCTGAACAATCAATCTATCAAATTAAGCGTGTGGCTTGCGTCCCTAGCAGTAACTCCCGTGAACGTCCTCCGTTGAAAGTCAAGGTCCACCAAATCAACGGACCATATAATCGATCACATGATCATCACCACAAAGACCGAATAGAATCCGCCGAAACATCAGACACATGGGAGCGAAAATCACGAGTCCGCAAATGTCGGAGCTTTTTATATTTCGGATTCCCATAATCGCGTCTCGAGACGATGAGGGGTATGACCAAAATTTGGTTCAAAGTGAAGGGTCTTTTAGGTAATTTCGGAGAACTTGCTTTTTGCATGTGCGTTCCTCAAAATCTTTCGCTTTCTGTTTGTTTTAATTTCCAGGAAGGGGCATGGTCAAATCACAATATTACTTTTTAGGTCCTTACCATTTTGATTTTGATTGGGGGCAATACGAGAATCTTTACGCGCCCCTTATCTTGTTATCACTTTGTTCCATTCCCCTAAATGTTTGACAGTGTAAATGACATGTAATAAAGAGGTTTTTTTTTTTTTTTAAACTGTTAATAAAAGGTGTTGTTACACACATATTCATTTTTAGTCTCAATTCCAATTTTATATGTATATGTGTCGATAGAAAACTAATAACGTATATGCTCACGTTAACAAAACATATGTTTTGAAATAATTTTTTTTACATTTTCTATAAATGCATCCATGTAATTAATTGAAGTATATGTTTCATTTTTTATAAAAATATTTATCTCATTAAATGAGGTATACTATTTTTAAAAAATTCAAAAGACTATAGCTGTACGTAATATTATTTAATTTTACTTGTTCACATCACATGTCCCGTTTATTTGACACTCGAGGTTGAATGCAAATGCCCCATCTCAACATCTCAACTAACGAGACGGGCTATAAAATTAGTTGGATCATGTGAGAATAAGATCTAGTTTAAAACCAAGTGTCAAACATATTTATTTTGTAAATTTTATTTTATTTCTATTTTAATTTTCTTTTATTTCATATGTCATGTTTTAAATAGCGACAACATAATTTTTTCAAAACAGTTTTTTAAAGTAGTTTTTAAAAATCAATTCTTTCATCAATTTAAGCATATAATTGATTGTAAACGACCTGGTGTATTAAGTAAACCATCGAAAAAGCATGAGAAACATTTCATTTATTGAGTTTAAATTTTTTATGTGACAATTGATAATACAAAAATTTCTATGTGAACCAATCATCATCAAAGGATGTCAAATAGTTAACATGAAATTTTTGATAAAATTTATTTAAAATAACATTACATAAAATTTAGGTTCATCTTGAACATTTTTTTTTGTTTTGGTATAACATGCCCCAAAACAAGGTAGTAAGTATAATTTATATACAAAAAGGATAAACAGCCTATAAAAAAAACTATACATCCAGACCTGTCACCTGTACTAACAGGGTCCTGGCTATTTATCCAAGCTACACAAGCTTTTACACTATCAAAATTCTGTTGAACCATACTTCTAATACTAGCTAATGTGCATGTGCGATGCACATGGATTATTTTGTTGATTTGAATTACAAATATTAACTATAAAAGTTGCATTAAATGTTTGTTAAGATAAGTCAGTAAAAATAAATTTGGATCAGTGACAAAAAATTAAAAAACGTGACCAACTTTTTAACCCAAAAGTTTTTAATTAATAAAAGTGGAACATGTCATCCTATCATTTTTTGTATTGAATACACATTAGTTGTCATATTTTAAGATTTTTATCCCATTAAAGAAATAAAGAAAATAAATTCAAAATTTTTGATACGCATGACACAAATCGATCATATATAATAACTCCTTTAAAATTTAGCCCTCCACATGATTGCATAATAATCGTAACACTTTAATTCTAATTATGCATAAATTACAGTAGTCTTCTAACATGAATATTTGTTTGCTTTTGCACTTTCATACAATCTTATATAATGTTTATTAAAAAAATTGAACTCATTTATAATATAATTACAAAAAAATACATGCAAAGTGTTTCAAGAAATATAAATATATCCACAATCAAAACAAAGAGTTAAAAATAATTGAGAATACAGAAGAGAAGTGATCCACAACTATTCAACTATCTACATTATTTTTATTATACAACAATAGCAATATAAACTAAAAAAAATGTACTTCAATGAGACAACAAAAGAAAAGAAAAAAAACATTAACCTGTTTAAGTAAAATGTGCTATGAGTTTATTGAAAATCTGGCAACTCCACAGGGCCATACAGGTTACAAACATGACAAGCAAAATTAATTCCCAATATGAAACTCAATGTAATATTGACAAAAAAAAATGTAATTCGATGAGTCAACAAAAGATAAAATAAAAATTTAATCCAAGAGATCCATCTATATTAAACCCACAGCTAAATGCGCGAGAAAGAACAATATGTCTTAGGGTGCGTTTGGTTGCGCGATTACGCAGCGTTTGCGATTGTAGGAAACTGCTTTTGCAATCGTGCAACTAAACAGTTTTACTGTAGCAGCTTCATGCACACAGATTTCAGGCAAATAGTGTCTAAATGCTGGGAAAGTGAGCTTCCTGCATAATCAATTTTAAAACTCAAATTCCTACAAATCAGTTTTGTAATCGCACAACCAAACGCACCCTTAACTGAGTTTCAAAATCTAAGTTAAATGGAAGTATGGAACATGAAAGGATCAAAACCAATGAAATAAAACTAAACATAGAAAAGAAAAAGAATAATTAATCAAACAAAAAAATATCCTCACATGAATCACAATGGAAAAACATGTATTAGTGATGTTTAGGGAATAACACAATAATAAGTCTTATACATATTTTGAATAAATTAAAATCAAACCGAACGATTCCAAAAGTATGAAACATAAATTGGAAAAATTAAATGAAAAAAATAACCCTGAAAAGTAAATGATGTTATATAATTTAAGGAAATGTGAAACCTATGACTTTAAGTTACAATTAAGCAATATTTGAATCATATAACAATAAAAAAATTCAATCGTATTAATAAAACTAAAAGAAATTGTGGGATTTATTCATAGTGCTATTTTTGTTAAAAAATTGCATGACGTATTCAAGTGTGTTTATCAAAATTGGATAATATTCTATTCTCCATACTTATATATAGTTTTAAAAATAGAAGATAAAATCAGGCGTGTATTGTTTTGTAGTGTCCTATCTGTAAATATTTATCTTATTCTGTATTGTGTTTTCAAACTCAAATGATAGGTAATCTATCCTCGGTTATCTATAACTCAAATTACTTTGAAAAAAAAGTGTTCTTATATGTGTTAGTCATATTTTTACTTAGATTGTCATTAGCATATTTTTACTTTTTTTTGTAGTATGTTTTCAACCATGTGTTACTTATCCTTTTTGTGTATGTTTAAAAATAAATCCACATCTGTTTGAAAATAAAATCAATATCTCATCAATTTGGATTTTGTCAAAAGGAGTGTTTTTTAATTGAGTATCCAAAAATTGGATCCTATTATTATTATTTATTATTTATCAGTGTTATTTAAGTTTCATAAATCATACTTAATTATCCCAACATATTATAAGAAAAAAAAGAATAAATTGAAATCAAACCAATCATTTTAGATGCGTGAGAATATAATTTAAAAAATGAATGAAAAAATAACCCTACAGAATGAATAATGTTAATTAATTATTTATACAAATGTGAAATATATGAATATTAGTTATAGTGGACAATAGTTTATTAGATTGTGATTTGATGTACCGCATTACAAGTTACATGTCTTCTTAAAGATTATAGCAAACTAAATAATAAAAAAAGAGATGCACTACATGATCTAGCAAAAAAAATAATGAACAGAAGAAAGAAAATAGTAAATAAGAGTCGACATAACAATTCCACAACATATCTTTCACAAGTTATTCTCAGACTTTAATTGTATAATTCTAACAACAAATAAAAAGAAGAAACCATATGAGATAAAAATATTTTCCTTTTTATTGGGTGTAACCCTCCAAAAAAAAAACCTTAGACATGTATAATATGAATACAAAATGGTCGGCTTAACCGCCTCCACGATGCTTCGATGATTATCATAAGATTAGAACTATCCACCAAAGATAAATAAATAAATAAAAAGAAATATAGAGAGAAATTAACATGAACCCGTTTGGAGATCTTTAGGAGACGGTCCGCACATCACCAATATCAACTTTTATATCCAAGCAGTGCTCATCTCCACCATGGCTGGTATGAATAAAATGTGTGAATCTCATTGAATTCTAAATTGAAGTAGTTCATAAAGAATTCAACAATACACAATTATTTGGTATTTATTGTTTCTTGAAGGATGATTAAATTGAATTCAAGAATATGTATAGTCATATGACAAGTACAGATTTTCAAGAATTTAAAAAGACATACATTACGAAGAGATGGAGGGGGTGGATGAATGAATGAATAATGAATGCATTGAGTCATTTAAAGGAAGACAAACAATACAATCCCCTTTATTCTTAAAACAAATTTATTATTTGAAAATTCTTTCTCTTAACAGTAGAGACATGCCAAATTTTTAAAAATGAGGAACCAAAAGAAAAAATTTAAGCAACTTTATCATTATCAGTAAACTTATACAACTTTATTTTTGAACATTGTAGTAGGAATATATATCTTGCATGACACCCACATGTACAATAAATAAATAATTTAAATACAACAATAAATATAAACAATTTCTCTTTAAGGAAGCAAAGTTAATTATTAGGTCTCCTTTCCATTATGTTGGATGTTATGTAATAAAATCCTTCAAATACTTGAATAAATGGCATTATATGAAATAATTTTTTTATATATATATCATATTCAGGGACGTTGGTAACTTACTTGTTTTGGTTTAAAGGTGGTGTGGACGTAGAATATGATGCAACCAGATAAGTAGTTGAAGATAATACACTACAATAAGAACATAAGAAGATAAAGTCATAAATAATTGAAAGTATAATTAATATCACAAATAAATCAAAATATCTTATTCATTCTTTTTTAAAGGTTTACAACCCCTTAAGTACAAGACATCCCAATACAAAAAAATATTTATCAGAAAATTAAAATTTAACAAATATTTAAAAATGAAATCAAACTTGTTAATATAGCTTCGCATGAATTAATTGAAATACTATTGTTATATTAAACATTTCATTGTCAATCTGCGAAGATTAGGTTCTTTGATATTCATGTTTGTTTGTTTGAAGGAATTATTTTTTATTGGTGTTTGTGATTGTAGATGTGGTGACAAAGTTTATCGAGGGTATGGTAGAAACATATCCAGGTTTGCAATACCTGGATGGGTTTCCCAGGGTAAAATATAAAAATATGAAATTTAAATAGGCACCATCACATCACTCACATATATATCCTAATCACTAATATCTAGAATTTTTTTTTTGATGATATTTAGATATGAATAACTTCAAAGTTTCTATGTACCATGCAAATAGAAAAATAAAATAAATGAAGTTGTATAAATTCTTAAATGGGATCAATCACAGACTTTATTTCAAAACACAGAGTGGATCTTAACCGAAATTTCATTATAATATTTTCATATCAATAACCTATAATGTTATTGGCAAAGCATTTCCAGTAACGTAATTTGGAAGTACGTAGAATAATCAAAGTTGTTTTTAGTTAATGGAAAATGTTGCACTTATAGTCCACTGGTAAATTTTTTTAAAATATAAATAATGAGGTCAACAATTTGAATCAACAAGACTATGAATGTGGGTTCTCTGATCGACGGAGAGTGGTAATATTATAAACCGTATCATTAAAACTCAAACATGGTGAATGCAAAAGTCAACAATTGATATGGATAATAAATTTAAAATAAAATATTTTAATATCACCAGATTTACTAATTTGAAGACACCTACACATCCTGTATTATGAAGAGCTAAATTGAGGAAAACATTTCAAATAGTAAATTTTTTTAAACTGAATAAATAGTCAATTAAATTCGAACATCATAATATTCTCATGATTAGGTAAAAAAAATGGTACTCTATTATGATGATAAAAATATTATAATAAAATTATATTACAAAAGATATATGAATAAATAGCAGATCCACTGTTGCGCTACTTCCAATCAGAATAGAGAATCGAAGATCAATCTGTTAAAGGGAAAACAAATTTCTTATTTGAGAATTTTTTTTATTCTAACAGTAGATACATGCCAAATTTTTTTAAAAGATGAACCAAATGAAAAAATAACATATTTAGTTTATTTGAACATAAAAGTTCAAAATAAACATCATAGCTACAAAAGATTAACTCACCTTCCTAAGGGAAAAAAAATTTTGAGAGAGAGAAAAAAAAAGAAAGAGACGATAGATTCATTTATCCAAAGGAATGAGGATGACAATAAATGAGATTTCAATGTTGCATAAATAAATTTGGGGTTTTGTGGTAGAACATCAACTGGTCTCTAGAAAAAGATGAAGGGATTGAATGGAGAGGGGATGAATGATCAAGAGAGATTGAATGGAGGGTGGATGAATGAGGGTGGCCGTTTCATAGGTGGAGGTTGAAGGGTGTATTGAATAGTCATAACATAATTTGGAAATCTATAATGAAGAGATTACATTAATATTTGATACATTTTTTAATGTATCATGTCTTTGCATATGAAATGAGAATTTTCTTTTTGGGAATTATATTTTGAATATATTTTCATTTTATAAGGATTTTTTATCCTAATAATACTATGATATTCAAATATGATTTTAAAATAATAAACATATTAATATAAATTTAGTCAGCTTATTAATGTAATTTAATCATAATTGATGTAAAGAAAAATTTTCATGGACAAGTCGGCATATGAATGTAATTTTATCATAAATGATGTAAATGATTAATATTATTTTATGATATATCTATAGTAGTCATCATATAAGTATGATGAAATGTGAAGCTTAAAATTTTAATATGTCATGCATGATATGATGAAAAATATGAATAAATTATGGATGAGATTACAATAATATGAATGGATTTTCATTGGATCAAATCTATTGTTGAATTCACACAAAACTCAAATCCGAATTTGTCCATTTTTATAGCAATATTTTTTTATAGCAGTATTTTATACGTTTGTTTTTTTATTGGATTACATTTTTAATTACTATGAATTATATTTTTTTTGTTGGGTAGATCTTATGGGCCATTGATTATTTGGGGCATTAATAGAGTAGAGAAATCCAAGTGAATAGAGTAAATGCTAATCAAATATGTGTGAATTAAATAAATGTTAATAGATGTGAATTACATTAATATTTGATATCTTTTTTTAATGTATCATGTTTTTGTATATGAAATGAGAATTTTTTTTGCGAATTATATTATTAATGTATACTATATCATGTTTTATCCTAATAATATTATGATAATCAAATTTAACTATAAGTTAATCAATATATTACATGATAAAATGTATGTATTATAATAAACTATAAATGAAATTAAGATGTTATAAATGGGTTTTCATGGGATTGAGTAGAAATGTAAGAGTATCTTAATAATATTATGATAACCAATTTTAATTATAGATTAATGAATATGTTACATAATGAAATATATGTATTATAAAATACTATAAATGAGATTAAAATGATGTAAATGGATTTTCTTGGAATTGAATAGAAGTGTAGGGGTAAAATGAAAAAATGGTTGTCATTAAAGTGATATAAATGGACTGTGATGGAATTGAATGAATTGACAGGGGTAAATAGGTCAAACGGCAGGTTTTTGGTTTAAGAGCCTTTTATATAGTACTAGTTGTTGTGTATGTGCAAATGCACATAAACAAAATATAATATAGGTTTTGATTAATATTAATGTCAAAAAATTTAGTTACAATAACATTTTCATAATTGACGTAACATTTTCATTTAATCATAATTGATGTGAAGAAATTTTTCATGGATAAGTTGACATATGAATGTAATTTTATCATAAATGATGTAAATTATTAATATTATTTTATGATATATCTATAATAGTTATCATATGATGAAATGTGAAGCTTAAAATTTTAATATGTCATGCATGATATGATGAAAATATGAATAAATTATGGATGAGATTATAATAATATGAATGGATTTTTGATGAATTAAATCTATTGTTGAGTTCACACAAAGCTCGAATCGGAATTTGTCCATTTTTATAGCAATTTTTTTTTGTACCAGTATTTTATACATTTGTTTTTTTTATTGGATTGCATTTTTAATTACTGTGAATTATATATTTTTTTGTTGGATAAATCTTATGAACTATTGATCATTTGGGGAGCTAATAGAGTAGATAAATCCAAGTGAATAGAGTAAATGCTAATCAAATATGTGTGAATTAAATAAATGCTAATAGATGTGAATTACATTAATATTTGATACATTTTTTTAATGTATCATGTTTTTGCATATGAAATGGGAATACTTTTTTCTGTGAATTATATTTTTAATGTATAATATATCATGTCTTATCCTAATAATATTATGATAATCAAATCTAATTATAAGTTAATCAATATGTTACATGATAAAATGTATGTATAACAATAAACTATGAATTAAATTAAAATATTGTAAATAGATTTTTATGGAATTGAGTAGAAATGTAAGAGTATCCTAATAATATTATGATAACCACTAATTGATATGAGTAATAAAATTTATAAAATTTCACTTGATATATTTCATTAGATATGGTAATGTTACCCTTTCATCTATTTGGAAACAGTTCAGAAAATTGATAGTCATGTAGTATTTTCTATTCTAATAAATTAACATATCTATAACCTATATTGTTATTGGCAAAGCATTTTCAGTAACGTAATTTGAAAGTACGTACAATAATCAATGTTGTTTTTAGTTAATCAAAAATGTTGCACTTATAGGCCACTGGTAATTTTTTTAAAAAATAACTAAGTCAACAATTTGAATTAACAAGACTATAAATGTGTGTTCTCTGGTCGACGGCGAGTGATAATATTATAAACCGTATCATTAAAACTCAAAAATGGTGAATGCAAAACCAACAATTTATATGAGTAATAAATTTAAAATAAAATATTTTAAGATCACAAAATTTAATAATTTGAAGACGGCTACACATCCTGTATCATGCAGAGCAAAATTGAAAAAAAAATTCAGATAGTAAATTTTTTTTAAAAAATTGGTTAAACAATCAATTACATTCGGACATCATAATATTCTCATGATTAGATAAAAAAAAATGGTACTCTATTATGATGATGAAAATATCATAATGAAATTATATTACAAAAGATATATGAATAAAAATCAGATCCACTATTGCTCTACTTCCAATCAGAATAGAAAATCGAAGATCAGACTGTTAAAGGCAAAACAAATATCTTATTTGAGAATTTTTTTTTCTTTTAACAGTAGATACATGTCAATTTTTTAAAAAAGAGAAACCAAATGAAAAAATAACACATTTAATCTATTTGCAACATAAAACTCCAAAATAAGTATCATATCTACAAAAGATTAACTCACCTTCATAAGGTTAAAAAAATTTTGAGAGAGAGAAGAAAAAAGAGATCGATGATAGATCCATTTATCCAAATGAATGGGGATGGCAATAAATGGGTATTCAATTTGCATAAATAAATTTAGGGGTTTGTGAAAGAGTATAAAGCCATTGTCTCTAAAAGAATATGAGGGGATTGAATTGAGAGGGGATGAATGATGAGGAGATTAAATGGAGGGTGGATGAATTTTCATAATATAATTTGAAAATCTATAATGAAGATATTACATTAATATTTGATATCTTTTTTAATATATCATGTAAACGCATATGAAATGGGAATTTTTTTTTTTGGAATTATATTTTGAATATATTTTCATTTTATAAGGATCCTATTATCCTAATAATATTATGATACTCAAATATGATTATAAAATAATAAACATATTAATATAATTTTAGTCGGTATATTAATGTAATTTAATCATAATTGATGTAAATGAATTTTTTCATAGATAAGTCAGCATATGAATGTAATTTTATCATAAATGATGTAAATTATTAATATTAATTTATGATATATCTTTAGTAGTCATCATATAAGTATAATTAAATATGAAACTTAAACTTTTAATATGTCATACGTGATATGATGAAAATATGAATAAATTATGGATGAGATTACCATGATATGAATGGATTTTCATTGTATAAATATATTGTTGAGTTCACACAAAGCTCAAATATGAATTTGTCCATTTTTATAGCAATATTTTTTTTGTACCAGTATTTTATACGTTTGTTTTTTTATTGGATTGCATTTTTAATTACTGTGAATTATATATTTTTTTGTTGGATAGAGCTCATGGACTATTGATTATTTGGAGCATTAATAGAATAGAGAAATCCAAGAGAATAGAGTAAATGTTAATCAAATATGTGAATTAAATAAATGCTAATAGATGTGAATCACATTAATATTTGATACCGTTTTTTAATATATCATGTTTTTGCATATGAAATGGGAATAATTTTTTTTTGTGAATTATATTTTTAATGTATAATATATCATGTCTTATCCTAATAATACTATGATAATCAAATCTAACTATAAGTTAATCAATATGTTACATGATAAAATGTATATATTATAATAAACTATGAATGAAACTAAAATATTGTAAATGGATTTCATGGAATTGAGTAGAAATGTAAAAGTATCCTAATAATACTATGATAATCAATTTTAATTATAAGTTAATGAATATGTTACATAATGAAATGTATTATATTATAAAATACTATAAATGAGATTAAAATTATGTAAATGAGTTTTCTTGGAATTGAATCGAAATGTAGGGGTTAAATGAAAAAATGATTGTCATTAAAGTGGTGTGAATGGACTGTAATGGGATTGAATGAATTGACAAGGGTAAAAAGGTCAAATGACAGGTTTTTGGTTTAAGAGACTTTTATATAGTAATATAGAATATAGATTAGCATCATTAAGAAATTGTGTAACTTTAACTCCCTGTGTATGCCAGCTCTTCCGGAGCCTTTACACCTTCTCGAGACACTTTGCACATATGAAGAAACTCCCCTGGATCTTACAAAATGTAAGCATCTTGAACATTATTTTTTTTGTGTGGTGAAACATCTTGAACATTTTGTACCATATGTGAGCCACAACAATATAATCGTGTGAATTTTTTATTGGGATTTCCTTTGTATCCTACTCTCACCAGCCTAGATCACATTAAAATGTATTGATAAAGATAAATACGGTCGGAAGAAAACCAACGAATCAAGACATAGATATCCTCTCTGACCATTGTCAGAACCCCTTCTGCTCCATTTCTTCCTCAACAGTTGCTTTTACTCTTTCTTTCTTTTTTTATATATTTTTTTCATGCTTGAAAAGAAGAGCTAAAGAGTTATCTTCTCTGAGCGTCAGTCGTTGTCGCCTGGAGAGATAAAAAGCCTTCTTTTGTGGGTATATATGCATGCTATGCTATATAGGATTCTCTTCGGCTCATATAATATTGAGTAGGTACTATTTTCGGAGAAGTAGATTGTTGTGATTTTTGTCATTAAATAGGATTTAAAATCCGAGTTATTTTGTCTCTAATCAATGTTCAAAGGATACTAATAAATATAGATGCAATAGACAAAATAACACTTTATAAATGGAAAAAAAAGAGGAAGATAAATATCAGATTTACGTGGTGGTTCGGAGGTTTAATTCTCTTATGTTCACGGAGAGAGCTTCTGAGATAATCCATTATAAAGAAGAGTTTTTACAGAGATGGAAAAACTCTAAATATCCCAAATACACCCAATACTGGAGAATGCAAAATTATTTGACGGATAAGAAGAGAGCCCCCCAAAAAAAACTCACTAACGTCCAAAAACAAAGGCTTCAGACCTCCCTCCCCTGATTCACTTAATAAAACCAAATTTATATGTGTAATTTGGTTTCCAAATATGAAGGGATTTGGGATCTTGCATATCCTACCAAATCAACTATATTTTATAATTCAAAAAAGCCATTGTCTCTTCTAATACTAAATTCATTCAAATCATCAAAAATAACAAACCATATTTTATAAAATCATGCCACTTCAGGAACATAGATATCGTCTGGGAACTTGTGAAGGCCTTGTGAAAACATGGGCTCTACATTTGGAGCAGATTGGAGTTCTATCTTAATGCTTGCACAATGGGCTCTATCAAATGATCATTTTACTGTCCTCTTTTATTTTTTATTAATAAAAATTGTATACTCCAATTAGTAATTTTATAAATTTTAAAAATATATACTCAACTCTGAATGGTACTAATAAACATATGAAAATTTTCGAGGAGATATATATTTCGTTAGGGTGAATGAATGGGCTAATGAAGTGTACATGACTACATGTAATAGCGCTTCCCTTTTTAGGAAGGAAAATGTTACTTCAAAATCCCACATGTTTTGTTTTTTTTGTTTGTACTTTATAAATTACATTCTTTTGTAAAGAGGAAGCACATACTCCTCTATATGAATTAAATGTACACGTAGATTTTATGTTTTTCATAATAGAATATATAAATATATGCTACGTTAGACAATTTCTTGTACACCTAGTACTTCCATAGCCTTGTTTTTACAAGATATAGGGCATAACTAAGATAACCTACCATATTAGAGAAGTATTTCTTGATATCAATGATGGACAATCTTCTCAAGGCATGGAGAGTGGTGATCAAGAGAATCATATTAAGCATGACCATTAGGCTTTTCATTGAGGTGGTGGTGGATCTTGACAACCTCGAACCATAAATGAGGTGATAATCATAAACCATAAATGAGACTGTAAAATAAATTAAGTGTATCAATTTGAAGTTTTTTTATATAATTGTAGGGTTTTTTTTTTCTTGGTAATATATTTAGGTTAGCAAAATTCAAAAAGATGTAACTAATTTATTTGATTGTGGTTTGATTGTTTCTAACATATTAAATTTATTGCATAATGGCACGACATGATCCACCTTGAGTTAAAGCCACCAATAAAAGATTTTTCATTAAAAGTCCCATTTACGACATCTTTTAAAACAAGTTATATATTTTTCATCGTGCTCTTTTGGTTTAGAAGAAGTCTTTAATATATATTATAGTATATATTTCATTCTTTTTGTAAAAATAACTAGATACGTACATGTATATACTTGGAAAAAAATAACAGCACTACTAAACTACAATCTACATGTAATATTTTACCTAAAATCCATGGCACAATGTTGACCCATATAGTGCTCATAACCTAATCACTCAAATCCATGCCACAGTAACCCACATGTGAAATTACAAACTTATTTTTATTAGAGTATATACGTGATAATACAATCATAAATCAAATATTAACATGCAGTATAGGAGAACAATCAGTACCTCCATCAACTCAACCCACCAGGTAAGGTATCTACTGGCCTGACGCTACCAGATGTATAGCACGAGAAAACATACAATATAATATAACATTGAGTCAACTCAACTTTGAACCATAAAATGTATATTGAAGAGTATATATTTGATTTTTTTTTATATATAAAAAAGATGAGCGTCCGATTGAATTACCGCCCCTTAAGGATGCGGGGTCAGAATTAAAGGGTTCTACTGCATATAGCTAATAACACAAGTCACATGATAAAATATCCTCAAAGAATAAGTACACCAGCCGTTCACATCATCTTATTGCCCCCTCTCGGGTTACTGGCACAGGCCCCTCCTCGGGTTTATAATTTTATAATAAAAAGTAGAAATTATTATTAGCGATGTGGGTTTATTAATCAGAAACAATCAGCCCCTCCTCTTCCATCAACTCAACCCACCACGGTAAGGTATAGACGTCTCATTAAGCCACTCCTCCCCCTGTATGAACTCCCGGACAGTGAACTGCGCCGCCTCGGTCTCATTCCTCGTCACCCTGAACCCGGGCCAGGTGACCCGCTTCGACGTGTCCGCGCCCGCTCCCCGGTTCATGTACTCCCTATAATAAAGCGTTTTCAACGCGAAGTCCCCCTCCCACTTCACCCACCCAGCCGGATCAACCACATCGTCGATCCTCGACTGCATGTACATCGTCCTCGAGTACTCCTTCCACGGCCTCCCCAGGTACGTCTTGAACCTCGACTTCACCGGGACGAGGTCCGACGAGGCCGTGACACGACAGTTCTGGATGGAGATCCCGCTGTTCTGGTTCTTGTCGGCCCGGCCCTGGGCGGTGAAGATGTTGTGTTGTTTTGGGTTTGGGCGGCGCGCGAAGAGGTTGCAGTCCTGGAAGACGACGGAGGCGTCGCCGAAGATGAAGTCAACGGTGCCGAAGACGTTGCACTGTCTGTAGAACTGGCGGAGGGAGTGGACGTAGAGGGTGTCTTGGTAGCCGACGATGGCGCACCTGTAGAAGGCGGAGCGGTCGGAGCCCACGCGGAGGGCGACGGCCTGGTGCTTCGAAGGGCCTGCGTAGTTCTCTATCGTTAGGTCCCGCGCTAGGAAGCCGTTGCCGACCACCGCTGCATGGATCAGCTTTTGGTTTCATTAACTTCGTTAATTAACAAGTTGTAGATTCTCAGATGAGATAACGTAGGGATGTCAGTGTATGGGATTGAAAAAAAGCTGTTATATGATCTTAAAAAGAAAGATGGTGATAAAAACTAAATATTAAAAATGTATTTGTGTCTTTGTTTAAAAAATGTTAGATTTTCAAATTAAATGTAAAATTTATACAAACACAGATACAAATGGGATCGAATACAAACACAAAGTAAATATAAGAAAATTATACAGTAGATTTGAGTGGCTTATCTTAAGTCTAGCTAGACGAAATATATAATCTATTTGGAATTTTGGATTAAAAAGAATTAAAGCATTATGAGACCCATCCAATATGATTTCATTGTACCATCCAAACATGTGACGTGTATACTAGATATGAAACATAACATCAACGTTATTAATCTAGTAACTATAACATATGAAAATGGGAACCAAAAAAGAGTCATTGTATAGTTGTATGAATAACGAAGTTATAGCTAGCCAGTGACTTTATCATATAAAGATATTCTATTAAAATCCATTGAACTAGTGATCTTTGTTATATTAGTCTAATTTACATACAATGTTTTTTAAAATATGTGTTCAACTATCTCATAAACTTTATAAACTAAACATAAATAATATCTACACAAATTTTTTTTAACAAAACACTCACCAACAGTGGCGGATCGAATGATAGTCCACCCATCGATGGCATTTCGGTTGGCCTTGATCACCGTCTTTCCAATCCCGTCTCCGACGAACATGACGTTGGTCTTCGTCTTGTCACCTCCACGTTCTCAAAGTATGTCCCCTCCTTTATATAAATCACAAACCTTCTCCGACTGTTGTCCGGGACCGCCGCCACCGCCTCCGCCACTTTCGTGAAGTTCCCCGTCCCGTCCTTCCCCACCACCAAATCAGCCCTCACCGTCCCCTTCACCGCCTCCAACAACACCCTCCGGTCCTTCCTCGACACCCACCCGGGGAACCCCCCGCGCAGGAGCCCGTACTCCTTGAACGCCGCCTTACCTTCCACCGCCGCCGCTGGATGAGGGACCTTCAGTTGGAAATATTTTTAAAAATTATGGAAAATTACTTTTGAATCTCAACAAATAATAATTATGGAGAATCAATAAAATAATCAATAATATATAAATAATAGAATTAAGAGTTAAAAAGATTGATCTCTCCTAGTCAAGAGAGTATAAAAGATGATTTATTTGAAACAAAAACAAGTTTCCTAACAACTCCCGAAGTGTGACAGATCAAGTCGAGTCCTTGAACTGAATATTGTGTAACATATATCCAAAATGGATTGATAATAAATGGATCTACAGATCTTTTATAAATATTTTTTTTTATGGAAGTTAATTTTTATTTTGTTGGGTAATGGAAGTAACATGTAGTGAAGAATTTGATAATTTTTATGTGTCTCTCTTTCTTTTCTCACTCTTCAAAAACTCTTTTAGAATGTCATTATTTAGACTAAATAAGAAAGCCATTAAATAGTTGAATGTTAATTTTTGGATCATATTTAAAAGGAAATGTTAGACTAGTCTTTTTTTAAGTCCACAATTTAGATCATATTTTTTTTATTTAAAAAAAATAGTAAATGTTATCTATATACGTTGATAAAAAAATATATATCACTTCGTTTCGAATTGAATTAATCCATTTTTAATAAATATAAAAAATAATTACCTATGCATATAGTCATATACCTCATCTAACGATACATATCTTTCATTAGATTTTTAATGATACGTATATAAAGACTGTATTTTGGATTGTAAAAAGAACTAAGTGTAAAATCGCGTATTCAAATATACGCTCAACACCTTCATCTTCTTCACCATGGCGAGGGAGTTGCTGACTAGCCTATGCACGTGTTTCAGCCCGCCATCAATGGCCGACCACACCTCCGTGTCGTTGCAGTTGTAGAACCCGTCGAGGCACGTGTAAGCGTTCGTCATGGCGGCGCTCAGGAACGTCTGCACGTCATCCGCCGCCTCGGCTCGCGCCGCGAGATCTCCGAGGGCGACGGTGAGGTCCTCCGAGGCCTCGTCGAGGAGCTCGAGGCAGTCATCGAGGGCCATCTTCGCGCGTGGGTCGAGGTGGCGGAGGGTGCGGCGGAGGGTGGTGCAGTTGGAGGCGGAGTAATCGACGGCGGCGATGGTGGTGCGGACGACGGAGGAGATGATTTGAGGGAGTGGTTTGGAGGTTAGGTTTGGGTGGGAAGTGAGAGTGGAGAAGCAGAGGTCGGTGTACGTCGTGCCTTCGCAGAGTTGGTGGTGGTTTTGGAGGTGAAGTGTTTGTATTGATATGGCTTTTGTTGTTGATGTGAGGAGGTGGAGGAAGAGGAGGGTAGAGATTGGGATGACTGAGAAGATGGGTTTGGTTCTTCTTCTTATTGGAGACATGGTTTTTGTGACTCCTCTTTGTTGTTGTTGATTAATTTGCACCTGTGTTTTGTGTATTAGAGAGAGAGAGAGAGAGATATTGGAGATTTTGAGATTGGGGAAGAGTAAGGGTTTGACACTCTGATAGTGTTTCACGTTGTGGGTGTGACCGGAAATCTGTAATTTGTAGAATGTAGATGTAAAAGTACAATAGGGTAATATTCAAGTTTGTATTCCACGCTCACACTTCAAGTCCCTTTGATAAATCTCACTTTTTTTTTCTTGTGTACACTGATGATTTGAAACCATTCAACTAAGTGAGGCTTGTATTCATTTATATTAAATGAGTCGGACTTAGATGATTCATTTATATATAAACGGGTTTGGATACTTTGCGGCATGTTTCCACAGTTCATGCATGTTTTGCACGCACCATGTTGGTGTGCCGGTCTACGTGACACACCATTATATATATACTCATATGATCTAATATAAACGCATAAATACATACAATCTTTCATGCTATGCCATTCCTCTTTATAACTTGTATGCAGTCTCATATATTTCGATTTAGTCCAATGAAATATATATACTTCTATCTTTTAATAAAACATTTTATTTCATTAGAAGATGTACATATCTAGTATGAATTTTTCATATTTTGTTTCAATGAATAAATATAATTTTGTAAAATAATATGATGTTGACTAATCATAAAAGTGATATCACATTTATAAAAAAGTGATCAAAAAGTGATAAGATGATATGTTGTCATATGATTGGTCTGAATAACTAAATTGGTTAAATTTTTGTCTGGTACTCTTAAAAATATTGTATTCCAACATCAAGTGGTTGGTCATTATTATTGGTCACACATTAAGTACCTATACACTCCAGATATTGGATCTGGTACCCTAGTAGCTAGCAATTGGGAAATTGTTATATAGCCAATAGGAGTTTAGTTATTGGAAAAGAGAGTATTGGTTAGTCTGCAGATCCAATAGAGTAACATGAAGATGTGGATTTACTTGGAATCCAAGTGAAAGAATCAGTTTTATATGATCCAACATGTTCATCAGTAATGTCGCATGTTTTGTATCCACTACCAGGCATTTATGTTTTTCAAGTCCTGAGCCCGAAGTACAGATATGAAGTGTCTATATTTCAATTGATTAAATATGTTATTCATACACAGTACACAAAATTCATTTGCTTTGTTACAAGAAGTATAAATATTTTTTTAAATAATAATATGAAAGCATGTGGGGGATGTAGGGTGCGTTTGGTTGCGCGATTGTGCTGCGATTGCGATTACAGGAAGCTGCGTTTGCAATCGCGCAACCAAACAGTTTTGTAATCGCAGTTTTAAACTCAGCGATTGTAGGCAAATAGTGCCCAAAAGCTGCGATTTCAAAAAGCTGAGAAAGTGAGCTTCCTGCAGAATCAGGTTTGCAATCGCAGATTCCTGCAGAATCAGTTTTGCAATCGCGCAACCAAACGCACCCGTAAATAGGAATCCACGCATTCCTTTTCTTAAACATTATTCTTATAAAATTGCAAGTGAAGACCCTGCTGTGATCTCAATTGGTATGCTGGAAAACCTTGTGCTTCTTCCCTTAATTGTTGGCTCAACTTCATTTTTAAGTGCAAATCAAGCTCTATTTTATTCTTTTTGCATTGGATTGCTCGTTTATATTGATCTTTGTGGATGGTTTTAAGATCCCCAGAAGGGGCTGATTCCACTGGGAATTAAATATGTATAGTACCAACAAGAGAGAGGCTCTAGTTTTACTATTTATTGATGGGGTTTTTTTTTTTTTAAAATGTTACGTGCATTTAGCCTACCTCTCTAATCATTCATTTTAATTTTTTGCGCTTGTTAAGTCTTTTTTACATTTTTATATAACGAGTCTCTTTATTCATTGTAACGAGACATATAACTCATTGAAATTTTTTTTATATCTTCTATATAATTTAATTCAATATAGTGAAGTACATATTTCATCATTCACATTTTATAAAATTACATACCTCAATAAATGAGGCTTATGATTTAAAAATAAGGGTTTTTTATTTGTAAGTCCCTGTAAACCATTTGATTTAGAGATCGATCCCTCACTTCTTCATATTTTGGATTTAGTCCCTAGGTTTTAGTTTAGTCCCTGGGAGGGACCTATCCCTAAATTATTTGGTTTTGTTTTTAGTCCCTGAGAGGGACTAAAACTGAATATATCCTTTAAATCGGGGGACTAAAACCAAAATATGAAGAAGTGAGGGATCGATCCTTAAATAGGTTTGTTTACAAGGACTTAAAATTAAAAAACCCTAAAAATAAATAAAAACAAGGACAAACTATATTTTAGACTATAAAATTAACTGAGTGTAACATTTTCTTTCTTTTAATTTAAGATCATGAATTTATGTGAAGGTTTTTTATTCATTGTATAAGTTATGATCTAGAAAGTAAAGCTACAAAAAGTTTATTTTTTTTTTATTGGTAATCATTTTTTGTATTTCTATGAAGAAACAAGCTTTACAAAGAGTATGAAAAAGCACAAAATATAAGGACAACATGGGAAACTTTAGTAATAATTCAAACCCAAGGTCGACCTGCATCCATTCACCATCATTAACCATTTCTTGTAGTTCATATCTGAAATCAGATAAAAAAGGAGAGCTTCCTTTAGTGAAAACAGGGGAGAAAAAAAAAATGTCATTCAAATCAAATTAAACCCATTTTTTGATATATTGCGGGCGTACCAGAAATTCAAAGTTGACAGCATTTCATGACATTTTATTCCGTCAAAAAGACATTATTTAGTGTTCTTAAAATTTTATTTTTATTTAGGATTCAAGTAGATTTTGATTGTTTGCAAGAGTGCTATTGCATGCAATTGTTTTTGAATCCTCAATCACAGTTCTATATATCTCGTACATTAATTAGTTATCCAATAAGATATATATGTACCAAGATATATATATACCTTCATAGGTGAGGTATGTACCTCGATAATTTTTTTATATTTATTCAAGTGATTAATCAATACATATAATTCATATACTAGATTCATATACTAGACAATGTTTACTACTGTAAAAAAATTAAAAAATGTGATAATTGTCGGTGATACTATTCACTTGATTGTCACTTACATTTTCCTTTGTGTAAACTCGCCAAGAGATCCCAATTTACATCACATCTCTCTATCTCATAAGTTACCTTGTGCACGTTAGGAAAAGAGAACTTATCACTAATCATAGCACAACAATCATGGCTTATCTGAATTAAGGGTTAGTCTTGGTATCGAGTTTTGATGCTGATTTAACCCCTGTATATTTTTGTGAGTTTGGAAATACACAGACGAAGATAGTCTATCCAGCTTGATAGTAAGACCAGCTATGGGTGGTCTCTCTGTTATATAAAAAAATGTTAAAGAGAGAAATAATCAAATGTTAGCATATGAAGCGCTGCTACAACCAATACATTTTATAGCCCTAGTGTTGCCCTTTACACTCACTATATATATATATATATATATATATATATATATATATATATATATATATATATAGGGAAGTGATTAGGTGCGGTCGGTGCGACCGTGATCACGGGCCGTCGATCACAGGTCCATCGCATCGGACGGTCGGGTGCAATTCACGTCGACCGTTGGATGCGATGGACCCGCGATCGTGACCGCACGACCGCACCTAATCGTTTATATATATATATATATATATATATATATATATATGACCGATTACCTGCGGCGAACGGCAGGTGCGGCGTCGATCGTGGGCCGTCAATCACGGGTCCATCGCATTGGACGGTCGGATGCGATTCACGTCGACCGTTGGATGCGATGGACCCGCGATCGAACGGCCCACGTCGCCACCGCACGCCGCACCTAATCACTCCCGTATATATATATATATATATATATATATATATATATATATATATATATATGGTCGCGATTACGTGCGGTGTGCGGTCGGTGCGGTTTACGACGTGGGCCGTTCGATCGCGGGTCCATCGCATCCAACGGTCGACGTGAATCGCACCCGACCGTCCGATGCGATGGACCCGTGATCGACGGCCCGTGATCGCGCACCGCACCGACCGTAAACCGCATGTAATTGGCTCCCTATATATATATATATATATATATATATATATATATATATATATATATATATATATATATATATAGTCGAATGATAAGGTGCGGCGTGCGGACGCGACGTCATTCGTCCGATCGCGGGTTCATCGCATCCAACGGTTGATGTGAATCGCACCCGACCGTCCGATGCGATGAACCTGTGATCGACGGCACGTGGTCGATGCCGCACGAGTCCGCACGCCACACGATATCCTCATATATATATATATATATGAAAATGATTGCGTGCGGCGAACGGCAGGTGCGGCCGCGACGTGGGCCGTCCGATCGCCGCACGTCGCGGCCGCACCTGCCGTTCGCCGCACGCAATCATTTTCATATATATATATATATATATATATATATATATATATATATATATATAGACGTGATTGCGTGCGGCGAACGGCGGGTGCGGCAGCGATCACGGGTCCATCGCATCGGACGGTCGGATACGATTCACGTCGACCGTTGGATGCGATGGACCCGCGATCGAACGGTCCACGTCGCGGCCGCACCTGCCGTTCGCCGCACGCAATCATTTTCATATATATATATATATATATATATATATATATATATATATATATATATAGAGAGAGAGAGAATTTTTTTATAAATTCTATAGATATAAGTCTATACATTATATTGAAACATACACTTTATTTTTTATATAAAAATATATGATGAGTTATACTATATTTTAAACAAAGTTATAAAATGTGGATTATATTAGTAACTAAAAATGAGGGTGAGTCTAGTTGATCGAGATGCACCCTCTCAGTCTGAGAGAACACAGGTTCAAACCCGGATATTCCCCATCATGGTTGTGTTAGCCCCCTTAAGGGTCTGTTGTTGTACCCATCCTTATGGGCCTTACTACCAAAATAATAAAAAATAGAATAAAATAAAATAAATGATGTTGAGTCTGACATATTCCCTGGTATATGAGGGTGATTTGGATTATGTGTTGTTGAGATAGGGAAGTAAAGTGTAGACGTGACTAAAAGCTGATATGGGGGTACTAAATGCCTTTTTAGACGTGACTAAAAGCTGATATGTGTTGTTGAGATAGGGAAGTAAAGTGTAGACGTGACTAAAAGCTGATATGGGGGTACTAAGTGTCATTTCTGTCTACAAGTCTCTAATTATCAAATAAATGCCTTTTTACCACCTTTCATTTTTTTTTGAAAGAAATATGATGCATATTATGTCAAGTAAAATCCTATCAAATTTATTTTATTGATCCAATTTTTTAAGAATAATGAACAATAAATATGATCTACAATTTCTAATGTCATGATATGATATGATATGATATATCAACATACAATATAGAGTCAACTTCGAAGAGTAAACTATTGAATAATTACAAATGATCTTCGATTGATGAGGAGCTGAGACGATCCATATCTACTGGGCCGACGCTTATCATATATATCGGCTCACGCCTATCTTCAGAGACGACAAAAGAGAGTCAATGTGGGGTATGTCTTAGGGTTAATAATTCAATTGATGAAGTACATTTAATCTTAGCATTCCAATAACTTATATTTGATTGATAGGTATATTTCTAAATGCTAACCTTTTTTTTTTTTTTTGTGTTTTTAAACGGTGAGTACATGAATACCATCACCTAAGATAAAAGGGTCCACTAGTCAAAGAGAATACTTTTCTGCATTTAAGTGTCCGTTTGGTTCCGTGAACGATTTGATCACTTTTGTGTTTTGGAATTTAAAAAACATAAAAATGTGGAGCAAACATGTGCGTTAGCATTTACGTGTAAAATAGATGAATTTGGAAAGCTAACTGGGGTGACCTTAAAAATGACAGAAGACATTTGAACCTAACACCAAGGGGTTATTTGTGTTTGATGACAGGGAGTGAACGTTCTATTTGGGTTTGGAGTACCCTAAATTTTTTTGGGTAAAGGTAATCCGGTAATGCCTAATTTAAAAAAAAAAAACTATTTTACAGGATTTTTTTTTCAAAGACCAATGTGTTTTCCAAACATGATTTACAGGTTTTTTTCTAAAAGCTTGGTTTAGGAAAACATAGTTTCAAAAGAAAAAAGAAAAGAAAAAAAGATGACTGTTTTGTTGCATGGTATTGCGAATCATACATGTCGTTCACATCATCTTATTGCCCTATCGGGTTACAGACACAAGGCCCAGCGATTTTAGATAACAAGCGTTTTAATTTATAATAGAAATTAGAAACCATTATTAGTGATGTGAGTTTATTTCCTTGCAAAATGATGTTTTTGAGAGTGTGAAGTGAGACGATTTTTATGTCTCCCAAATATTTGTGGTTTTGTATATGTGAATTGAGATCAATATGTATTAATATCAATCAAAATAAACTCAAGCAAAACATTAATCCCAATGTACAAAAAAATAATGTATGAATGCGATAAGAGGTCCTTAACAAATGTTGTAGCTAATATTATGCAATCCTTCTTGCATGCATGTGGGTGTTACATTTCTACATATATGTGACTCATACAATATAGCAATTATGTATTTGGTCACGTGCTTTCCCATGTGTGTTACAGTAGTTTTACTTTATTTGGATTTTATTTTAAATAAACTTATGAACTTCTTTATTTTTGCTTCTCTTTTTAAATTCCTATATTATTTATTTATTTTGTATAAATGAAAATTAGTTTTATTTTTTATTTCATAAATTGTTATAAATGTAAATAAAAGAATAAGATTAAATATACCAACTAAAGGAGAAATATGGAAGAGAGAGGAAGGAAAAACTCTGTATTTTCTACCTTCTTAATTGATGAAATGAATACAATGCTAGCCTGTATTTATAGGCATTAAAAGATAGCAACAAACAAGATTTTACAGGGATTTGACTTTATCTATCATTTACAAAGTGAAAATGATTTCTAATTCTTTAGAATAAGTGCTGACAAAGTCAAAGTCAGTCATCCATATTTACAATATAAATAATATTATTTTTCATTATCTAATAGAAATCCCACGGATTTCAGATTTTTTTTCTTTTTAAAAGAAAAACTTCATAAGTGTTCTTTCTTGGTTAATTGTATTTCTTATATTTTTGTTTGTTATTCGGTTATTTTTTATGTTTTATTTTTTTGTTATATTTTTAGGACTAATTTGGATTTATCATACAATTTTGTGATTGTACTAACCAATTTTTTTTTTGGTACATATGAGGTGTAAAATGGGCAAATAGGCTAACGAATACCAAGCCGGTCTGTCAACTTTCATTGGCCATGTCGAGCATGGTCCGAAGGGTAGTCCATGGGCCTAGTGGACCATCCCGTAATTGGTTTTTTTAAAACATATCTTATTTTTTTTATTTTAAACTTTATTTTTTAAAATACTATACACAAAAAAAAATATAAATGCATTACATATACACACAAAAGCATTATATTTAATTGATATAATACCAATAAGAAAAAACATTTATTCAGTATGTTAATGTTTGTCAACTATGAATTATCGTGTCATCCCGTATCCCGTGTCGTGTTTATCGTGCCATTCTTGTTAGCGTGTCGTGTCGAAAGACTGACTTGCCAAGATCCATATACCTTAACATGTTGTTCTGACATGGCCGTTTTACACATCTCCATGTGAATACATGACCCACTTTAATTAGCCCCTCAAATCACCGCCCTGCCCATTTATTTAATTTCATTTTTTTTATTGATTGTCAAAAAAATCTTTTTTTTTTTGTGTAAAATAAATCCAAATAAGAAATAGATAAGTTTATATAAGAAAAAAAATAAATTCTGAGAATAAAATAGAAAATTTAGTTTCTAATGAAAGAAGACAACTTAAGGTATTGTTTCATTGAAAAAAATGTATATAAAACATTATGAAATTTGTGAAAATATTGTATGTGAAATTCAAAAATTACATAATAGATTTATGAAACATTTTTTAGGATTATTAATAACTGATGACATTTTATAAATAATGAAGTCTTTCTGAATAATTCTTTCAAAATTTGAAAAAAATAACAAGAAGCAAACCTATCAACATTTGGGATGGTCTCGTTTGACAACGAAAAGCTGTAATTCTGTTGAACTGATCATTCTTAAAGATAAGATTGAATCCCAAAAAAAAAAAAAATTCAAAATCTTATATCTATCCATTTTGCACAAATAAATTTTAGAGTCAAAGAAATTTAGAATTCAAAAAATTATCGTACAACTCGAGCAAAATTAGGATGAAGTGGATTTAGATTTATTTTATTATATATATATAATTTATCCAAATCAGTAAATATCAATCATACGTTTAATAAGATACTAGTATTTCCCACACATGATGTGTGTATAGATAAATAAATAAAACCTTTACAAAACATGTCCATTATCCTCAATTTTTTTCAATCCATTTATATGCGATATAATATATCATATTATATATACATAAATGATATAATGAAAATTTTAATAATAAATAAATATTTTTTTGTAAAATTTATTATTAAATTACGTATGTGTTATAACTGAAAATGAATTTTTTACATATATATATTCTCAACCAACACCATATTATAAAAATATCCCATTTGAAACTCTAAAAACTAACAAAATGCTTGAATGAATAAAAAAATCATTAAGATTTGGTGGATAATAATGATATTATCCAATATATATATATATATATATATATATATATATATATATATATATATATATATATATATATATATATATATATATAACTTCTATTGATGTAATCAATAACTCGTTGGAAAAAACTTTTTGATATATACTAATTATTGTGAAATAGGTTTTTTCAAAAAATGAATATTTCATGGTAAATAGATTGCGTTTTCAGACTCAGCTTTTAAAAAATATTTTTTATTAGATTTTCAATTCAAGGTGCCTTAAAAAAAAGGAAATGTAAAAGAAAAAAAAAAACTGAGTCATGGATCTAGAGAGAGTAAAAAATAAGTGTAGTTGGATGGACACAATCTTATTATGCCAATATTTATAAAAATAAATCTCAATTAACAAAATGTCATTTGCAAAAAAAAAAAAAAAAATCTGTTAGAGACTTGCAATCCCACACGGAGTCTTGATTCTCTTGCACGTTTATAGGAAAGTTTGATATGAAATTTAACCAAGTTCGTTATTCGGGTGCAAAATTTTCTGACTTTGTTGAAACATTGATTTTCTATATTTAACATTAACAAAAGAATTCCAACACTTTTTCTCACTGACTTCTACTACATTCTTGAGTGGCATGCAATTGATCAGTTGTATGTGGGTTTTAAAATTGCATTCTGAGTGAGGTAGTAAATGTTTTATTTATTTATTTATTTTAAATTTCAGGCCTATTGATGGTTGTAAATGTGGATTTTAAAATTTTCATATTTAGTGTTCCTCTGATTCCTCCTCTTCCTTTGTTGAATAATATTGTATTCAATACCCATATATTCATGTTAATATATAAGCTACACTTAAATATTTGGCATTGAATGACTTTACCTTAAACATCCTATAACATTTTATGTTGCTTACATAAATTTTTTTAGATGACTTTATCCGGTCAACGGGATTAGTTTTTGTAAATATTCGGTAGGCAAGGTTATTTTTATGAATTTTTATTTTTATGGGATTAAAAGTGCTAATTACCCTAAAAATTTTGAGATGTATAACTTAAATATCTGATGCAATGTATCTCATGCAATGCAGTGAGAATAAGTTGGTAACTCAAGAAGCCTTTAAAATGGCTCCAACTTCCTTCTCTATGTTTTGCCTCATCCTCACCATCTCCGCCTTCACATCCCTTCAATCCGCCTCATCCATCCCCTCCTCCGCCGCATGCGACATCACCACCTACCCGCACTTCTGTCGCTCCTCCATCCTCCCCCGCCACGGCTCCGCCACCATCCACGACTACTGCCGCTTCACCATCCCCAAGTCCCTATCCGTCGCCCACCGCCTCTCATCCCTCATAAACTCCCACCTCGCGCGCACACCCTCCCTCTCCGCACCTGCCGCGCGCGCCCTCAATGACTGCGAGCTCCTCTCCGACCTCAACATCGATTACCTCTCCAAAGTGGGCACGGCCCTCAATTCAAGCCAGACACTCCTCGACGCGCAGGTGGACGAGTTCCATTCCCTGCTCAGCGCGGTCATCACCAACCAACGGACCTGTCTCGACGCTCGCCGGGAGATGCTCTCCGCCAAGCGCGCCCTCTCCGCCTCACTCGCCAACGGCGCCAAGCTCTATAGCGTGGGCCTCTCGCTCTTCGTCCGCGCATGGGCCTCCGACAAGAAGTAACGCAGCGAAAAACTAAATAAAGATCCAACAAGCGTTGAGATCCTTCAACAAACCACAATTCTCACAAACAAACCACAATTCTCACAGATAATACTAAAACTCAGAAATATATTGATAAAAGTTGAAAACCCTAGAAGACTCCCTTTTATAATAGGGAAAAACTTACTAAAAATAGCAAAAACGAAAGTTTGTTATAACTAACTCTAGGGGATCTTAGAAGATTGTGGGATTTGATTTCGGTCAAATCCGAATTATTATGAAGGAGATATGCTAAATCTAAAAAGTTACTCATTTTGAGGGCCGAAAAATAGGAAAGATGGAAAAATACGGATGTGTTGTGGCTTAGCGACAACTCTTGAAGATCTCCTCGACATCTACTTCCAGTAAAAATTTCAGTCAATTCCGAGTTCGGGACGTCATTTATTTCTTTAAATAGTTGAAAATCTTCAAATGGACCCCTTTCGGGTTCATCGCCCCCGAAACGCGTCCGCCACCCGTTCTGCATCAAGAAGCGCCACCACAACATTCCCTCAGAGATCATCCGAAACGGCACGCTCGTCGCAAAGATGTCTGATCGCCATCAGAGGGTCTTTGAGACTCGGAGCGGGCGGAGGGTTGTCCAGGATGCTGCGGGTGTATTCATTAACGACATGGTCATCGTGAGCAAAGACGGGACCGGCAACTTCACCACCATCACCGACGCTTTGGGCGCGGCGCCTAAAGGCAAGAATGTTAATGATGGATACTTCTTGATCTATATCACGGCGGGGTCTACAAAGAATATGTTTTAGGTGAACAAGAACCATATGTATGTCATGATGGTTGGGGATGGTATCAACCAAACCATCATCACCGGCGATCACAGCAACTCCACCGGATGGAAAACCTTCGGTGGTGCAACTGTGGGTGGGTATTAACTGACAAACATTTCAACATCATGTGTGTTTGTATTCAATGGCTGCTCGAGAAATTTTTATAGATAGAGTCATTTAAAAAAATAAATTTTCACAAAGTTTACAAAAAAAAATCTACTTCTATTAAAAATAGAATAATTTACATTAATAAAAAACAAATCATCAAAAAAAGAAGATGAGAGAGTTTCAATATATAAACTTTTTTCATTTTGAAGATTTTAAGTATGAAATCTAAGTAGAGTAGAATCAACCGGTAATAGTAATGTTTTTTTTTTTTAATGTAATGATGAGGTCAATTGATCAACCATCACATTATATGTGGCGTCGCCCCTGCTTATACTAATACAGTTAGCTATATGTAGGTGTTATTGGACAGGGCTTTGTAGCGACCAACATAACCATCCGAAACACGGCGGGACCAATCAAAGGTTAGGTGGTCGCGCTCATGAGCAACTCCGACAGGTCTGCCTTCTATGGGTGCAGTTTTGAAGGATACCAAGATACATTATACGTACATTCGCAGAGGCATTCATAGAGAGGCATCTATGGTACAGTGGACTATATTCGGGGATGCCCTGGTCATCATCCAGGACTGTAACATCTACCCCAGACTTCCTATACATGGCCAAAACACATGAATGAACTATTTCAAATATAATTTTTCTAAGTAGTATGATAAATTTTTATGAATGTATCTGTTTAAAATTAATTTTATATCAAAGACATATACATAAATAATGAATTTTTTTGTACTTCGTGTAAAACCTCCCCTTAGAGAAAATCGGCTCCGCCACTGTGGCTGGGTGGTTGCCATGGAAGGGGACTTTCTTTGAGTACTTTGTTCTATGGGGAGTTTAACAACACTGGACTTGATCTAACACTAGCAGGAGAGTACTTGGCCTGGGTATAACCAGTCATAAAAAAAAAAAAGGTGATAAGAGGCTTTTAAAAAAAATTTACTAATAGGGGGGTAGTCAATTAGGATTTTCATGGAGAAATTGTCCATGTCCATGGATTTGTAAATCTTGTGTTTTTCAATCAGGACATTGGTTCGTGGACAAAAAGTCCAGTGTTATTCAATTGAGAATTATTTCGTGGACAAAAAGTCCAGTGTTATCGATTGAGACATTATTTTGTGGACAAAAAGTCGCGTTATTCGATTGGACATTATTTCGTGGACAAAAAGTCCAATGTTATTCGATTGAGACATTATTTCGTGGACAAAAAATCCAGTGTTATTCGATTGAGAATATTTCAGGACATAAAGTCCAGTGTTATCAATAGAGACATTATTTCGTGGACAAAAAGTCTAGGTTATTCGATAGAGCATTATTCAGTGGACAAAAATCCAGCGTTTTTCAATTGGACTCTTCCTAGTAGCATTTTGCCGGTTATCAATTTAAACAGGATTTGTGAAGACTTTCATAAGTGATGGATTTTTGTGGACTTTTGTGGCTTAAGAAAGAAAAATACAAAGGAAAAAGTCATTTCAAAATCCCACAAATGAGTGGGATTCTCATGGACTTTTATTCTAGTATTGTGATATTTCTTTTTTTTCTTTTAACAAAACTCTTTTATAATTTTTATCTCATGCCATTCATATTTTTATTCACATTTTTTTCTTTATTTATCATCTTGTTTTTTTTAATGTCCATTTGTATGAAATATTGCTATCAACTCATATGTTTGCTGAATATATGAGAATGATAGATTTGCTTGTGTTGCAATCAATTATTGCATTATTATCTATTATATAATATATGCCTAGATCATCTACAATTATTTTCTAAAATATAGATTTATCATATATTTTATTATATGTATATGCTTGATTTGATTTTCCTTGAAGATGTTTATATTATTCAATATAATGCATATATTTTTTTTATAATGTTCAGACATATATAAAAATAAAATTAGGCATATGTATATATATGACTAAATATACTGATTGCTTTTATTTCATTTTTATTTAAAGTAATATAATGACTACTTTTATTTTTTTTTATTTTAAGTAATATAATTTATTATTTTATTTCATTATATTTGAAGAGATGTAATATATGATTTTTATATAATATATTCTTATTTTTTATTGTCTTCCTAGTTAAAAACTCATCCCTCCCCTCTATAAAAGTTTGAAATTTTCTCTATAACGAAAAAAAAAATTAGCTCATTGTGATTTTTCTCAATATAAAGTATTTTTTTCTCTTTTTTTTATATTTTAGATTGATTGTTTTTAATGAAGAAGAATTTTTTATGAATGTAAATATATATGAAATATTGATATGACTCATATGTTGCTAAACGTATGTGGGATGGACATCAATATTCAGGGAATTAATGTAATATTACTAGTTAAAAATGATTTTTATTAATATTTATTATATTAAATTATATTTTATATTGGGTTGATGAGTTCTTTATTTGTTATTTAAAAATCCAAAAACATTATTGTGTTTATTAATAGAAATCCTTTAAAAAAAGTCAATCTGTTAAAGTTTGTTAAAGTTTGTGAAAGTCTGCAAATGTTTGGAAAGTTTGAAAGTCCAGGAGAGTGATTTGAGAAAGTCACAAATGTCTATGAAAGTCTATGAAAGTCCATGGATCAATATGTGAAAGTCTGCCATGTCTATGAAAGCGAGGAGAGTGATTTGAGAAAGTTACAAATGTCTTGAAAGTCCATGAGAGTCAATATGTAAAAGTCTGCCAATGTCTATGAAAGTCTGTGAAAGTCCATGAGAGTCAATCTGTGAAAGTCTGTAAAAGTCTGTGAAAGTCCATGAGAGTCAATCTACAAAAGTCTGCAAAAGTCTACAAAAGTCTGTGAAAGTCTGCAAAGTCTACAAAAGTCCATCACTTAAACAATGTCCACAGAAATCCATCAAAGTCTGTATCGACTACCCCCCATAATCTCAACCAAGGATTTCATAGCAGAAAATTAACACTATCTAGTTATAGTACTTTCTATGCCTTATAAATGAAACATGTATGTTTTGGAATATATGTATATTCTAATGAAATAAATGATATATTGCTTTTGTTCAGAAAATCTTCAATGCAGAGAGAATCTATGGAGACAATAAATCCACAGAAATGAATGAAACATGAGCAAACAATAAATTAAGAAACATTAGCATTTAAGAAATATCTCTGTTTAACAAAGAAAATTCAGTGTTGGATATGCATATATTGCTCTGAACTTTATTGTAAACCCATATAATGAAATAGAGGCACCAATAAATTAGAAAAAAACACAAAAGAAACGCATCTGTCATTTTTTTTTATAATGATATAAACATTCAGAAGTATAAAAAAAAGTGTATATATGAAAACAAGAAAAGGAATCTTTATAAGAGATGAAAATCTACCCAAACAGGAAGATCCACTAAAATAGGTTTTCATATTCAATTTAATTGGGGAGAACAGAGAGACACAGTAGAAATCAAATAAAGGTCGGAATTTTTATTTTATCATTATTATTTATTTATCTTTAGTCATCGAGTTTTAAACATTGGGTGGAATTAGTTGCGGCTTACTTAAAATAGCAAAATTAATGCTGTGAATTTTTTTTTATTTTTTTTATTATCAATTTAGTGACTCAGACAGATTTAACATGATATGTCATTAAAAAGAATTTACCAAATTTGGGTGCATCACTATTGGAAATATCAAATAATCAAATAAAAAAAGATGAAAGATCTCACTACCACCAAATAAAGAAGGTAATAAAGACTAAATATTTTATTCGATATCAAATAATTATGAGAATAATTAGGAGAATAAATCACATTGATTTACTCCTTATTTATGAAATCAATAAATGACTATATTAATTGGTGAGTAATTTAACACATATATGGTTCACTTTTAGAAATATTTTAATGTTATGTTATTGGCTTTCATTAGGAGATTTGACTTTTTAGATTTTCTTATTTTTTTTATCACAACACCCTATAAAAGGATGTAAAGAGATTGTATTATTTTTAATTCAAGCAAATTAATAAAAAGAGAAGTTCTTCAAAATTTGTGTGTTCTTTCTTTTAGGTCTTGTGGTAAGAGTGATGTGGTGTTTTGAGAAACACAAAGGGGTATTAGAGGGATACCCATCAATCACGAGGTTGATCTTGAAAACAAACAAATCAATAACTTGATCAAATTTGTACCTATGAAGATCTGTACATATGAAGATGGAGTTATATCGGATGGGCACCAACGAAGTAGGCTATAATAGTGTTTGACTCTATCTTATAAGATTTAGTGATAGCAATTTGTAGAAAAGTTTTTGGGACATTTTGATTCAATTCTCTTGATCTCAAATTTGTTTTTACCATGACTCCTTGATTTCATTTGATTTTGACTCCTTCTAATAAACAACATTTAAGAATATTCAAATTGAATATATATTCATTTACAATACATGTTTTTGGAACACTAAATAAAAAGGACATGAAGCAAGACATATCGAAGTATTCTATCTTACAAACTATGAATATATGAATGTGATAAAAGGCCCTTATTAAATGTTTTATTTATTATTTCAATTAATTCTATTTGCATGGATTGCCATCAGATAAAATGATTTGCTCCCTTTTAGCTTTTGTAAATATGATTATCCTCAGATTTAAATCCAGGCCCTATCTTTACTAGCTAGAATCTCGTGATTCTTCAGCTACACCAACCCTTAAATAGAGATCAAAGTTTTTAATCAAAAGTAGTCACTGACATTTTCCGGCCTGTTGAAGAAGAAAGTGTCTATAATGGCAAGAGTAGAAGGTATTTATTATTCATGGTGGTTTGGGCATCCAAAACATTCTTATAACTTATTGGTATGATTCTCTCCTGTTTTGTTGAATAATAATGTGTTCATCACCCACACGTACGTTAATATATAAGCTAAACTAAAGATTGTTCACTACATCGCACTACTTTAATTTCCTTTTAACATTGTATGATATATTGTTCGCATAATTTTTTTTTGCTTTATAATTTTTTTTCCTTAAATAATTAATTGTTAAACATATTTTTCTTGCATTGTATACGTTCACGTACACTCGAATTCATTATATGCGCATTGATGGCATGTGTTCAATTAACTGTTTTTTTTCTTTCCATCTCATGCAGTGATGGGAATCTCAACCTATTAAATGGCTTCCCTTCCTTCTCTATATTCTGTCTCATCCTCACCATACTCTCCACCACCTCACCCATTCAATCCTCCGCCGGAGACGTCCCTCCAACAACCCACATCACTCCCTCCGCCGCGTGCGACTCCACCACGTACCCGCACTTCTGCCGCTCCTCCATCCTTCTCCGCCACGGCTCCGCCACCCTCCACGACTACTCCCGCCTCGCCCTCTCCCAATCCCTCTCCGCCGCACGTCGCCTCTCCTCCCTCATCAACTCCCACCTCGCGCGCGCACCCACTGCGCGCGCCCTCCAGGACTGCGCGCACCTCTCCGACCTCAGCATCGACTACCTCTCCGAAGTGCGCGCGGCCCTCAATTCGACCCGGCCCCTCCCCGACGCGCGGCTTGACGAGCTCAAGTCCCTGCTCAGCGCGGTCATCACCAACCACCAGACCTGTCTCGACGCCCTCCGCGAGACGCCCTCCATCAGGCGCGCCTTCTCCAACAGCGCCAAGCTCTATAGCGTCAGCCTCTCGCTCTTCACCCGCGCATGGGTGAAGCGCCGCCCCGACAACACACGGTCCGAATCGTCCGGAACGGGGAACTTGTCGCGAAGATGTCCGATCGACATGTTAAGGTCTTTGAGTCTTGGAGCGGGCGGAGTGTTGTCCAGGATCCGGGGGGTGTGTTCATTAACGACATGGTCGTCGTGAGCCAAAATGGGACCGGAGACTTCACCAACATCACCGACGCTTTGGGCGCGGCGCCTGAAAGCACGTCTGTCAATGATGGGTACTTCTTGATCTATGTCACGGCAGGGACCTACGAAGAGTGTGTTACGGTGAACAAGACGCAGATGTTTGTCATGATGATTGGGGACGGGATCAACCGGACCATTATCACCGGCGATCACAGCAACTCCACTGGCTGGAGTACCTTCGGTAGTGCGACTGTCGGTGGGTACCAACTAACCAAGATTTTCCTTTCATTGTTCTTCATTTAAACATCATGGTCTGGGCTTAGGCGGCCAGGGCAGTTGTCTAAGCCTACACGAAAGGGTTCCAAAATCTTTTTTTTTTTTTAATTTTGTTCCCTATATTGTTGGATTTTATTTATTTTTTAATTATTTTATTTATTTTATAAATGTATCTGCTTTTTAATCTTATTTTCTTTTGTTTTACATAGTGCAATTTATGTTTTTGCTTTTATTTGCAACTTATTTTAATTTTCCAAACACTTTTTTTTTTAAGATTCATTTTTTATTTAGGGTAATCTCAAATAATTAAATTTTAAATTTTATATGAATTTCAAACTTTGAACTTGATTTTAATTTTAAATCTTAAATTCTAAAATTTAATTTTTTTTATAGATAGATTTCATGCGGATTTTATGGAAACAGAGAAATTTATGATGAATCTATCATGAAATCTATCCATAAATTTTGATACTCATAATTTTAAATTTTTAAGTTTGATTCAAAATTTAAATTTAAAAATTCAAATTCAAATTTAAGTGTTTTAATAAATAAAACGAAGATTTGTTATCACTTCTGGTATTTATGTAAAAAAATAAAAAACATATAACCCAATTTATTCAATTGATCTCAAGCCCGCCCTGTTGGTATTAATACATTCCATAAAAGATATAAAACCATTGTCAATTATATCAGGTATTACTGGACGAGGTTTCGTAGCGATGAACATAACAATGCGAAACACAGCGGGACCATCCGGAGGCCAGGCAGTGGCCCTAATGAGCAACTCCGACATGTCTGTCTTCTACGGGTGCAGTTTTGAAGGATACCAAGACACGTTATACACACACTCAGCAAGGCAATTCTACAGAGAATGCGACATCTACGGCACGGTGGACTTCATATTCGGTGACTCCCAGGCCGTCTTCCAGAACTGCAACATCTACTCTAGACTCTTCAAACATGACCACACCAACACCATCACCGCGCAAGGTAGGAACGATCCTGCTCTCGATACAGGGATATCGATACAGGGTTGCACTATAAAGGGGGAACCAGCTCTCGAAGAAAGTAGTGGTGGTGGATACGCCACGAAGACGTTCCTTGGACGGCCATGGGGGGAGTACTCAAGGACTGTGATCATGGAGTCGTATTTGGATAGTTTGATCGAACCGGCCGGGTGGTTGCGGTGGAACAGTGATTCTGCATTGAAGACTTTGTACTATGGGGAGTTCAACAACACAGGACCTGGATCAAACACTAGTGGGAGAGTTACTTGGCCTGGGTTCCATGTCATGAACACCACTGATGCTGTCAACTTCACTGTCTCGAACTTCATTTTGGGGAACAATTGGTTGCCCCTGACTGGAGTGGCTTATCATGGTGGATTGTAGTGACTTATTGGTTGAACATTTTTTTAGGCTTCTTGTGTGTGTGTGTGTGTGTGTTTGTTTTAGTTTGTAGGTTTTGTTTTGCCTCTTGTTCTATTTAATTTGTTAGTTTTTTTTTATATATATATCGGAGGGATCCGTGGCTGATTTACGATCGAGCTGGAAAAGCTACCTCCGTCTGTTTGTTCCGGTGTCACAGAAAATTCTTTCGAATAATCGTCAACAAACAGGTAGGTAAGTCAGCGCCAAGACTCGAATCCAGGACCTATCGATAACACCGTTAAACCCTGAATTGTTGTGCTATGATCACTGGTGACAATTTGTTAGTTTATTGCTGTAAAGAATAAAATAAGTTGAGATGCAGTTTATAAATGTTTATTGGACATCTCATGCACTTTTTTTAATTATTATAATTTTTTATTGGTAATTAAACTTTTTTTATTATTTGATTGGCATGTTTTATATTTCAATAAGATAAATGTGTATATCCAATCATCCATCCACCTCATTAAGATGTGTTATAATCTTTATTTTTCCCATGCACCAAAATCTCCATTGACAGAGTGATATATGTTGGGAAGCCCCTGTCTTGTTGGCAAAGTTGATGTATGTGCTTTATTTCTAGATTTAAGTTCATGAGTCATATAATATCTTACGTTATATTAACCCAAAAGAAATTTAACACGATAAAAGTTTTATTTTAAATTAATTTGTCTTTTTCACCTGTCCACTAAATTTTTTAATTGTCGAGTATCTTCAGAAGTGCCCGGGGAATTAAAATTTAATTTGGCACCCATAGGAACTAAAAAAGGTTCACTAACCAAAAAATGAATGTTGTCCCAAGCACTCATAGGAACTAAAAAATGTTCATTACCAAAAATGAATGTTTTCCCAATGACCATAACACAACGGTTTAGGACATTTGGGTTCGAGTCTTGCTATTAACTTACTCACCTGTTTGTTGGCAGAAATTTAAAGAAATTTTTGTAGGACCGAGACAAACAGGCGGATGTAATTATCTTCCCCATTTAGCCGTAGGGTCCCTCCGATATCAAAATAATAAATAAATGTTTAAATCAAAATAGTTCTTTTAATGAAATTTCAATTCCCAACAATTAAATTATTAGCTTTCATAAAATTTATCAAATTTAGATGATTTGGCTGAATTATTTCATTCCATTTACATAAATTCATTAATCTTCCAACTGCATCCTTGATGTGGATAAATTTTGATACAGATGGGACCATCAAAGAGATTTGAAAATCAAGGGCCGGTCTCATAGAATTAGGAATAACTAATTTTAATTTTTGTTATTTTTAGTAATTTTTTAATTTTATGTTATTAACTTAAATGGGAACTTGTAACCTAATGAGAACAATTTTTTATGAATAATATTTTGAATTTCCTTTCTTTTTGAGAATTGTCAGTTTTGTTTTAAGATTTCAACATGGTTATATCTTTATATTCGTTTCATGCTGCGTTAATCCCTCAAATCCAAGCATCAATTAAGAATAGATGATTATAAGAATTGTTTTCACTAGTTCACACAATTTCTTGGGTTTAGTATTTTTGTTTGGTTAAATTTTTTTATTACCACCAAAGTAGCTCTCCTCAGCGGATAATAAATCTTTTTTATGAACAATGTAATAAATTATCAAAGAATAGAAGAGGAGATGATTGGACTATTTAAAGTATGCATGTCCTCCTTATGACCATAGTCACAAAGTTTGTGTGGCCAGGCAAGGATTTCATTTGTTATGATAAATGTAATTTGTAAATGATAAATGATAAATATATGGTAAAAAATACAAAGATAACTAAACTGATTTTTAAATTTGTAAGATCACAAGTATTAATATGAAGATGAGAACAATTAGAAATCTTTTTTTTAATTATGAAAAATGTACAAATAGTTATCAGGAGCCTAGATCTACCAAATAAAAGTACAATTCCACAGATAAAAATTTGTTTGTCCGACAGACATGGAGGTAAAAGTTCTCAGTTGATATAACTATGCCTCGAACCAACGTACATCACAAGAACAAATATTTCAAAATAGAATTTGATTGTTGGAGAATTTTATGCAAATTTTCCTCAAGAATATTATAGGGGATATGATTTTGGGTATAGCATGCTCATTTTAATGAAGGTTGACCTTGACTTTATCTCGCAAGTACCTTCAATTAGGGAGGTTCAGATTCACATTTTCAAAGTGTAAGTTTTGCTTCGCATTGACTTAAACTGAGATATATAATTACTGAAATATTATTATCAATCATAATACACGTTTTTGAAATTCTAAGTAGGACCATGAAAGCAAGACATATCTTCAAATTCTAATCAAGACCAAGTAGGATTAATATATATATTTTTCTATTTTAAACAGTAAATAATATCATTCACCAAACTTTATACAATTGAAAATTACCATAGTTGCGAAATGGGGAAAAATTGTGATCCAGCCATAGCGAGCCCTCCTTGGAGACCATTCAGACGACATCGAATTCAGGGACTGAATTACTGAAACTGCGAGGAATTTCACTTCCATCTTCATCTTTTCTTTCTTCCAATTTAATCCAGCCTTATTTCCATGTTGACTTCACTTACTGCTATTTCAATATCTTTCTTGTTCTCTCAATACGTACAAAATTGATAAACAATTTTAAATCCATGCATCTATTTATTTAATTCCATATACCCTTAGATGAAATCCGGCCCTACTAAAGACAATCACATATTTAGCATGTGTGTTTGTAACAAATTTTTATCATAAAATCAGACTCATGGATTTCAGTATACTCAGACGTGCAGACGTGCGAAAGACAATATACCAGATAACGTATATATACAACAAATCATACAAAGGCGATGTAGACGGGTCAAAACATTTAGCAATACTTCAATAACTCAACCAGTAGAGTTCAACGAGTCATTTTGCAATTTATCCAATGGATTTGATCTGACATTTACATTGACTCCCTAATGTTGTAACTCCTATATCAATTTTTCTCCTTCTCAAGTAAAGGCAACCCCTCTTGCATGGAAGAGCAGGTTACCACATCTCTACGTTCTTATACTATTGCCCTGGAAATTGCATGAGAAAGCACTCATGTTTTGACCTCCAATGTCTCCTGTCCACCTATTGCGTACTCCCTGATTTATCATTCATGAAAAACACCTAACATGCATTGCAACATGAGAACGTACGCATCACCGGACCCTAAATGTATACTCACTCCACACTCCAAATTCACTGTATATATATACACGCATACTATTCTCCCCAATCCATTCATTCACAAGCCATTTCAATGGCTCCCCTCTCTGTATTTCTCTGTCTCTTTCTCACCTTCTCTGCCACCACCCCATCCATCGAATCCGCACCGCCCGCCACCCGCATCCCCCCCTCCACCGCCTGCCTCTCTACCCCCCACCCCTCCTTCTGCCGCTCCTCTGTCCTCCCCCGCTCCGGCTTCGCCAACCTCTATGATTATGGTCGCTTCACCATCACCCGCTCCCTCAACGCCGCCCGCCTCTTCTCCTCCCTCATCAACTCCTACCTCTCCCGCGCCCCTCCCTCTCCACCCCCACCTTGCGCGCCCTCCAGACTGCCAGCTCCTCTCCGCCCTCAACATCGACTACCTCTCCAACGCGGGTGCGTCCCTCGGCGCGAACCAGACCCTCGTCGACGCGCAGGCCGACAGGGTCCAGACCCTCCTCAGCGCGCTCATCACCAACCAGCAGACCTGTCTCGACGGCCTCCTCGAGACGGGCGCCGCGCGCCGCGTCACGGACTGGCTCTCCGTCCCGCTCGCCAACGACACCAAGCTCTACAGTGTGGGCCTCTCCCTCGTCACGCGCGCGTGGGTCCCCAGGCGCGCCAGGCGCGCGCGCGGGCGCGGGCGCTTCCACCGCGGGGTCGACATGCTCGGGGTGATCATCGGCAACGTGTCGGACCACCAGAACGGGCGGAGGCGGCTCTTACAGTCCTCGGACAGCGTCGTCATCAGCGACATCGTTGTCGTTAGCCAAGACGGGACGGGTAACTTCACCACCATCAGCGACGCTCTCGACGCGGCGCCGAACAACACAAAGGTCGATGACGGGTACTACTTGATCTATGTTACGGCGGGGGTTTATGAGGAATACGTGACGGTGACGAAGAAGAAGAAGTATGTGATGATGATCGGGGACGGGATCAACCAGACCGTCATTACCGGCAACCGCAGCATGGGTGATGGTTGGCCCACCTTCAATACGGCGACCGTCGGTGAGGGTCACCTTGACTTGGATAGATTTTGTTTCGATTCATTGTTATTTGTTTATTCTCAACATCATGTGCATGCGCTGGTGCATTCCTTGAAAGATGCATTACTTCCATTTATTGCTCCTCAAAGCTTTAAATGACCCATCTTTAAAAATTTTAATTAAATTTTAATTTTTTTTTCTTTTGAGAAATCCATGTAACCCTTGAACCGTCACTTTTTCTAAAATTCATATAACTTTTTAAAAATAAATATGCAAGTTCAAATAACTCCTTAAATTAAATTTTTATTGACAAATGAAAAATATTATATTTGGTTAACCTTAGCTTAAAACACAGTATACAAAAAAAACTCTTACAAAATATTAAAAATGTGAAAAATTATCTATAAATGATGATTTTATCCATCCATATAAGATTGTATAATCTATTCAGATAGATAAAATCATTATTTATATAAGATTTTCGTACTTATAACATATTATAAGAGGTTTTTGATATTGCATTTTCAGTCAAGTTAATCAAACAAAATATTCGCATAATATTCCTTCTATATCCATAAAAATTTAACTAAAGGGTTATTTGAGTTTACATATTTCACTCATTCATTCTTAGTCACATAATGGCATGTGTGTATATTTTTCTAACTTAACGTATGCATTTATTGTTTCATCGTATATTTCATTTTGTTTTTATTTTATTTAATAAAAATATATGCAATTGAATGACTTTATCATTGTTAATTATATGCAGTCGTGATTGGACAAGGCTTCGTAGCGACTAACATAACCATCCGAAACACAGCAGGGCCTACCAAAGGCCAGGCAGTCGCATTGAGGACTGACTCCGACTTGTCAGCCTTTTACAGCTGCAGTTTTGAAGGTTATCAAGACACCTTATACACCCACTCACTCAGGACATTCTTCAGAGAGTGCGACATCTACGGCACAGTCGACTTCATATTCGGAAACGCCGCTGTCGTCTTCCAAAACTGCAACATCTACCCTAGACTTCCCATAGGAGGCCAATCCAACACCATCACTGCGCAAGGCAGGCTCGATCCGAATCAAAACACGGGCTTTTCGATTCAAGGTTGCGCTATAAAGGCGTCACCAGAGCTCGCGTCGAGCAATGGTGGTACGAAAACATACCTAGGACGGCCTTGGAAGTTGTACTCAAGAACTGTGATCATGAATACTTTCTTGGATGATTTGATCCATCCTACCGGATGGTCGACGTGGAACGGCGGGGACTTCGCGTTGAGCACTTTGTATTATGGGGAGTTCAACAACACAGGGCCTCGATCGGATACTAGCAGCAGAGTTAATTGGCCTGGATACCATGTCATGAATGCCTCCGACGCCAGCAACTTCACTGTCTCGAATTTCATTTTGGGGGACTATTGGTTGCCCCAGACAGGTGTGGCTTATCTGAGTGGATTAGGGTAGTGAGTGAGGGAGAGCATCTTTGTTATATTTAGCTTGTTGATTTCTACACGGATCTCTAAATTGCTCTATGTTACTTAAATCATCTAATAATTTACTGGTCCCAACTAAGAATTTCATGGCATACATTTTCATATTGACTGTTTGAACTGCCAGGAATTAGAAACTTGTGAAGTCTCACTGGTTTTTTGTTTCTCAAATCTGTGATTTATAATTATCCCAATGCTGATGGGGACAGGGAGGTGCGCTGTAGTTATTATTTTTCATATTTAAATATAATTTTGTATGTTATTGTTGTTGACCTGAATTAGGATTCTGTACGTGCTGTTATTTTTAATACTTTACCATTACTTTAAGGAATGACCTTTATTTACTATTGGCTTCGCTTCTACGCATCCATTAATTAAGAGTGTACTATTTTAAAACACTGAATCACTGATCAAATGGTTGTTTATAAAAAAATCACATGTAAAATGTATGAGGCCTTCTCTTTGGTCTAAAACCAAAGTTGTTGAAAAAGTTCCTTCACCACGATTGCAAAAACACTAATACCTTTACCAAGGATCGTTAAATATGAATATTTCACCAGAAAAAAATTTTTGCCAGTAATTCTTAAGTTTTACCAACAAAGTTAGTTGTTTTAGCCAAAAAAAAATTAGTTTTAGCAACGAATATTTTGTTGGTAAAATTATTTTTCTAGCAGGAAATATAATTTGTGGTGACTATATACCAAGGAAAGTGAGGTATCCCTGGGGAAAAAACAAACAACGGAGAATTTTGTCTATAAAGATATTTACTTTTGACTTTTAGCAAGGAACTTTTTTTTTTTTTATTGATAATCAAGATTTTGTATTTCTATGAATTATATGGACTGTACAAATACACAGCTCCTTACAAAAAGAAGTGAGAAACCAATAAGGATAGAATTTTGTTTGGTCTCAAAAGGGAAACCCAAAAAGATTCTAATACTACCACTTCAAACAGAGGACCAAAGAGTGATGGGTGTAATGGGTACTGCCACCCATTTCAACCCATTTTGTGCTTTAGTAGATCCACCTCCCCTTACAGAGATGACAATACACCTGGAAGAAAGGGTCCAGAGAAGACAGAATCAACCCCAATGGGTTTAGTGTAGACGTTGGAAACCTTCCATTGATCGATCTTGTTCAATGGCCAGCTCAAGTTCATTCCAGATCTGACCAGGCTGAATAAATGATTCTCATTTTGAAGATTGATAGACTGCAAGCAAGTTGGCGGGGAAATTTCCCTCCCTGTGAATATGAGTAGCCTTCCAATTTTTCAAGAATGCTAAACTTTGCTTAATCTTTCTTAAGGATCGAAAGGCACTCCATGGAATTTTTCCCCTGTCATGCACCCATGCTAACGCCGTAGTTGAGTCAGACTCAACCCAGATCTTGGTTGCCTGGACAATGAGTCCCAATTCAAGCCCTTTCTCGATCGCCTTTAGCTCTAACAAATTAATTGAGTGAAGATCCAACCTCCGGCAACTCCAATGATGAAATATGAGCTCCAAAACCACCTCGATCAGAAGCAAAAGAACCATCAGTATTCAATTTGAGCCAACCAGATTTAGGAGGGTACCACATGAAAGGGGTTGTGATCAACTCTTTAACATGCGTGTGAAGACCAAAAAAATCTGCAATCTTGCGAATTTCAGGAGAGTCAGGCACAATAAAAGACTTGGACATAGTCCGTTCCTTTATACTAGCCTTTATATGCTGGAGGACAACAGATTTGTGCTGAGATTTTCCCCGAAAAATCCTTCGATTACGTTCAAGCCATATGTGCCAAAAGGTGGTTGAGAGAGTGATTTGGGCTACCTCTTTCCGAAATGGATCAGAGAGCAATGGGGTCAGCCAAGTGGAGGAAGCGTCCAACCTCCTAGGAGGAGGGGATCAAACTAGTAAGGCTCGGAGGAGGGACAACCAAACATACCGGGAGAAGGAGCAACCCATGAAAAGATGATCGACGTCCTCAGGAGCGGAGGAGCACAAGTGGCAGATATGTGATTGAGTAAGACCCCGTTTTTGTAACCTTAGCAGAGTGGGCAGCTTATTATAAAAAGCTTGCCAAGAGCATAGGCAGTGTTTTGGAGATTGAAGTGGGTTCTATAGCCACGAAGACCATTTGTGTGCATTCCCCTTACTCCGTATTTCCTTCCAAGCAGCGGAGAGGTCGAGGTTACCAGTTTTGCTAGGAGACCAAATAAGGATATTTGTGCCCCTACCACCTACCTCCATAAGCTGTATAATGTCCCAAATGACTTCAAAATCATGAGAACATCTTGATGGCTTGTGCCACTGATCATTTTCAAAATCAAGGAACCTTTCTTTGCAAAACTCTTATTTCTTGTGGATATTCGATTACATGATACACCTAATAAAGAGTTAATTAGATTAATAAATAAATTAAAGTGTTGTTACCTTAATAGTGATAAAAAAAATCGTGATGCTTGCTTTGTTAAATAATAAGATATATCATGCTAGGTAAATAATTGTTGGTGGGATATGGAGAATATAAGAGATATATAAGATTTATTTGTATGGAAAAAAGGCATAAAAAAGGACATTTTCCCTTGAAACTCAAATGTTAATTGTAAAGTTGAATGATAATTGAAAAATTGAGTGTATGTTGGGTTTGTCATCTTATTTAATTATTAGGTTCTAGTGACCTTGAAAACAGTGGAGTTCATTGATATAAAATCCATAACTCTAGAGATCACCCACAGAGTGTTTCTAAAACTATATATGAAAAGCCTCAAATACGACCTACCTGTGATGAGTCTTAACTCTTATGATGAGGAGCTAGTGCATGAGTTATTGGCAAACTATTTTTTATAAAAAAAAATATTGCCCCAGTGCAACAAGTACATTGCCAAATTTTCAAGTCTCAAATTTTCTGGTTTGAGGGGTCAATGCCTAGCTAATAATTAAATTAATAGTAATTAGTAGGAAACTAACACAAAGACACCATTACTAACCTCTTAACCAACAATCATGAAAACATGTAGAACAACTCAGCAACCAAAAGAATAACGCGAACCACTTCTTGTCAAACTCTTAATAAGAGGTATCCTCTCTTACTGAGGAGTTTTTTTTTTATTGTTAATCAGTATTTGTATTGCTATGTAAAAAGAGAAATTTTATAAAGGAAACTGAGGTTTACAATTTGGAGTCCAAGTAAAAGATCTTTTAGCCATGGGAGGGGAACCCGAACCAAGTTGAGAAGCATCCCCATAGACTAATAGGGCATTCCTTTGAACCCAATAATCAGAGTAAAAACCAAAAGGGATCTCAGATCCTTGTTCGACTATAAGACTCGCCAGTTTTATCTTGATAAAGAGCATCGCATAAGTCTGGCCATACCAAAGATGGGGTTATGGAAGTTTCTTTTCTGCTTGACCGGAAGGAAGCAAGTATGTCTGCTCGCACATTACCTTCCCGATGTATATGCGATATCTCCCAGCCTCTAAGAAGATCCAGACCTTGGTGAATCCTTCGCAAACAGCGAATGGCACTCCAGGGTCTATTGCCTTCTCCTTTAATCCAGATGATTGTTGTAGTTGAGTCAGATTCCACCCACAGATATTCCTTTCCATATGTGAGAGCTAGCCAAATATCTGCCTCAATAGCTTTGAGCTCCAAGAGATTGATGGTGGGGAGGTCATTGCGTCCTGCCAAGCCACCAATAAAGGAGGCGTATTCATCCCGAAGAAGTGCCCCATAACCACCCCTATCATCAGATAGAGAACCATCGGCATTCAGTTTTAACCAGCCACTACGGGGGGTGACCAAATAACTTGAACTGTGGTTTCCTGTTGTTGGGAGATAGAGACCTGAAAGAACTTTGCAATAAGGATAGCCTCGGGAGTTAAGATTGAAGGAAAGTTGAATGAAAAGCCGGGATTTAATCATGTTCTTAATTGCCTGGAGGACATTAGTCTTGTGAGAAGACTTCCCATTGAAGATTCTTGAATTACGTTCAGTCCAAATGTGTGCCAAGATGGAGGAGGTCAGGGCAAATTGAAGGATAGATTTCTGGACAGGTAGAGCTGCAGCAGAGGATAACCAGGCCGAGGGAGCTTCTAGTGTTCTTGGAATAGACTTAGAGATGCTCAAACCTTTGATAATATTCTGCCAGGTGAATCCAGCAAATGAACATTTGAGGAACAGATGATCAACATCCTCATCAGCGCGATGGCAAAGAGGACAGGAAGCGTCAAGGATCAGCCCTTTTTTCTGTAGGCGCAGACATGTAGGGAGCTTATTTTGAAATGCTTGCCACGCACAAACCGAGTGTCTTGGGAGCTGTGTAGGGAGCCAAATCCAAGAAGTCCAAGGAGGTTGAACATTAGCTCTTCTAACTGATTGCCATGCTGATGAAAGGCTCAGGTTGCCGTTTTTGCAAGGTAACCAGACTAGGACATCGTCCCCTGTTCCCCCGACCTCGAGTTGTTCTATTTCGGTCCAAATTGAGTCCAAGGATGCAGGCCAACAATGAGGTTTCTTCCAGCAACCATTGTCTATCAATGTGTTTAATGTGACGGAGAGAGGAGGACCCCATAGATAGGAGACACGGCCAAGGAAGTGTTTGAGCCCAGCTCCATTTAGCCATGGATCATACCATATATTAATCGATTTCCCTTCGAAAATAACATATCTGACTCTAGGTGAAATCCAAGTCCTTGCTTTCAGAATTGAGGACCAAGAACTTGTACACCCACTGGGAGGATGAGCAGACCATATGTCATGGTTTCGAAGATACCTTTTGTAGACCCAATCAGTCCAGAGGGATTCCTTTTTGCAAGCTAATTCCCAAAATCGTACTCTTGCTCCACCTTTGTTCCATTCCCGTATAGATTTGATGTCCAAACCACCTTCTAATAGAGGAGAACAAATAGTTGACCAGGCAATGTGGTGGATCCTTCGGACAGTTAAATGTCCCTGCCTTAGGAAGGTTCTTAGTGTCAATTCAATGTCCTTTTGGATCCTTCGAGGTAGGCTAAATGAAGATGACCAAAAAATTTGAAAGGATGAGAGCACTGATTTGATCAGCTCAATTCGTCCAGTTCGGGAAAGAGAGTGCCCAGCCCAGGATAGGATGCGCTTCCTTATCTTGTCTACAAGGGATAAACAATGTGCATATTTGAGTGAGCTATTTAGTAGAGGAATGCCCAGGTACCTGATAGGTAATGAGTAAAGGCTGATTCCTATAATAGTGCTGAAAGCCTGAGACAAGGCGCTACAAGAGGTAAAGGTTTAACTTTTCAATGTGTTGAGATAAAGTCTGGAAGCCGCACCAAATGAACTAAATAGATCGGTCAAGGCAGCTGTTGAGCTCTGTTTACAATCTAAGAAAACAAGTAAATCATCCGCGAAGCAAAGATGACTGATATTGAGATCTCCTTTGATGAAGTGGCCAACTTTACCTTATTTGATTGATTGGTTCAACAACGATGAGAAGGAGTCCATCACAAGTGTAAATAGTAGAGAGGATAGTGGATCTCCTTGACGAATGCCGCATGAGGAAGCAAAGAAACTCATTGGAGAGCCAATAATCAGTATGGAATATTTGGCGGAGGAGACGCATTCCATGCACATTTTAGTCCACAGGTAATTGAAACCACTTCGTCTCATAATCTTCTCAAGAAAGGACCAATTATCTGTCAAATGCTTTCTTTAGATCAACCTTGATACAAGCCTGCGCTTTGCCTTGGTTAAGGTATTTTATTAGCTCATGTGCTAATAGAATATTGTGATGGATGCTCCATCCTTTGATAAAGGCAGATTGGTGCTTACTCACCAACTTTGGAAGGAGGGGCTGAAGTCGCATAGCCATAATCTTTGTGATGATCTTGTAAAAGGAATTGCATAAAGAGATAGGCATGTAACTATCAAGAGAGTCAGCGCTTGTGGTTTTTGGAATGAGTGCAATAAATGAATGACTAACTTGACGGAGGAGTTTCCCTTTTAGAAAGAAGAAGTTAACTGCTAGAGTGAGATCTTCTTTGATCAGAGTCCAGAAATGCTGATAGAATTTGGCAGGGAATCCATCAGGGCCTAGGGAGCTCAATGCTTTCATGTGTGTGACGGCATTATGGATCTCAGCCTCGCTAACAGGGGAGCATAAGGTTGTGTTTTTTGCCTCTGAAACCGTGCCAACTGGGTGAGACAGTGGAGTGTCTGTGAAACAGTTTCTGTTCAGTAGGTCCTGATAGAAATGCACAATTCGCTCCTTGATCTCCTCCGGATCAGAACAGTAGCTATCATCAGGGTTTCAAAGTCTGCATATAGTATTCCTTGCCGACCTGGATTTGATTGAGTTGTAGAAAAACTTTGTGTTGGAGTCTCCCACCTCAAGCCATAATTGACGAGACTTTTGCCTTGCAAATTTCTCTTCTTGAGCCAAAAGGGAAGTGTATTTGATTCTTGCTTCCTTTTCCTGATCCCTAGTTTCCATGTTTCTTGGATGAAGGAGTAGAGCTTTTTGTGCTTCTGCCAGTTCCCGCTTGCATAGGGCTAGTTGAGAATGCAGAGGGCCATAAACATCACGATTCCAGTTTTTAAGCACAAGTTTAGTGTTGGCCAGCTTCCTAATGAATCGAAACATGGGATTTCCTGCTATCTTCAATGACCAAGCTTCATGAACAATTGAGTTAAAAGAGGGGTGCGCTTCCCAGGATTCAAAATATTTAAAGGGTCTAGGCCCCGTTGGGAAGGATGGAGTAAATGAAACTTGCATTGGAGAGTGGTCAGAAATACCAGGGGGGAGATATTCCACCAGTGAATGGGGATATTCGAAGATGAAAGTCTAGTTTCCCATAACTCGATCAATACGGCACCTAATAAGATTGGACTGACGATTGCTCCAAGAAAGTATGATCAATGGATTTTAGATCATCAAGGCCAGCAGTAAGAAGACATGAGTCGAACTTGCGAAGACGGCGGGAGGGAGGGGCCGGGTAGACCACCCACCTTTTCACTGCTACATCGTACTTCGTTAAAGTCCCCCCCAATGATCCAACTCATATTGCCAATGGTGGAAGCTAACTGTTTGATAGAGTTCCAGAGAGTGAGCCTTTCCAAGCTACTATTGGAAGCATACGTACAGAGGTAACCATAAAAGATTTGAGTGTCTATTTGCATAAGGCCTTGCAATGGACAAATTGGCGAGAAGAAGCCTGAACCTGAATGTCAATCTGATCCGGTGCCATAATAAACAGATGCGAGCTTCAAGAGATAAGTAAGAAGAAGGGTAGAAGCCCAGTTTCCTTTTCAGAACATTAAGAGAAGTATCATCAAGCTTGGTTTCAATCAGACAAACCAGTGTGGGCCTGTGTTTGTGCAGAAATTCCTTTAGATCGAGATGCTTTTTTTTTTAACCTTTCAACCCTCAAATATTCCAAAAAACACACTCTTACTGAGGAGTTCAGTGTTAGAGTCGAATTACATCGTTTTTGTTTTGAAGGGGCCGGGTTACTTAGTTCTTTACATAATTAATCAATTAAGGGGGTTTATTTGCTTAAAAGAGCCAAATAAGATGATAACTAAAGCTGTATAGGTTGGCATGACAAAGTCAAGTTCTGAAAGTAGTAAAACAATTTCAACGATTAGGACAGTTTGATCAACGTGATGGCTAGCTCATGTTAGAAGAGTAATTATGTGTCACTGTGCGTGTATATATATACGGGTTAAATGCACATAACCTCTTGAAAGTTAGCATATACTCATATAACCCCCTCATTTAATCGAATATCCATATAACCCCCTTAATTGTTATATTGTTAAATATTTAGCCCTCTTCGTTAACTTTCGATAAAAAAAAAGGAAAAAAAGAATATACCTGGGAATATTATGGAGAGTTAATTCACATATTCATATAACCTCTTAATTTGTTCAATAAATTCAAAAAGACTCAAATATGACCAAAATGCCCTTTGAGCTATTGTTATTAGGAAATTAATTTAAATATTCATATAATCCTTTGATTTGTTCAAAAAATTCAAAAGGACTCACTTTCATGATCTGATTTCACATATTCATATAATCCACTTCTTTGTACAAAAAATGCAAAATGATCCACTAGATTATTTCTTCTTCCCAATGGTCATTTGAGAAGGAAAGCCGGCACTGTTTTGGAGAGGCGGCGCTGTTTAAGAGGGAAAACCGGTGCTATTTGAGAAGGCAAGCTGGCACTATTTGAGAAGGAGAAGCGACATTGTTTGTAGAGGTGACAATGTTTGGGAGAAACAGAGTTGTTTGGGAGAGATTGGGTTTGAGAAGGATAGGCGGTGCTATTTGGGAGAGACGGAGGATTTTAGGTTTAGGTTTTGATTGAGGTGGAGGGTAATTTTTTCACAACTTAGGTTAATTTAACCACCGCAATAGTTAATCAGGGTAACGGTAGGGGGGTAAATGCATATAACGCAACAATTCAGGGTTCATATAGATATTCAATGAAATGAAATGAGGGGTTATATGGATATACGTTAACTTTCAAGGGTTATATGCATTAAATTCTATATATATTTAATCAAATAATTATGTATATACTGTGAATAAGGACTAATGATCTTGTTCATCGGGGAGCATGAACATGGTAACTCGTTCCTTCCTAGTTTAATTATATTATATGCAGCCTCTAATATCATATGGGTTGAATTTGGATTAGAATTAAAATATGCCAACCTTGTTTCTTGACAGAATTTTTTTTTCTTTTTGTATTGATCATATAGTTTACTCTACCAGATAACATACTTTGGTCAATGTAAGATATATATATAGCCACTTGTCCCTCGTACTGATGATCTAGTGTTTTTATTTTTTTAAGGAAATGATAGTTTTTAGATTTTGATCCATTGATCTCTTTTATAGAATCTAGTGTTAAATGAGACAACTCTCTTTAGAAGATCTTATTTTGTGTTGCACTCCGATGAGTTGGATTCATAGGCCTATGATCCCAAAGACCATTTTGGCATGTAGTGGTCCAAGCCTCATTGTGTTAAGGGCTTAGGGTCCATTTCATGCACGGTGGAGTTGGCGGACGCGGACGTTGAAACAAATGGGTTTTCTTCAACCTGCATTGATAACCCAATAGTCCTTTGTCGTATATGGTTTATTGCCATCTTTTCATGTTTCCCAACTCCGCCAAAACATCATTGCGCACAACGCAGTCTGCTCCCAGTGTTTCGGTATCACGGACGCCCGCAAACTCATGCCCAAAAGGGCCTTTAGTAAACCCATTAAAGCTTTCATATACGATAAACTATCTTTGACATGAATATATTGTAAGAAAATGTCACACAGAATCCTTTGCAGTACAAAACACGCATTTTTTTTAATCACACACTTTATCTAATGAGGTATACATTTTTATAAAAGATTAATTATATACTCAAATAAGTGAAATGGTGTTATTTATTAAAAATGTAAAAAAATTTAATGAGTTATATATCTCGATACAATGAATGAAAGAAACTAACGAGATATATAAAACTGCATTAAAACTTAATCAGAACTCTATATTGTATGTTGAAAACCAAATCCATAATCCCCTCCCTTGAAACCCTTACTCCTAATCCAAATCTACCACATACACCCCTTGATCAAAAATTTCAAAATTCGAAAACCAAACATAGATAACACCACCTACTATTGGAACCCAAGTATGCAAAAAATAGAACCAAAGAGAGGTCAACCATCCAAAAAAAAACAACTTAACCCCAACCGTAAACGACCACCTATTTTGTCTTGGCTCTCCTCCCATCCCGGACCAACCCCAAAAACCTTACATAACAACCACCACCACCACCCCATACAACCCTCCCAACACTCACCACCTTATATCACCCCCACCACCACCTTGGGCACAACCAACCTCTTATAATGCAGTCCTCCCGGGGCACCTACGGTCAGGTCTCCGACCAGCCCCGCCCACGCAAGAACAGGCGCGTCGCCATCCTCGGCGCCTCCGCCGTCATCCTCCTCGTCGTGGTCGTCGCCATCGCTGTCGCCGTCTCCCACGACCACCACTCTCCCGACTCCTCCTCCTCGGCCCCCTCCACCTCCGTCAAGAGCATCCAGGTCATCTGCCAGCCCACCGACTACAAGGTGACCTGCGAGAATAGCCTGACATCCGTCGCCGGTTCCAACACCACCAACGTCAAGGACCTCGTGAAGCTCGCCTTCCAGGTCACCGTCGACCGCATCCGCGATGCGGCGAACCACTCCTCCGTCCTCCAGTCGCTTAAGCACGACCCGAGGACCGCACAGGTGATGCAAACTAAAAAGGATTGTTTTGATTATCCCAACCAACTTGTTTTAAATTAAAATAAAACAAAATAATGATTCTGTATTGCCTTAAAGCGCGGAGATTAAAGCAGCCCTTAACTAACTTGCATCACCAGGCCTTGGAGAACTGCAACGAGCTTATGGAATACGCCGTCGACGACCTGAAGGAGTCCATCGAGAAGCTCGGCGGGTTCGACCTGTCGAAGCTCGACCAGCTCGTGGAGGACCTGAACGTCTGGCTCAGCGCGTCCATCACGTACCAGGAGACCTGCCTCGACGGGTTCGAGAACACCACGGGCGACGCCGGCGAGTCCATGCGCAAGGCCATGAAGACAGGGATGGAGCTCAGCAGCAATGCCCTCGCCATCGTCGGCGGCCTCTCCAACATCCTCGATGACTTCAACCTCTCCTTCTTGAACCGCCGCCTCCTCTCCGAGGAGGACGGCGAATTCCCGTCGTGGGTGTCTCTGGGCCGGAGAAGGCTACTCTCCGCTGACGCCAACGGGACCGACCCCGACGTCGTTGTCGCGAAGGATGGGACCGGGCAGTACGAGACGATCAACGACGCGCTCGCGGCGGTCCCCAAGAACGGCAATAAGACCTTCGTCGTCTACATCAAGGAAGGCGTGTACGAGGAGTACGTGCAGATCAACCGCAGCATGACTAACGTTATGTTCATCGGCGACGGACCCACCAAGACCAAGATCACCGGAAACAAGAACTTCATTGACGGCACGCCCACCTTCAAGACTGCCACCGTCGGTACGTAAAAACGATCAAACTGAGACCCGTTTAGTTTCCAGCATTCACAGTTTAACATTTATTACGCTCTGAAGAGCTCGGTCAGTTTTTCAAAATCTCTCCCTTCCCAGTTCCCACTGCACTTTCAAACGGTACATGAATTGAAACTCTATTGGATTGGGATGCAGCGGTGATCGGAGACGGGTTCATAGCGAAGGACATCGGCTTCGAGAACTCGGCGGGGCCGGAGAAGCACCAGGCGGTGGCGCTGCGGGTGCAATCAGACATGTCAGTGTTCTACAACTGCCAGATGGACGGGTACCAGGACACTCTCTACGCGCACACGAACCGCCAGTTCTACAGGGACTGCGTCATCTCCGGCACCGTCGACTTCATCTTCGGGAACTCCCCCGTGGTCTTCCAGAACTGCAAGATCGTGGTGCGGAAGCCGCTCGACAACCAGCAGAACACGATCACCGCGCAGGGGAGGAAGGACAGGAGGGAACCCACCGCGCTCATCCTCCACAACTGCACGATCGTGGCGGACCCGGAGTACTACCCGGTGCGGAACAAGCTGCCGACGTACCTGGGGAGGCCGTGGAAGGAGTACTCGAGGACGTTCGTCATGCAGTCGCAGATCGACGACCTGGTGAGGCCCGAGGGGTGGCAGCCGTGGTTCGGGGACTTCGCGCTCAACACGTGCTTCTACGCGGAGTTCGACAACAGGGGACCCGGGGCGGGCGTGACGGGGAGGGTGAAGTGGAGAGGGGTGAAGACGATATCGTGGGAGCACGCGCAGAAGTTCACAGTGGAGCACTTCATACAGGGGACGCGCTGGCTCCCGGTCACAAATGTGCCTTACATTCCCGGGTTGTTGCCTGTCTCGTCCTACAGGCCTGACGATTTCTAAAAAGGCGTCGCACGCGCGCGTCTTCTTTGGGTGTTAGATTTAATAAGAAAATTATTGATTTGGAAATGAAGGACGTCTGATATATGTATTGGTTCATTATAAGAAGGGAACATTAGCCCTTGAATTCTTTTTTTTCTTCTTTTTTTTGTTGTATATTGGATTGAGCTAATGGTCAGTCTTTACTGATGTGTTATCTAAATTCAGAACCAATATTCTTTGAAAGTGAGATTATATTGGGATTCCCCTTGGACATTTATAATGGAATTTCACTAATCCACTAATAAGTTCGCAACTTTATTGGGATTTTTTTATGGCCTAAAGAATTATTAAAAATATTTTCTTTTATTTCTCCCCTAGAGCAGCTTACAGTAACTAAAAAAATAAAATGGACTGAATGCAGGCCACACACAATATGAGCATGTTTTAATTTTTATTAAAATAGTAAATATTATGAACTTTCATGAAAAATGTATATTATTTTATGATGTATTGTATAAACTAAATGAATGAAACATATGAGAAATTACTATCAATTTATATATATAAGAAATTACTATCAATTACGATCGTTGCCGCACCGTGCGGTCGCCGCACCTAATCACTCGACTATATGAGGGATGATTAGGTGCGGCGGCCGCACGGTGCGGCAGCGATCACGGGCCGTCGATCACGGGTCCATCGCATCAGACGGTCGGGTGCGATTCACGTCGACCATTGGATGCAATGGACCCGCGATCGGACGGTTGCCGCACCATGCGGCCGCCGCACCTAATCACTCGACTGTACATATATATGGGTTGGGGGTTGGTTGGGGTTTGGTTAATATCAGTGATAAGTTGACCTTTTGTTTTTTCTATAGATCATCCCAACCATCCATTTGATGGGATTTACTGTGTCCGTAAAATGTGAAGATGCGGGCATCCGTCGGAAAGAATTACTGTGTGTGTGTATATATATATATATATATACACTAGTTGAAACACACGTGCGTTGCACATGTATAATTTTCATTGATAATGTGTGGGTCTAAGAGTACATAAAATATACCTGGGATGATGCACAAGATCATCTGACATTAATTTTCATTATCCAAATAGTTAAAGTTCTTGTAAGTGAAATCATAAGGAAAAATTTTATGAATGAATTTTTTTTGTTCAATTGTTCATGAAATATACTATGATGCGCCACAAAACATCACATCAATTTTCTTTCATATTGAAATTTAAAAAATGTTCTCTATATTTAACAATCCAAATTGAATGTGTACACTTGCAAGCATCCCAAGAGATCCAAAGATAGACAGGGAGAGAGAGAGAGTGAGAGACGGAAAGAGAGATACCGATATGCAAGAATCCCAAACATGCAAGTTAAACACAACTCTAGAACTCATACATGGATAGCATATGAAAGTAATAGCATATCACATCATTTATTTTCACTTCCCCTAAATCCATCCTATCATCTCTTGGATTACCGAAATGCCTTGGAATCTCGTACTCTTCCTTGTTCTGTATTGAGATAGATTCAAAGCTGGAGCATTATTGGAGAACCACCAAAAAATAAAAATTAATTCTGAAATTCTAAAGACGTTATAAAATAAAATCCGATCCATATGCCTAAAAATTCCACCATGCAAAAATAACTCCATGAGTTTTATAAGAACAGGTGGGAATTCTACAACCAATTTCATTTACAAAACCGGAATACAATTGTAGGACATGGTAAAAAGAAGGTAAGGATAAAAAAACACCTAACAAAATGAAGAACAACCAATAGTTGAGGGTTCTACTGCCCAACACCCGCAGCCCCTACTTTGACTCTCTGATCACCAATCTGTCCCAGTGTAATGAATCGCACAATCCTTGATGAATTCTCAAAATAGGTGTTGACTCCATTGAAGACCCCATCATTCCTCATCCTCCAAATAGCCCAGCCGCCAGCAAGAACAGAATTTGCACCACATTGGCCTTGGTTCTACAATCCCATTCTTCTACCTTTTACCAGCTACTCAAACATCTTTAAAAGTATCACAATTCATGTTCAAACATGGTGCCATCCCCAACACATTCCATGATTGTTATGCCAATGGTCTCATTTACAATGCTGCATACCACGCATAAGATGTACACTCCATGAAATAGTTGAAAAATTTTAGGATCACACAACCTTTCATTGTTTTCATAAATTTGTAATTCATCTTCATTTGATGTCCAGGTACACAATTAAATTTCTTTTTTCAAATGCATGTACTTCATCAAAGGAAGTATGTATCTTCAAATGTTGACAAGAAATTTTGCAATCAATGGGTGAACAGTTCAAATCACAGTATTTACCTATGAAAAGCATGTATATACCTTAGAAAAGCTATTCCAAACATGTGAAGCCTGCAAAAGGGACCACATGAGTCCCAAACATTTTATTTTACTTTCACAAACAGAGTCCAATAGACAAGTCTCTCTTCCCATATTATATATATATATGGGGGTGGGTGTGTGGGTCTGAATTAAGCACCTCATTCTTAAAATATTAAGATCTCATCTATTACCATATATATATATATATATATATATATATATATATATATATATATATATATATATATATATATATATATATATATATATATATATATATTCCTAAATTTTCATTTATAACTGAAGTGATATATCTTAACACTGTAATTCAAAAATAGTTTGCATTGAAGAACAAAATCGTGTTTGGGATAGGGGATCTGGGATAGGGGATCACTGGCGGGCTTCTACATTGACAGCAAATATTGGATTTGTAACAGCAATTTCTCAGTGTGGCATGTGACTATTGACAAATAATAATAGACCCCTGGCACTGATAAGTGATTAGCCTTTGATCAATGTTTCATTTTTGGCATGTCTCAGTTCATCTTAAGGGTTCTAAAATTATAAACTTCACCATCAAAATTCCATATGCTACCAAAAAAAAAAAAAAATTCCATATGCTCATTTGTAAAAAAAAAAAAAAACTATGTAAAAAGAACAACACTGGATCTTGCTCTGCGAGTTTGAAATGTTGATGAATAATCCAAATGGCATGAAACACAACAAGGTCCGCAAAATTTTTGTCCATGAAACAGTACAAAGACCAAAGGCTAGCCAGTCAAGCCAGTAATTGGATGAATACAGAGACTCCATTTTCATCTGTATTCTGTCCAGAATGCCAGGGAACAGGTGTAGATAATAAGAGAGATGAGTTGTAGAAAGAGAAATGCACAATTCCACTTTCTGAGGTTTGTGTTACTGATTGAGCTTCTAAGATGTCATCTTTAAATATATTTATTATTTATTTTTCATTTAGTTTCCCCATTGTGATTTCTAATCATGTGAATTATTTACGATTCATGAACATCTTGAATTTCCTAGATGTTTCATAAATAAAAAAAAGCAAGTGAATCCCACAAGGCATGGCTGAAAAGCCCAGAGCTTCTTGACAGATGTTCAACAGGTCTTCACTTTCTGTGTGGTGCAAAAGGAGATTTCCAGGTCTGATTGTGATGGACGTACTTTAAGTGGAACCTGACCCTAAAATGAAGGGGATCTGGGCAGGGAGTGTCTGTTGTTGGGTTTGAAAAAAATGAGGAATATTTTGAAGGAAATCTATGAAAATCCATAAACAGAAACACAAAGGAACCCACCTTCGAAGTCCAGAGGAACAACCGAGGAAGGAGAAAACCAGAGAAAGAAGAGTGGATAGAGCGTGGAATACGAGAGTCCGACGTTTGGGCGAAGATGAGGGAGACACCTGTCCGAGGGGAAGGCGAAGGGTCGCAGCGTTTGAATGAGGTGTTGATTCAGCAATAAACGATGGGGGGGGGGGGGATGTTTGAAATATCATATGGTTGATGTAAAAATTAATTATCATTTGGGACGGAGATGTAATTTGCATAATTGAAAAGGCTAATTTTGTCAACTGAATGTTTTTTCAGAATCCGTGCTTTTATAGATAGTGTGTGTGTGTGTGTGTGTGTGTGTATATATATATATATATATATATTCGCCTTCCCCTTTACATATCGTCTAAGGAGGTGTTTACCTTACTCTACATACTGCGTGTAACATTGCCCATAACATAACCCCCTCCCAAGGGCGGCGCCAGCTTGAGAGTGATGGGGTCAATTGAACCCATCAAATTTTTTTTATATATAAAAAAATCAGTATGGTTTGATCAAGAGTTTGACCAAGAGTTTGGTTTGATCAAGAGTTCGTTCCACTATTTTTTTAAAAACTAACTAGCCCATGAATTTTTTTGAAACAAACCGGCATAGAGCCATTAAAAACCTTACACCTACTTCGAATGAAAAAAGAGATCACTATTACACACAGGTTTTTTCCAGTCCCAATTTCAATCTCATATGCGTCGATAGAAAATTATCGGAGCATATACTCATATTAACGAGGTATATGTTTTGATAAAAATTTTACATTTTTTATAAATGAATTCATTCAATTCATTGAAGCATATGCTTCATTTTTTATAAAAGCATGTATCTCATTAGAAGAGATACACTATTTTAAAAAATTCAAAATACATATAGACTAGAATTGGGGCTGAAAAAGAGGTTGGACATAAATAGTGGGACCACTACTCCATTTTCATAGAATATGGTAATTGGTTGGAATACAACATTAAAAAGGATGTAGTATTTTGCTTATGTTGTTATTATTTATTTAGGTTTGATATCAATTTTCAAGTAGGAAATGATGCTTTTGTTACGGGATGATTCACAACTTGAAATAAAAAAGAAGAGTTGGGAGTTCATGTTGGGGGGTCAAATAATGCTCATAACCAAGCTTAAAAGAAATGTTAAGGTCTAATGAATCAAATGCAACATATTCAAAGTTATTTTTCTAAACAATCAGAACAAATGAATATTCAATATCGAACTCGTTTAAATGCTTCGATTGATTGCATAAGATTCATTTTGCTTAAAGGGTTAGCTTTTCATGGTAAGATTTTTTGAAAATTTTATAAAATTTATTTTTTTAATGACCCCATCCATAAAAACTCTTGGAGCCGCCATTGCCCCCTCCCCCTTGCTCTCCATGTCTTCTTTCTCGTCATCGTCAGGGACAGGCATGGGAGAGACAAGACAGTCGCACGTGACAAGCACTGAAGGGAGAACAAGGAGGAAAAAAAAGAGGAGAGAGATTTTTAAATGAATAGGATTTAGTTACAAGTTGATGTTGAATGTAAATATGTGGTGGCGCATTCAAAAAAAGGTCAAATGCATTTGAATCTCCTAAAATTTTTGAAATATGCAGAAACACTCTCTCAAAATAAAAAGAATGTGCACTTACACCCGATAGATTTTCCGGTAAGATGAGATAATATTATTTTAAAATTATTATTTTATCATTTAATTAATTTTTAAAATATTTAAAAATAATAATGAATTAACTTTAGATATGCTTTGTCAATATAAATTAATACAATAATCAATTCTTTAAATATATCTACATACTTTTTTTTTTTTGTAAAAATTAAATCATATAATAGTTAATTAAAAAAATGAAAACACTATGATTTATGTCCTCTCCTCCCTTCGAACAATGTAAATCCAAGGGAGACCAGACGAGACAACTGGATCCGACCCCATACGAACTTGTACTTTTTTCTGCAAATATCAACCGTCCAAGATCGATCTAAGGTCCCACAGATGGTCCTTTTCTTTTACCACACGATCTTCATCGGACGGTTGAATCCCCATAGACTCGAGAATGTTCGTTTTTCACGGAAAACGAACGTAACCTCTCTGAAACCCATAAAGACGAAAAGTTCTCAGAAAATTTTCATTTTAATCCCTCTCTTCGCATCCCTTCAATGGCTGCGTCTTCGTCTTCGGAGTCCGCGTCTCTATCATCGTCACCCAAGCGCGATCGCCGTCGCCGCCGTCGCCGGGACAAGGATGCTCTCAAGGTCCGGAAGAAGGAGCGCCCGCGGACGAAGCGGACCCGCCGCCGGCGCAGCCACTCATCTTCCTCCTCCTCATCCGATTCGTCCTACTCATCGGACTCTCAGTACGACAGGTTCGTAGATCTGAATCTCTCGATCCGTTGCTTCATGATGCGTACTGTATCTGATGCTAGGGTTAGGGTTATATCTTTCGTTTTCTTGTCTTTTCTTCTCGATTTCTTTGATTCTGGGGAAAACTAGGTTTTAGATTTCGTGATTTTGTTATGTTATGATTGCTCTTCATATTGATGTTAAATGTCTTGCTATGAGGACAGATTCTTTTTTGTTGCGATTAAAGGAATTTGAGGATAGTGAGTTCTGATTGTTTGATGACGCTGGATTGAAATTTCTGCATATACCTTCTCTTTATGTGTGCTGTCAACTCATGTATTGTAGCCGTCTGTAGAATTTTACAGAGATATAATGATAATAATATAAATTCATAATATGCCAATATTGAGCGATCAAAATATATGCAGAAATATCAATCTGTTATTCATTTCACAGGGAAGTTGTCTTGCCATGTAGTGGAGTTGGTTTAAATTTGGTTGTATCATGTATACATGTGTTTTCAACTAATAAAGATCCCCTGCTATCACTTTGAAGAGTGTTTTTTTTTTTATATTTTGGGTAATTGGTTTTTTAAATAGATTGCTAATATATTATGTCAGTGTTGAGCTCTTACAGTGGCAGTGAAAGTTCTTCTTATAGCGAGTATGAAGCGTCCAGTCATTCTAGGAAGCGCAGGCAGAGTGACCGGACAAAGAAGGTAGTTGTTGATTCTCTTTCAGATGTCCTTTTCTTCTGTCAGTTAGTGTATCAATTCCTGCTTCAAATTTTTTTTTTTCAGGGCAAGGAAAAGGACAGGAAGAAGGCTAATCGGCACAAACGCCACAAGGACAAGCATAAAGAGGTATGCTTTCCTTCTTCCTGTTTATTTTTTAGGCTCAGATATCTTTCTTGCGGAGGTTCATATCTATCATCTATGTAAGATTTCCTTTTTTTCAATATTTTGAAATCGGCAATATGTTTGCTATAGATTGTTCTTATAATTTGCGGATGGTAAACTTCCTTTTTAACATGATCACTGGTCTTTGACATGGTGAGTCTCCAAAATAAACATACATATTGATCGTGAGTTACACACTCATGTAGAAATTGATAAATAGTGTATTTATATGTGTGTTAATTGTTACACTTAAAATTGTAAAGCAAATCTATGATATAGATGTTAAAATTGTAAAGCAAATCTATGATATAGATGTTAAAATTGTAAAGCAAATCTATGATATAGATGATTTCCATTGAGCATGGGGAATTCTATTTACATCTTAAGTTTCTGGTTAATTTTCACATGATGGTCATTTGTTGTCCTCCATGTATTCGTTCAATCTCGTCTTTTTGTTTTTCACATTCTCTTTCCCATAGTCTGAATAATGAGCATAATATGCATACTTCTCAATTTTATTTTTAATAATAGGAAAACATTGTTGATGCGGTTGGCTGCTTGGCTAGAAACATTAGTTTGCTCCCATAGTTCTCGAGTTTAATATCTCCAGGCTTCCCTGATGCACAGGGTTTGGCTAAGGTGATGTTTTGTTAGTTGCATGTTGAAATGGCTCTAAAGAATCACTCAGTAACCCAGTTACGCCCCCTTTTTTACCATGGCTTCCCGCTTGACAAACATTGGATGATTGGAACAAGATGGTAGGAATAAGTGCATGTGCATATGCATTTTTTTGTGCAGACTGTTTCTTCAATTACATCATTGGCGAACGGGCTACTTTAATACCTTTTTAACTTGAATGTTTCTTTATTAATATAGCATTTAGTGGTTAGATATGCATTTTGATGTATATCTCATTTTCCTTAAAAATAATATCTTGTGCATTTGAGATGCTTATACTATTTGCTGCCTTTTCTGGGATTGGCTCTTTGACATTGGAGCTGGCGTCTGCAAACTGGTGACTGGATGCTGGTTTGCTTGATGGCTATTATCAATTTCTTTATTTTTTTGGCTATGTGAGCCGTATATAGAAGCATCAGAGTGAGAGGAGGAGCAGCCCTGTACAACTCTCAAAGGTTTAAATTTTACCCCATGGGATTATGAAATGAACAACTTAGAAACTGATAGAACTCACATCTATTTCTTTATTATACATTGCAGTTTCTTAGCCGTGAAAAAGAAGAAGATGTTCGTCGCAGTGCTGTGTCTGGGAAAAAGGTTTGATTTTTTTTTTTACTTTATTTATCTATGTTCTATATGGTCATTTTACTAGATCATGAGGTTATAATTTTATTTTTTATTTCTTTTAGATTCTGTTGAAGGTTGATAAAACAAGGGAAGACAAATTGGCAGAAACCAACCGCAATGAATTGTTGAAGTTTCTGAATGCTAGTTATGATTGATCAGTCTTTGAGTTTGGCATCCAATGCAGGCATATTTTCAAAGTTGGTTTTTGGGAAGGAATATGAGCCTGTTAAATGAAGCTAATGACTTTAGATGATGTCCAGTGACATGGGATTCTTTTATGTGAGTTTGGGTGTGCTGTGCCTATTTTGGATTTGGTTGTGTCATCTATCTTGGGACAGTTGCTGGATGAATTGTATTTTGTCAGTTTCAGTGGTTTTAGTTATATATGACACTGATATATCAATAGGTAAATGCTGCGCAGTGTGATACCCATAATGTCTACCACCTTATTATATTTTCCTATTTTCATCATTTTTTTTGTGAATCTGCTGTTACAGTACCATCTATTGAGTAATGTTAGATTGGGGAATCTTGCATAGTTGTTAGTGTTATACCATATATTAACATCAGATTTTGGGGAAATCTTGCATAGTTGTCTGTTTGGAACTAGAAGCAAGATTTGATATCTTTGTAATGAGGCTATGAGTTCTGCTGTAGTCGGGTATAATTTGAGATTGACAAGATACCTCGTGCTGTTAAATCTATTCATCCAACTTATATTTGAAATGTGAAGTGGTGATATGCTTATATTTGAAGTGAAGTGGTGGTATGCATTTTAATATAATCTTTCTGCAGCATTCTGTATTGCAAATGGTTATGCTACCATTTCATTGGGTCATATTCGTGGCACTCTTTGTAATGCACTTGGTATTTTTCTTTTTTCTTCCTTTCTTTAAGGTAACTAAATAAATTCCGTATCATTCGGATAATGATTTGACTAATCTCTTGGATATCACTGAACAATTATTATGACTTTTCTCATTGGCTGACACTCGTGTTAAGACAATTTGATCATGATACAATTTTTAAGATTGTTGCAGTGGAAGAAGGTTAGTTGATCCATGTTCATCCACATGGGTTTTTGTTTGTGCTTGAGTAATGTCAATCACTTGAACTATCTCATATTCTCTTTTCTTCTTGAAACTGAGTTGTGAACCAGAAGATCCCTGCATAGGTCCTACAGAGTCCATTGCATGCACAGTGAAACTTTATGCCTTCACATTACAGTGTATGGTCAAACTTACTACCACAATCATTTATCAAATAATTGCACCTGGTTGCATTTGGATTTCTGTTACCATATTCACCATGTTTTATTTCATGAGTTTGCTAGTCCAAGCACTTGATTCTTTCTTTATATAACTTTTTGCGACTGATCATTTGTGAACTCTCTAGTCTGCATTGCATAGTATTATTATGCTGTAAAGTTGCTTTGGACCCGTTTGGATGTGAGATTGAAAAGCGGCTATTCATTTAATGCTGTGTTTTAAACTAGGTTTTTTAAATGCTCATCTTCCTCAGCTTTTCAAAAGCTAAAAGTTTTATACATAAAAAATTGACATGCTTAGTAGAAGCTGAGAAATGTGTATTTGGATACACATTTTTTTAATTATTTTGAAACGCAAAATCGGTCTTAACGCCAATCCAAATTGTGCCGGAAGATCTTTTGGTTTTCTCCTGTCACCCTTCCTCAACTCATGTTTTCTATATTGATAAAGGGTAATCTGGTTTTCTCCTGACTCCCCTCTTCATTTCATGTTTTCTGTACCAATCAATAGCTGCTTCATTCCTATTCCCCTTGACTGAAAATGGTTAGATATGGAGTTGCAGTTTAGGCTTGTTTGCTCTATCATTCCAAGGAAAGTGGGGTAGGTTCTCGGTGGAGAACATATGAAAACAATAGCAGCCATTGACTGATGATATCTTACTAGACTGCTGTAGTATCAAGATTCTCCAAGACATGGACTTCCTCAATTTCTTCATTTGGATTCTGTTCACAATGTGGATTATGGATTTTGCAGCAGCACTGCCGAAATTTCTTGGCATTATGGGACCACATGGATGTAATTCTTTGATGATCAGCCAGGTAAACCCGGAGGGCTGGTTTGATAGGGAAGTGGTGGGTTAGATTACATATAACTGCCTGTTTATTAATGAAATTCTACAGGGAAAATAAGAAACGAACAAAGATCCACAATAGCCAATGTAAACAAATGATTTCAATTGACAATAGTTCATTACTCAAAATCAGCTCCGCCCAAAATAATAACAATGTATTACTCGATTAGAACTGGACTAAATTTTTAATACTTGATGATTATGGATCACAAAAGTTGAACGTATAAGGATTTTTAATATGGATAATGTTACATACAGTTTACAGCTCCAATTTCAGTCTATACAAGCTCTAAATTTTTTAAAAATAGTATACATAATCTAATGAAATACATGTTTTTATAAAATAAAGTATATGTTCAATAAATTGCATGGTTGCATTTATAAAAAAATGTGACAAATTTCTATCAATGCATGTATATCGTTAATGTGAGTATATTTTGATAATTTCAAACGGGACTAGAATTGGAGCCAGAAAAAACTATGTAACAACACTCTTTTAATATATGAGTTAAATAAATCAAATTAGTGGATTCAAAGAAAATGAAAGACCAGTTATATCAAACGTACATATGGAAAAAAAAAAAACATCAGACAAACAAATGGTCTCTTTAGAAAATCCCATCCATCACTCACAAAACCAAAACCAAATCACCCCAGAAGCTTGACAATAGACAATGCAATGCTGCAGAGCTCCTTGAACCCCTCACTCCTGTCGCCGAGCACGGACGCCTTCCCCGCGTCCGCGAACGCCTGCTCGCACGTATCCGCGTCAGTCATCGCCGCCGCGACCCACGCGTTCACGTCCCCGTACGCGTCCGAGTCCAGCGCCGCGAGCGAGTCCTCAAGCTGGTCGACCGCGTCGCCGTACTCATCTGAGCAGTCCTGGAGCGCTTGCTCGATCGCCGGGTCCGCCGTTGTCGACGTCGACTGGAGGAGCTTCGATATGTGGGTTGACGTGGCGGCGGCGTTGTCGGCTGCGATGCTGAGGGCGATCGATGCGAGGCCCGCGACGTCGGTGGCGGAGCCGTTCGGGTAGGTGGAGAGGGCGGAGACGCACGTTTTGGGGTATTGGGTCTTGGCGCACGTGTCTTTGATGAGGTTGTCGTCGGTGGCGGTGACGGCGGAGATTGAAAGGCAGAGGAGGAGGAGGGTCAAGGTGGGTGGTGGCGTTGTCATTTTTTTTTTTTTTTTTGGTTTGGTTTTGGTCGGGGATTTTGGGTGGGGTTGATTGGGCTTATAATATGATTGAATTTTGTTTTTAAAGAGTTGGTTTTGAGGGAAAAAAAAATTGTGGAGGAGAATGTAAGGGGTTGACAGTTTTTTTCGGTTTTGAATTTTATGGGTGGGGAGGAGATGGCGGGTAAAGTTTGAGAGGGGTTTTGCTCAACCGACCCGGTTGGTTGACCCGTTCTTGACATGACATGGGTGGAGGTGCTTCAATGTCTGTACCGATAAGAGATCACGTGGGTGTGTGAAAAATGTAAAAAATATTACGGGCTGTTTGGGTAGTGTTACTGTGTTAGTGTTGGGACTATACTAGAATAAGCTGGAATAAGGTCAACAAACCTATTTTGATTTATGAAATAGGTTGGTATTTGGATGATAGTATAAGCTGAAATTATGTGGTATAGCCATTTCACATTCCTCTAAAATTATGCTATTCCAAGTAATAGAACTTAGTGGACCTCATTATCCAATTAAATGTCATCACCTCTTATAAATTAGAGACTCACGGTCAAATCATTTTTTCATCTTTTATAAATTCTTCAACACTTTGGGCCGTTTGGATAGAGGTATAAGCTACTCTAGGTTTATACCTATTCCAGGAATTGTTAACTTTATCATTGGAATAAGAGATTTTGTGTTTGGTTGTGTTTTCAGTTATTCTCATTAGAAAACATAATAATAAAGGTTGATGTGTTTGGTTGATGAAGAATAAGATGAAATAAGGTGTAAAAAGTTGATTTAACATGTGAGTCTCATTGATGTATAAGAGATGATGACAGATGATTTGATGTGATGATGTGTGATTTGATAAGTGGATCCCTTATTCCAGTAAGGAATAACATAATTCTATGGGTGGACTTGGAATAAAAATACCAGTTTATTCTCTCCTTATTCCGCATAGTTATACCCCTTATTCCGTCTACCCAAACATCTTTTTAGCTTTATTCTCCTCAATTCATCCCCTATTCCACCCCTGTTTCGCTAGTCAAACAGAGCTTTATTCACAATTTATCTATAATCAACCAAACAACAAAAATTTAATCATTACATTTCTCAACAAAAATAACTAAAAACACAACCAAATATAACATTACTTATTCCACTAGTATATTAATAATTATTAAAATAGTCTAAAATAGTTTATGTCTCTATTCAAACTTTATACGTTATAGTATATTATTCACTCTCATGGGCCTTGACTAGGAGGAACCTGAGCAAATTGAACGTGCTCTTAGATGAGGGGGGCATTATTTTGACTTAATCTGAAACCCACCCCGTAATTTTTTAAAAAAAATTAGGATAAAAAGAAGAACAAATGAAAAAAAGAAGGGGGAGAATGGCAGAGGATGTCAACAGTGGGAGAAAGAAAACTGCGAGGAGAGGGGAGAGATGCCACGAAAGGGGAAGGCACCAGAGGGGTGGCAGGAGGCATCGGTCGAGGACAAGGGGCAGAGAGAGGATAGTGGGGTGGAGGAGGGTGATGGCAGGCGGCCCTACCTTGGCTCCCATTGTCACCCTCTCCCTCCCGAACCTTCTTTCTTTCCCTCTCTCCCCTCAACCCACCACCTCCTCATCCGCCCACCTCCATCCTCACTAGATCATCTCTCTTCCTCTCTTTTCTTTCAGACTGTTACGCCACCCTAAAAAAATTTTTGGTTGGGTGATAAATGATCAGGTGGGGCTAAACTCCCCCCTTGGATGAACCCTCCCGATGACTTAATTATACAATCATTACATTAGAGCTCAAAAACATGTATAATTCAAGCTATATTTATTTCAAAAAAAAAAAAATCAAGCTATATTAAACTTCTTATTTTAAAAATGGGAACCGAGCATATATAACATCTAAAGGTGAAGCTTTTCACTTGGATTCTTCAAGAACTGATCGTCACCAAAGTCGACCGAGCAAGGTGGCGACCTTCCGAGGTCATGTGCTCTTTGCCAAAGGGAGCCTGAAACTTGTTTTCACCTCTTCTGTGAATGTCCTGTGGTTGTTCATGTGTGGAGGTTGATTGAATCGCTCACGAACCATCGTTTTTTCTTCCGTTCCACTCAAGATCTTTGGGAGATGACAACCCAAATGAAAAAGAAGGGTGATAAAAGCAAATGGGAAAGATCATGCTCTCGATAATCCCAACGTGCGTATGAGCCATTTGACGAATGAGAAATGAAATGGTGTTCAAAGGGGCCCACTTTCTACTTCGATCATCTGCGGACTATGATCAAATTGAGCATCAAGAAATGGAGTTTGATGTTGGCAGAGTTTTTTTTTTGTGAATAGGGAGGATGGAGAGTCGAGGTGGGTCTAGGATTCACAGGGTGGAAAGGATTGTGGTGGAGTTATTCTTTTTCAAAACAAATATTTCAAATTAGTTTTTCCCCGAAAAATCACTTTCTGTGTAGACTAAAAAGAAAAACAGATACGGAAAATATATACAACTCCCTAGAAATTATGTTAAATCAATTTTAGTCCCTTTAAAATTAAAAAAATCATCACATGTCCTCTGAATGGTTAACGGATTTAATCCATACTGTCAAGGAATATTCCAAAAATATTACGTTGATTTAGTCTTTTTTTAGACAAAAATGCTCGTTTTTCCTGAAATTCTCATGCTGTCAGTATCCTATACTCACCAACAATAGAAAAAAAAGAAAAAAATCGATATAACTCTTTGAAATTTTTTGTATATAATCAACAAATTCTCCTACTGATTTTACATGTACCATTTCTGAAATTTTAAGAAGTTTTCAGTAAGTTATATCAATTTTTTTTAAAATCAAATTAAAATGATATTACAATAATTTATCATGTATGATTAGAGTTAAACTACAAATCTGATTGGTTTCGATCACAGTAGATACTCAAATAAATATTTTTTAATAAAATAGAGATACAAGAAAATTTACTAATATTACAAAAAACTTTTTCGGTTTTCATAAATTTCTAAAGATATGTATCAAAAATATAATCCACCTTCAAGAGATTGTGCATCATATTATATATAATATTATGGAAAAATGACTAAAAAAAATCTTTCAAAAGTTAAAAATACCCAAATCAGTCACTTTTTTAAATTATATCTAAAAAAGTCTCATTTTACAATTTTAAAAACACAAAAGACTAATCTATCCTTATGCAATTAGATATTTATTACATTCCATATCTCTTAACTTTGTTAAAATATTTCACCCTCTTAACTTTATTAATATATTTCACACATTTTCAAGTAGATCAAATTTTTTATTCTAAATTCTTTGTGATTAGATGGATTTTGTGAAATATGTACCAATATCATTTGAGTTTTTGATGATGAATTACATTAAATGTTGATTTTAAAAAAAAAAGGATATGTACTAATAATGTCATAAAATACATGAATAGCCAAAAAATAAAAAATGTGAATAAAGATTTAGAATACTAAAATATCATCTGTTGCATTAGGGCATAGATTTAAATTAAATATTATGGTTATACACAATGAAAAATGATAAACAATATCATACATGTAAAATATATATATAAGAAACACATAATATGATATATAATAACAAAACCTATAAGAGAATTGATTTTCATCATGTATAGAGAGATTGCTATTTTGTAGGAAAAATAAGTTTTTAGTGTGAAATAAACCCTGGTCAAGGGGCATCTGGACAATTCCCAAAAAAAAAAACACATACGATTCTTTCATTCACATGAACTATGATTCCATCTTCACAGGATGAACAAGCTGATGTTGCTGCAACTCGCCCACCAGCCGAGGAAGACCAGCATCACCACGTGCATCACAAACAACCCAACAAGGACTTCACATTTGAAGACAAGAAGCCCAAGTCCAGCTTCATGTCCCCTCCAAAGCTCGAGACCACCGAGACCAGCTCCCCGGACCCGACATTCCAACAGAAGCGCCACTGCCACCACGACGAGCTTGAGGAGGCGAGCTGCGTCGGATGGGATGGCAGGCCACTGACCGGCGGTGGCGATAACGCGTGGGAGGATAAGTGGGTGGAGGACGACAAGGACTACTTCAAGAACCGGAAGCCATCAATGCTGTCGTTGATCGAATTCAAGGACACCCGGTTTCCGGCTTCACAGAAACTTGATAGCCCGGCGGCCGGGGCAATGGACGGCAGTCAGATAGGGTGGAGGGAGGAGCAGCTGGAGAGTGTGGATGATGCTCTCGCAAGAGCAGAGGCTATCTTTAGAGAGGTGGCTCGAAAGGGTGTTCCTGATTGGCCTCAGTCCAAGGTTTTACGAAGCAAAGCTGTTCACTGAGTGTTTAGTGTAACTTCAAATGTCTGTATATATGTCTGTATATATATATCTAAATAAAAGAATGTTCAATGGTACCCTATACCAATCATACTTTTGTTCATCTTAAGCCTAATTGTCACTGCTGCAATCACACCAATATAAAGTTTTTTGCATGTATTATTTGTACTAATAAAAAAATGCATTTAGAAATAATTTGATTATCTTCATGTACTTATCAGTAACTTTTGAGATATCTAACAATGATCGTGACAAAAAATAATGAAAAACTACAACAGTAGTAGAGTGTTGACACCTCTGTTAGTGGTGGGATTGCTTCTGGGTGTTGGGGTTGATGCTGTCTCCCCTGTTGATGTTGAGAACCTCCAACACTTTCTGGATTTCTGAGGTCATTGCGCTGTCGACGCTCCCAGAGGAGAATTTGCGATGCGATTTCTGGAGGTGGAGTTTGAGAGAGCTGCTGCTCAGCCCGGCGTTCTTGCCGCAGATGGGGCACACCTTCATCACGGGTCTCTTCTGTTGCCACTCCATGGAGACTCTCCCATGGAGCCTCTTGTCGAGGTCCAGGAGGGTCTTCGCAAAACCATCGTTGGGTTGGGCGCGACGGTGCGCTTTCTTCAGCATGTTCCATGCTCCTTGTAGAGTCATGCTTCTGGGAGGAAAAGAAAAAGACTAGTTTTTATGTGAACTAAAAAAAATGAGGTTTGATAGATGATCTGGGTTTTCATTGTAAATGTAATTACTTTCTTAGCATCAAATACGCAAGGACTACAGTGGCGCTCCGGCTCTTCCCTTCGAAACAGTGGACCAAAACCTTTCCATCCAAGTGTTCGACATGCTCAATGTAGTTGGATGTTTCTTCAAAAATGGTACTGATTTCCGCGTCGTCGTTATCATATATCTGTAAGAAAAGAGGTGTGAAGACGGTAAATATAGGTCCATACAAGTATGCAACAAAATGAATACTCTTACTGTATACTGAGGCATCCACATTCTATCCTATCAATTTTCTACTCTATGCAAAGATGATGCGGAGACGGGGTACACAAAACAGAATGGGTTAACATGACTGATTCATGTTGTAACTAGTCTTCATGACAAAGAAAACATAACTGCATTGAGGTGTACATATAAATCTCAGATACTACAGTTTCAACATAATCTAACTATTTAAGCCAAGGGAGGTAAAGAATCAACCTGAGAAAGAAAACATAACTGATGGGTTTACATTATGCATTACTGTGTTGTTACTTCAATGAAAAACACATTCTTTTGCTTCACAAAAGGTGCAGGTCTTCTGATTGGATGAAATTAAGTGATCGTTAAATAACTAATCGAATCTTAAGTAGTCAATGGATGAAAATCCCAACCCCCCCCCCCCCCCCCAAAAAAAAAAAAAAAAGAACGGAAGAAGAAGAAGAAAACATCCATCGATGCCTCATTCTGAAACTTTTTCTAGAAGTAGAGAGCAAAAAACACAATATAATTTCTAAAATGCTGGAAGTATTCTATAGGATAAATTCATTTGGCCACTTATAATTTAATGAGAGGATAATAGAGTCACAGCAAATAAAGGTTAGAAACTTAAGAGATTTTTATACTTAAAAAGGTCAGGATACTGAGAATAAGGTTGGAAACTTACAGAGAAATTCTTATACTTAAAAAGGTCAGGAAACTGGGAGTCCGATTGCCCAATCTCATTTGAGCACAAGCAAAGAATGTGTGTGATTCCCAAACGCTGCAAAGTGTGTACCGCCCTTGCCGCTAAAGCACCGCCAATATAAAGGTTGTCTGTAACCATAGATGGTCTCTCGGTGTTTGCAGCATCAGTGATCAGACCAACTCTTTCGAGAATATGGTCAAGTCGTACCTACAAGGACAAAAATGGTTCATCTCCCTACAGGGGAAATGGAGCAAAAGAGATGATGAAAGTCACCTTCAACTCATAAGCATCGACAACCATGTTGGTGTCATTCCCCTCGAAAAATCCTGTATTGAAGTTGTTTTCCTGGCAAAGTTTGACAACATCTGCTCGAAGCATTTCATTCCATTGTTCCATCTCTCTGTTTAATTCAGCATCAACCTGATAACCACACCAGCTTTACATAAAAATCAAACCACTGATTTTCACTAAACCAGCATCATCATACAAACACTAATGACCCTGAGTCCCTTCAATTTTACAAATTATTCGATTGGACAATATAAGAAGGTTCAGATAATTCTCTTATCGTAAACAAATCAGTCATCATGAATTCATGATATGACCCTAATCACTTGCATCATTCATAAAAAAACCGAAACTTCAATGTCTGTGACAATGACCTACTTCACATTTGACAACAATGGCTGCATTTATATGATTAATTAATTCATACCTTATTGAGGAAAATGATCCACAACATCCTAGAAGATAAACCACATTGTCGGCAGTTGAACTCTTTTCATACCTAGAATTTTAAGCAATGCCGCCATGGATAACCCAAATATTTTGATGATTCTTGAACAATGGAATATGTAGGTGCTGTCCTCTTTTGCAAATTATATTTCCAAAAAAAAAAATATTGAAACTGGGTGGGAACTGTAAATATACTTTATATAAGTCAGAGAACGAAAGGATCTATAATATCACTAACCTTGGCATATCTGTTGAAGTCACGAAGCTTCATTGTCAGTCGTAAGCCCGGACTCCCCTTAAAGTACCTCCCAGGGTAATTTTCTCGAGAGCTTGGACTTGGTGAGCTGGAGTCCGAGCCTTCTTTGTAACCTGGTGATGACAGTCGCGAAGCAGTTCTCTCGGAATCACTTAAATCAGTATGAGCTTCGGCTGCAACTGAATCCTTACAAGCATGGGAAGCTCCATGTCCAGCCTGCAATGGTGAATCAGAAGGCCCAATGTCTTCCTTGTCAAAGTCACCAGAACTTTTATTGAATATTGATAGAAATACTCTTAAGAGGCCATCCAGCTTTTGATAAAGTGTGACAAGAAATAAATGAAATGACTGCAGTTCTCTGAGTGCCATACGGAATCCTCCTCTGAATTCTTTGACAACTTCATCAATATCCGAATCAGACAAAATTTGATCAGTTTGCCAAGCAACCTCTTCAGACTCAGGGAGACCCATTTTTCCTGCTGTTATCTCATACAGAAGATTACAGGCAAATTCAGCATTGTGGAGAAGAAGCTCAACAACCTTGGGATATTGGGCATGGTCATTTGCACGTTTTCCTGCTGGAGGTCGACGAGGAACACCAGAGTCAATAGCCACCACATGGACATCACCAAAGTTAAATTCATCTAAAGCTTGTGTCTCCCTAGCAGTAGGGGTGACCTCCGGAAATCCCCTCATGTCAAGTGTCTCAGACTTTTGAGAGACTAATCTTGGCTTGCGAGGACTCAATCGACTATCCACTGAGATCGCTCTTCTCTCCTTCAAAATCGTTCTGGTAATCCTGGGCCTGTAAATACTTATTGGGGAATTAGATGCCTCCTTTAGAGCATCCATGTTTGTAGAGGCCAGATTATCAGAAAATAATAAATTTCCATAGTTTCCACGCCACCCGAGGTGACGACAAGGAAGCCTGTCTTCATTCCTGAGTATTAAGTCAAGCATCAATACCCTGCCAAGGGCTGCAGCAGTCTTCCCAGCAGCTTCCCGTGAATCAAATGCATCACTACTCTCTAATAGAGGTGATCCATGAACATAGCTACAAATAAGGGGAAAAAAAGCTATTATTACTATATCGACAGATGGTTTTCATTTTATCATTCGCAATAAAGCAGGTGGTATTTTTACTTCATGAGAAGGATGCACCGACTCAGCTCAAGGGCTTCTAAAAGCTCTGAACAAGTTATTTCTCCAACTTCGTCTCCCAATGAAACAGCAGCTTTCTTTGACTTTTCTGCAGCATCCTTAATCTGCTGCCATTCAAGGCTACTATTGTGAACCACTTTAGCCTGCAATTCATATGGATGTGTAAAAAAGACTGTATGCTAGCTCTTACAAACAACTGGTTAAAAATTCCGGAGTAGTGAACAAACTTGTGGTGTTCGAATACCCAGCCACTTTGCAAATTCATAACCCAAGCGTTCCGACTGTGTGGCCATCCTTGATGATGAGATCTTTATGACAGCAGCAGCTTCTTTTGGTGATGAATTATCATTTTCTGGTATGTTGAACAGCGCAAAAAAAACAACCCCTCCAGAATTTACTGTTACCTATGAAACCCCCATCCAAACAGCATTAATTGAGTACATTTCAACAAATGTTAGTATCAATAGAAAATAGCAGCTATGGCAATGCTTCCAAAGAAAACTTTTTTATTATCTGCACTGAAACCCAAAGGGCAGATATGACCAAATTACTGCTTTTAATATCATAGACAAGTTTCATCATATGTCACTTACAGTTTTTTGTTCTGCTTCCAAACCTACTGTCCAGGGTAATCAATTCTAATAACCATGTGAGAACAAATGTCATGGTTCAAAAGATTCATTAAATAAAATTAAGTGAACATTATATACCAGTGGTCATGGATCAAGACAACCAATACAGGACAGAGAAGTGCATGTATGCTGAAAACAAACATGCATATAACCGTGCACGAATAACTTGAACAATATCAGATGCTACCCCTTTTTCACATATGAAATGTTCGATTTCACATTACACAATCAACAAAGACAAACCTCAAGGGCCCTGTTCATCTCATCCTCAGACTGTTCTGCGATACTGGTGTGTTCAGTATGATGTAACGATGATAGCATATTCCAAGAGATGTCACTAGATTCAATATCAAACACGGCAGCCTTCCCAAGTCTCTCCCACAAATTTATTTCCGGAGTTTGCTCAGAATACAGGAGTGATTTCCCATCCATGTCGATTTCTGCTTCTCCATCACTGTGAGAGAACAGGAATTCTGTACTAAATAAGTGAGTTCAAACAACAGTTCTAACTAGTTGCATCGACTTCTTGGCTAACTGTGTGTGTGTGTTGAGGTTTGGGGGGGAGGGGAGTTAATGAAATTTTATGGGTGAAGAACACAATAAGGCACCTTTCCAATTTCTATGCCATAGTTCATAAATAAATACTTTAACATGGATGTGAATAACCATATTATGCACACATAATTATGCACACACTACTATCAATTATATATTTCTTCTCATAACTGTGAGCAAGATGTTACTTTTGATTTTAACCTCTTACAGTCTACATGTGAACTTTGATAAAAGCTATAGATGTTATTCTCCAACAGAAGATAGTATTGCATACCATAAGTTAGGGTGCAATACGAGGACTTCCTAATAAGTCACCCATCCTAGTACTAATCTCATTGCATGCCATAATTTGAAAATTGATAACAGAAATTCCATACTTAAGTCTATATAAATGGAAGTTCAAGCTGTAACCAGTTTCACTGGTTTTTGGCTAACAGAATGCGTTCCATTAGGCACATTTCCAATCTCCATGCCATAAAAATTGGAAGAGTGCGGACACTTAAAATGGAGTATGTTTCATCAAAAAATTTCAACATGGATTCGATTACCTGGCATCCCCTGAGTGACGAAAAAAAAACACTAATATACAGCCATTATGCATGAATCCATATTTCTATCATACGTTTGAGCATTTAGTATGTACATGTTACCTCTTAAAAATCTACATGTAAACTTCAATAAAAAGCTAAAGGTATTACTGTCTAAAAGAGGATTGTATTCCGGTTTTCAATTAGATGACATCAAAAGATCGCATTGCATGTGTTATAAACTGATTTAATTTCCATCTTGTATAACAATAAAAATCAGTACAGTAACCGATACCTAAACAATAGCAATAACGAATCAAAAACAGAGAAGCAAACACACACAAAACAAAACCTGAATTGATGATGGGACGACGAAGACATGGATTCGGCCCGAGAAGGCCGATTGGGGAATCCAGAGGACCGATACATGCCGCTCCTCTTACGCACCAGTTCCAGCCATTTCGCGAACGGGTTCGCCGTCGCGTCTCCCAGAAAACACAATGCCGCCTGTCCAAACCCACTCAAACCTCAATCTTCTAACTCAGAACGAATCGTGCGAGAACAAAAATAAAATTTGGAGACACGCATCAACGATGAATCTGAGAAATCGAGAACTTACGCGAGAGTACGAGATCGAATGCCCTCTGTCTTCTCCCTCGATCTCCTGCATTTGCGGTTCAACAGTGTCAAAATTGAAAGAGAGAGAGAGAGAGAGAGAGAGAGAGAGCTGGAAACTCAATAGAATTCATGGGATATACCTGGAGACTGGTCTGTCTTTCTTCCTCCTCCCCCTCTCCTTCCACTGCCATGAGTGAGATCGGGACCGGCTTTTCTTTCTATTCCTTTTTTTAATTAGGTTTTCGTTGGATTTCAAACGATTTTGATCCAAAAAAAAGTGTCGCGATGATTCAGAAATGCTTTTGGCGACCAAAGTGGCCCGGAAAAAAAAAAAGTAAAAGCGGGGACGACGGTGGGGAACATCATGAGCCCCCATTTAGTTCACCCCTTTTAGGAAGCGGAATAGGTGGGGTATAAGGATAGTATAAGGATGGTATAAAAATAGATAAGAAAAATAATTTTTTGTTTGTAGAGTATAACTTGATATTATTAAGTCAGTTTAAATGAGTATAAGAGGGTATAACAATTCTAAGTAACTCATACGATAAGTTATACTTACTTTATCTATTCTCATAGGTTCACATGTCAAATCAATTTTTTACATCTTATCACATCAAATTATCTATCAACACCTCTTATACATCAAATGACCACATGTCAAATCAAATTTTTTACACTTTATTTATATTTTATTCTTTATCAATCAAACAACTCAATCTTTATTCTTACGTTTTCCAATGATAATAAAAAAAACACAACCAAACAGAAAATCTTTTATTCATGTAGATTTGTTATTTATACTGGTATAGTTATCTACCTTAATAACTCAATTCCGCTATCCAAACGGAGACTTCGTGAATAGACATGTAATAGATGAGAATTCGTCGGAATAACTTCAAAACGAACGTTTAGAAGATCGGATTAAATGAAAATTTGTATGTCAGAATCAACTCATGTGTAAAATGGTTATTTAACTCAAAAAATATGTGGACTGTCCAATCAATTGTCAATATTTTTTCACATCTTATAAATTTTTATCTACATTTTATTTACAATTTATTTCAACAAAAATTCTATTATCATGTTTTTCAATGAAAATAATTTAAAGGGTTTTTATTTTTAAGTCCCCACAAACTATCATATTTAGTAGTTAATCCTTCACTTCTTTGTATTTGAGTTAATTCCCAGATTTAAAGAATAATTTCTTTTTATTCCCTATCAGGGACTAAACAAAAAATTAATAATTTATGGATAGGTCCCTCTCAGGAATTAAAAATGAATTATCCTTTAAATCTGGGAACTAAAACTCAAATACGAAGAAGTGAGGGATCGATCACTAAATATGATGGTTTGTGAGGACTTAAAAATAAAAAATCTTAATTTAAAATGCCTCTGGTGAAAAAGTTTGGATTACTATTACCATCCCTTAAGGAAGTGGGTTGCGGAGGCAGAATTAGAGGTTCTGTTGCATGGTATAGCTAATCACATATTTCATGTGAATTAACATTAATTAACATCCTCAAAGGGTAAGCAAGTCATTCCGTTCACATCATCTTGTTGCCCCCTTTCGGGTTACAGGCACAGGCCCGGCATTTGACACTAAAAATCTTTTTAATTAATAGTTGAAAATAGAAACTATTATTAGCGATGTGGGTTTATTTATTAGAAAATGATGTCTACCATCTTCAATGGGTTTTTTTTTAAATAATACACACTTGTACATTAAAAACTGTTATAAAAAGTAATATATAACTTTAACTAGGTTTTCGTTGGATTTCAAACAATTTTGATGTGCTTTTTTTATATAACCTCCTCAAGATTCGTGCAGATCTGGCCCGGTTTTTCATTAGTTTTATTAGAATTAGAAACGCTGGCATCCAATGATCCAAACAGCTTAAGCCCCTTTTTGGAATGAGGATAAGATTTATGACTGGGTGTACATTTATTCAAGCATAAGTGAGTATAAATAAAGATAATTGATTTTGTATTTGATTGTGTTTTGAATTATTTTCGTTGGTAAACGTAAGAATAAATGTTTTGTTATTTGGATAAAATGTGAATAAAGTATGGATAAGGATTTAAAAAGGTTAAAAAAATAATTATAGTTGATTTGACATGTGATTTATAAGAGGTGATGACAATTGATTTGACAGTCGGCCCACATATTCTTTGCATGAAATAACATATGATAACTTTGATTATAGGGGTTGATTCGAATCCATATATCATTTTATACCAGTTTATTCTGACATACTTTATCAGGGGTTACCTGAGACAAACAAACACACCAAAATTTTCCAAGGTTATCCAGGGACTTATACCCAAAACAAATGGGTGCTAAAAGTTCGGCCCATATTATAATATTCAAGCGGACTCCACTAATGGACCTTTCCCATGATCCGGAGTTCAAAGAGTGCGTTGATACATTCAACCCATTTTTTAGTTTGTTTTATATTCTATATACTGCGTTATTATAGTGTATAAGTTTATATCATAATGTATGGAATAAAAAAATTAAAAAATATATATATTATATTATATCTTATTATACATTTCATTTTTGTACAATAGTGTGGATTTCAATACAAGAGTGTATAATTTTAAAAAAATAAAATAAAGAAATTGTATAGGCTCTAAATGAGACTGCATAAAGGACTAAACATACCATATTCCTTTCTAAGATGAGTACTGATACATTCAATCTATTTTATAGTCTGTAATCTCATAAATAGTGACAGCTATGTGTATGGGTTCTATCATGGGATTGTATTTTTTCTATTTCTCATATATATAAAATACACCAGTATATTTCAGTGTATACTTCAATTGGTATAATAATATGCATTTTAATAAACAAGTGTATAATTTTAAAAACTCAAAGTAGTTGGGATTGTGGAGTATGGAAGAAGCTACACAAGAGGCTGAGTATATCATTTCATTTCTAAGATTTTGAACCATATGCAATTAAAAAATATTAAACATAACATGTTTACAGTCTCGTTTGCTGTCTGACACCAAACGTTTTGATTCTTTATAAAATAGTATATCACATTTAAAAAGATATATAATTTTAAAAAACTAAATATATATTTAAACAAATAATATGCACTTATTTAATAAAAATATAAAAAAATAATAAGATATATATTATAGAAAAAAAATTATGTATCTTATCGAACAACTATACGCTCCACACGTGCTCAAGACAATTTCACGAAAACACATGATTGAAATTATTTGGACATACAAACCGTTGACTACTCAATGATTAATTAAATGAAAACTGCAGTTACCCAAGGTTCCAAAGATGTGTGGCCTGATGGTGCGTTAATCCAACTTTTTCCAGAATTATGGCTTGTTTGGATATTGTGTAAATAGGGGTGGATTTTCATTTGTACATGGTCGAACATAATATTTTATTTGATTATGATATTTAAAGTGAAATAAATAAAATCCAAGTTTTTCATTTGCCCCATTAAATGAGATAAACACAATCCTAATCAACCCATGTGTTTTCATTTGTAACAGATTTTATTTTCACACCTCTCAAGTGTATGTAAAACAATTTTACATTTTTACCCTATAACAAATTTATTAAAGTGCATATTATCCATAATAAATATTTCATCTCCTAATCTTATCTTAAAAATTAAAATAGATAATTATTTTTATAAATTTATATAACTTACAATAATATAATTGTGCGGATTATAAATATTAATGTGACATGAAAATATAAATGTTATCATATTAAAATATATCAAGAAATCTTAACTAACTATCACAGATATTATCCAACAAAATTATTATTTATAAAATATAAAAGAAACCTTGTAGGATTATTTGTTAGTTGAAATCAGATTAATTTTTGTTTATATTCTATTATATTCGAACTTTTTTTAACCACATTGACTTATATATAAATTAAAAAAACTAACATATGCAATATTTAAATTTAAAATTTTTTATATATAATATATTTTTCATAAATTTTTGGGTTTTAATAAAATAATATATTTGATAAACATTTGAAAAAAATATTTTATCTATTTATAATATTATTATCTTTTAACGTAATAAATTGGCACATATACAAACAATTTCACATATGTGAGACAAACAACTACTAACAAGAACACGTGTGTAAATGATATCACAGCATGAAAACAGACAAATATGCGCAAACAATGTATAGAGTTTCCCTGCACGTGCAATGTAAAATTTGCATGTGAAAAAAAACACGTACAAATAATCACTGCATCCAAACATTTCATTAATATATTATTATTATACATTATTTTGAAACATAGAATTCAATTGATTTAAAATAACATTTGGAAAAGATTTAGAAATTCAGTGAGAGAGGAAATTATGTGCCACTAATCACTACATATAAAAGTTTTCTGTTATATTTGAATTATCACATATATAACAAACCAAGCATTATTAGCTCCGCCAAATGACTCCCGAAAATAACACCACTTATATGTCATCACCATAACTCCAATTATTATTATTATTATTGGTATTAAAGACTCCAAAGAGTTACAAGTCCCTGTAATAAACAACAATAACAACAAGCCCAAAAGACGCCCGTCAGACTGGGCTACTACCCATGATACACCAAGCCCAACAGAGCTGGTCTGTCATCCCCTTTTTTTTGTCTTTACCGCCCGAGCAAAGGCTCACGAGACCACTATAACTCGAATTGGCGTTTGGCTCCAATTACTTTTTTTTTTTAATATATAAAAAAATAACTTTTAGTTATAAAAAATTATTTTGCAATAATTTACATAAGTACAAAAGTTGTTTTACAGTTTGAAAATGCATTTAAAAAATAATATTTTAAATAAAGTGACTTAAATAAACTTAATTTTTGGGAAGCACATTTTAAACATTTTTTAAAAAACTACTTTTTTGCACTAAAAAGTTATAAATAACATTTTTATTAAATATATTTCTTGAAACACGTTTGGTAACATGTTTGAGTTTTTTGTTTAATTAAAAATGAAAATCTCCCACAAACCCTTTTACCAAACGCCCCCTATGAACTTTTTTTTCTTCAAAAAAATAAAATAAAATACACAAACATGTTTCTAAATATCTTTCTGAAAGCAAATTTAATTAAAAAATTACTCACAATTTTTAATGTAAAAAGTGTTGAAAATGAGTTTTTTAAAGATCGAATTTATTTAAATTATTTTATTCAAAATCATCATTTTATAAAGCGTTTCAAAACGTAGCCTCAATCTCATCTAAAATGATGCTTTACTATTGTTAGATTCACAAATCCACTGTACCATTATTGTCTTAATTCAGCATTAGAAGTTATGGCTTGTCATGTCCATTTTTTTGCACACTAACATAATCATACCTAATCTTCAACTATAAAATAAGAAGTCCAACCCACGCTCGATGTAGTGGTGATGCTGAATGCATGGTAGAATCCTGTACGGACGCATGAGGGGGGGGGGGGGGGGCGATCCAGCCCTCTGGGTTGTGTGTTTGTGAGCTACGCCCACCGTTTGAGTTACTCAATCTGGGCCTATGTATGTAACAAAAGAAAAAAATATACACAACCCCCATTACAGTTCATCCTATTTTATTTTATTTTTTTAAATCATACACTTATCTTTTGAAATGAATGTTGTTATATGAAATTAAATATATATTGAGATACATTAGTGTATTTTTTTTCATAATGAAAAAAATTTTTTGGGTCATACTATGATAGGACTCATACACTATGAGAGTGGAGTATATACTACATTATCATAGTCATATAGAGCTGCAAAAAGAACTGCGTTATTAGTGCTAAAAAAATTATAAAATAAGTAGGGAAATGATCTACTCACTCAAATTATAATAAAAAAAATTGACCCGAGTCAACAAAAACGTGATGTTTGACCCTTTAAAACTCCATCCAAAAATTATTTAATAACATGTTACCTTTTGATTAATTTAAAATTATGTTCAATTATATATTTTTATCACATGATTAAAACTTAAATAAACAACCACCAATCATACATAAATAAAAAAGAAAAATGATACAGTCCCAAAAATAGTTTAAAACTATCATGTAATATTTTTTTGATGCCACATACATTTTGATAATTTTTTCTACTACATTTTTAATGTGTATATATTATTCAAATAACTGTATATGACACAGAGATAAATTTTTAACTAATTTTTAAGCTGGGTGTTTCAAAGTTCATAAATAACAACTTTATTGTTGCTGCGTTTGAAAATTATCTGGTTAGAAAAGTATAATTTTGAATAAAATAATTTAAATAAACTCAATTATTAAAAATATCATTTTTTAAGTTTTTTATATAGCTAAATTTGATAAATTGTAAATAATTTTTGAATTAATTTATTTTTAGAAAAGCGTTGTAAAACACGTTTACGTTTGAGCGTTAAAACGCGTTTGAGCTTTTGGAAGGTAGATTCTTCCTTCTCCCGGTGCTGAAGCTAAAGGTTCCTTGTAAGTTATCACTGACATATTTGCTTCGTCCTTTTCAACTAGGATTCTTTTGGGATAAAAAGGCGTCTAAAAGCAAAGAAGAAAAGAAAGTGGAAGTCCAGACCATTTTATATCTAATTGAACAGTAAGATTCCACAACGAAAAGAAAAACGACGACATCACAATCTATCAAAATAAAGAAAGAAAAATTCAGAACTATATAACAAAAACACCACCATTATATTCAATTAACCTAAATCCACACGTCTGATGTACTGCTCTAAAAACCTTCCTTTTTTAGATTCGGTGTACATGCACGTGTGGCACGAGTACTGATTCCTGCGGGCATGTGGGTGAAATGGCGAGTGCGTAATGAGGTTGTTTTTCGTGGTCATCGCTTCTACATCGAGAATTTCATGGCGGCAGCGGAGAGATTCATCAAAGATTGGGGTTGTGTCCTGACGGGGCAACGCATATAGACATCCGGGGTGGTTCAATGCACATCATCGCGTGATTGTTTCAGGGATCTTCTCGGGCTGAGTTCATATAGAAATCTCTTCTGTTCTTTCATAGTCTTTGTTTTATTCGCTTTCCTTTAAGTTTTCTCGCGCTCAGTGGTGGAGCCAGAATTTTTATAAACGGGAGAGGGGGGCATAATATGACTTATGTAAATATTTTCTAAAGTTATAATATTATTATTTTTTTAATTTTCAATAACATAGATTAAAGAAATAAATATTTATAAAATGAAATAAAGACGTTCACATAAAACATATCACTGAATAATTTTAAAATATAATTATCATATTTTAGAACAAAGTTGAATTTCAAATCGATGATTCATAAAAAAAAAAGATGTCAAAACGTAGATCTAATGTTTTATTTTTATTTTTTTTTAGTAATGGGATGTTGCTGTTTAGGAATTTTATATGTAGGTGGGGCCCATGATCAATGGGTCCTAATTAAAAGGGTGTTGTTACACACAATTTTTTCCGAACTCCAATTTTAATATCATATGTGTCGATAGAAAATTAATGGCGCGCATACTAACATTGAGGTATATGATTTGATAAAAAAATTATATTTTCTATATATGCATCCATGCAATTCATTGAAATATATGCTTCATTTTTTTTAATAAAAGTATATACCTTATTAGATTAAGTGTATTATTTTAAAAATAATTTAAAACACGTAGATTAGAATTAGGAGTGAAATAGGGTTGTACATAACATTATCCTAATTAAAATCAACCTCTCACAAAAAAAATAAAAAAAATAAAAGGATTTTAGAAAAAGAAAAAAAAATCAAGGGATGGCATGGGAGTATGGAGACCCCCCCCCCCCCACCCCAAGGTGGCTCCACCACTACCCGCGCTTTTCCTTCTACTTTCTTATCCTATGTATGAATATCTCGGATTTTTGTCACTTCAGTATGAATATATTTGGATAGCAATTATCTAATGTCTTTTAAAAAAAAAGTAAATTTTTTTGGAATTTTTACATATATATCCATATTAAATTTTAATGTTATTCAAATAACCTTAAAAAACTCATAGTACAAAAATACTCCTGCAACCATGTACTTGTAGTCAAATTTTATCTGGTATGATTAATATTTTCCATTTTCCTTCCATTAGACACCCAAATAACCCCTTTCAACCTCCCAAACCCCTTTCTCCAAATCATCTCATCTAGGGTATTTCATCCTTTTGAAATCCACTTTTTTTACGATTTTTAAGTCATCTTATCTATCATAAACCCACTGTTCACAATATGTATCAAAGGGCTCATACAGTGAGCAATTCTTCCCAATCCTCTTCAATAGTGGATGTTCAAACTCACTGTCTACAATAATTATGAAAGAGTTCCTATAATAAGCAGTTCTTCCGAAACTCTTCAACGGTAAATGTTCAAACCGATGATCTAGGGTTTGGGTTAAAGTTTCAAATGGAGAAATGGAGATTAGAGATCGATCTACAATCGTATGGGAGGGGGAGTTAGGGTTTCATAGGTTACCAAGAGAAACTTAGATTGAATAGGGGACAAGGGCTTTAAAGGAAGAAGAAGTTATATTTTCTTTTTCTTTTTCTTTTCTTGGAATAAATAAGGATATTTAAATCAATGTATATGGAGGGTTAGAATTTTAACCATAATTAATTTAGGTTTCTTCACAGCGTGTAGTATAAAGATATGGTTGCACTTATTTAAAATTTTTGAAATGTACATAAATATTTTAATAAAATTAAAATTTAACAAGGGCGTAAAAATCCGTTTTTCTTTTGATCCACCGTTTCTATACTTATCTTTACAACAAAAAAACAAAAAAATTGTTCAGAAAAAAATAATAATAAAAATTAACGGTCTCCATCTTAAGGCGGCGGCCACCCCCTCACCGCCGCACCCACGTGCGTTTCACACGTGTTGATCTCCCCCTCTTTCGAGATCTGCCTCTGAAGCGCCGCCGTTGTTGCCGCAAAAAGAAGCACTTCTCATACTCAATATCCTCCTCAACGACAGAATCCGAGTTACCGCCGGCGACTTCATTCCTCCCGGCGAGATCGCCGTCAACGCCGACGAAGACGAAGAAGCCGTGTCTCTCTCATTCGCGCACTCGCAGCAGAGTCCGGAATCGGAGGGGCGATCGTTCTCCGCCGCTGGATCCTCGACGGAGACCGCGACGGAATCGGACAAGGGAAGCTCCTCTCCTCCGGCGGCGGAGACGGTGGACCTGCAGAGGGGACACGTCTCGTGCGACTGGAACCACATGTCGATGCAGTCGATGTGGAAGCCGTGGCCGCAGATCGGGAGGCGGCGCCCCTTCTCGCCCTCCTCGAACTCGCCGAGGCAGACGGAGCACTCGACGATCCCCTCCTCGTCGCCGCCGCCTTTGGAGGAGGAGTGGTGGATGAAGATCGGGAGGGAGGCGAGGACGGAGGGGTCGAGGCCGAGGGAAGCGGCGGAGGCGAGGCGGGATTCGCGGCGGCGGAGACGGGCTTCGCGGCGGCGGAGGCGAAGGCGGCGGATGAGGAGCCAGCGGAAGTAGAGGTGGAAGCAGAGGACGATGAGGACGACGGTGAAGAGGACGAGGATCGTTGTGAGCATGATTTCCCCGCTCAAAGCATAGCCTTTGCCGTTGCTCCCGCCGTTTCCGGTATCCATTGTTTTTTTTTCGTGTCTCTCTGTAGATTTTTTTTTTCAGATATGATTGTGTAGATATTGTTTCGGGGGATGTCGAATTTGGGATGGATTTATAAGGCGGAAAATGCAGGAGCTGAATAGGATGACGAATTGACGATGCTGATGCGGAAGGGTCCCCACGCGATTCTGGGTCCTGGTGAGGGGTCGAGTCCGCTTTTTTTCATTTTTTTGTGCGCGAGTCAAATTTGTACGAGATTTTTTTGTAGTCTGTGTTGTACAGTTTTTTTTTGTCTTTCAGTCGTATATACTTGTTTTGATAGTGTTATACACTCTCATTAATAAACGTATTTTTTTAAAATAAAATAAGGATTCAATTCGTTTAAATATACATTTTTAAAAAAATATGTAACTTATTAGGAAGATACATTATTTTAAGAAAACAAAACACATATGGACTGCTTTTATTAACTTGTATTTCTTAGTGAGACCGCTTAGTTATGGTGAGAAAAATGTCACTTAAATATTAAGGGTAACTAGCATGACGATTTGTTAAGGGAGCGGACATGTTTTGATGTCAATGATTAAAAAAATAGCGTTGTTACATAGATTTTTTTTTTCAATCCCAAGTTTAGTCTCATAGCACCCTAATATATATTCATATTAAGGAGATATTTGTTTCAATAAAAAAAAATACATTTTCTATAAATGTATCAATACAATAAATTGAAGTATGTGTTTCATTTTTTATTGAAACAGGTATCTTGTGAAGTAAATTATTTTTTAAAAATTTAAAACACTTGTAGACTGGAATTGGAGTTGAAAAATAGATTGTATGTAACGTTATCCTAAAAAAATTCATAGTAAAGTGTGGACACTTTCTTATGAATTTAAAATATGGATTTTTTAATTTAACTTAAAAAAGTTGAATATTAGACGAATTTAAATAAAATCAGTATCAGTATCATAATAATTCACCTTATTGAATAACGATTTACTTGGAATAATTTAAGACGATCATGTTATACTGAATACCAAATCCCAAAAGATTTTGGTACTATAAGAGAGGGTCTTCATCCAGAGATCAAAAAATAAAGAAAAAAAATTCTCTCATTTTTACAATTGAATCGATGAAAATAAAAGAATGTATGATTTTGAAATCTAATGGTCTTCCATATGGATTTTTCACAGTATGTGTATACATATTGGAAAATGAAATGATATTAAGTGTGGTGCAAAATAAGGAAAATGAAACTATTATTTAGATATATGTTAAAGGTGGTGGCATGATTAAGATGAATTTTTTAAAATCATAAATAATGCAGTTAACCAATTGATTTAAATCAATAAGCAGATTCTGCGCGTAATAAATGGATGATAATCATCCTTGATCACCGATAGATACGAGTAGTATCAAAACATCACACTTTTTCATAGTATTGAAAAAGTTTGGAGTACTTTGTGCTTGTATTTGTAGGCTATCTCCCCCATCTGCTTAAAAGTTCAAATGGCTTTGTTTTTCCACCCCGACAGCCATTAAAGATAATTAATTGTCTTAATTGTCCTAGTTATGCATGTATATGCTAAAAATTTTAATCAAACATTCGCTTAGTAGGTTGATAGAGGTAACCCATTTTTAATGAAGGGATCTAGAATTGAGTTTTATTATCCGTTGATAGGGACATATTTGATAAAAAAAAGAAATATTTATCAATAAAAAAATTTGCTCAACACTTGCCAAATGATGCCTTAAAGATTGATTTTATCATTTTGTTTTTTTTTTATGGAAGATTTTATTGTTTTGTTATACATAAGAATTTATGATGTTTGTTATATACTTTGATAAAAGATGTTGACATGTTATCCTTTCTTCTTTTCTAATTTTGATAATGTGAATACACATTTATCTTGAAGCTTATATTCCCTAAACTTTGTTGTAAAGATAGTTATCTTGAAGGTGTTATCCCTTTCCCCATCATTATATCAGTTTGCACTTTTGGCACGGGGATGGCGAATATCCATTTTGAAGTTTTATCTCAGTCAATCTTGGGTTGATCACGGATCAATGGCAATAAAAAAAATACCTTAGCCTTTGGTTTCATAATAGGATCGAAATAAAATAAAATTTAGTTGAAATAATCTTAAAATGGTTGTTTGAAATGTTGAAATATATAAGAATCTCTATGTCAGAATTAACTGATATAAAATGTATATGAATTCTAGCAAACTTCTAAAATTAATTTATTTTGGTTATTCAACCCAAAAAAATATACGAGACCACTGTCAAATTAATGGTCATCACTTCTTATAAATCAACTGTCATCATTTTTTTACATTTTATAAATTTTTATCCACACGTTATTCACATTTTATTCAAACAATAAAAACTTTTACCAGTATATTTCTTAATAACAATAATTTAAAACACAACTAAATAAAAAAATTTATTTTATCTTTATTTATACTTGAATAGTGATGAACTTTAAAATAATTTAATTCTATGTCCAAATGGTTCTTTTTGCAAATTATTTATTCACAATTTTATGTTCAGTCGAACTCACGAGTCATGGCAATAATGTCAAATCAGCTATAAAAAAAAACTTTAACATCCACGATTATAGGTAAATAAATGTCGATTTAAAAATCAAAGTCATGTGAAATAGACGACTCCTCTTATGTTTTCTTCTTGTCGAATTAAATGTCAAAGCATCCCCACCCACATGGAATCTCCGAGACGTGTTATAGAAAAAATGTTAAGATTTAACGATTCAATTTTACTGGTCTGTTTTCAATTTTTATTTTATTTTTTAATATAATATATATCTCATTTTATAAAATTTATTTTTTATAAAAAAATTATATATTATACTAAATTATATAAATTTAAAAATTCTAACAAAAATATATATCCCGTCACGACAAATATAATATAACAAAGTTAAAAAATGTTCTTTGAAAGGAGAGACAGAGACAGATTAGCCGGGTTTACCTGTTACCACATGGTTAAGGCAACCCACCCTTAGTGGATCTTGCCCAATTTTTTTTTTCTAAAAAAAAAAATAACATTAGTGAAAGGAAAAAAAGTTTTCACTTTTCATATCCTATATTAACCGTACGAGTTGTGGGGCCGCCGAGTGGGGGATTAGATGTGAACTCGTTGACTGGTTGACGAGAAAAGTAAGTGAAGAAAGAGATGCAACGAAGCTTCCTCATTCGGTACGCAAGACAGGAAAAGTCTTCTAATAATCCTTAACAGAGGTCGCGCATCCTCGATGAACCTTCATTGGGGGTCCAATGTTATTCACGGGACATTGTTTTTCTTTCTCAGCTTGTTTTCTAGAGTGGTGTCGATTGAGACGTATGATTGTCACACTTCGAGTGCGGCCCACTCCAAGTGGAAGTTTTCAAGTAAATCCAGAGTACCCAAAAAATAAAAAATAAAAAACACAGAGGAAGTTTTCAAGCAAATCCATGATTTTGGTTTTCTTCAAGCAAATCAATGGTTTTGGTTTTCTCTAGGGATGTATTACAGTTTATTTTTAGTTTTGATTCGGTCAAGCCTAATATCATCAATGAATTCAGTATCGAATTACAGAGCTTATGAATCGAATTATATAACCAATAAATCGGATTGTACATGGAGTAATATTGTATCCAACAATTGGTTATGCAGTTTGATTCATAAAACATAGTTTAATCAATAAATTGTATAATTTGATATTGATGGTACTAATGGTATCTAGGTATGCCTGGATCCAGACTCGGCTTATTTGTCTACAATTTTGTGTGCGTCTGGCTGTCGTGATTCTCCCAACCTCAATTATTATTAATATTATTGATGTAATGTTGTTGTTGTTGGTGTTATTACTACTGCTATTGCAATTGTTATGTTATTGCAATTGATACACCCATAGCCCCCTTTTGGGTAACCATATAAGGTAAACTATGATATATAATTATTCTAACATGGACAATGAATATATTATTTTTTTAATTATTTTTTTCTTATTTTATTATAAAAATGTAATAATAAAATTTCTATTCTTTGATTGAACATGAATAAATTATGTATAAAATGTGAATAAGATGAGAAGAAGAATTCATAAATAATGAAAAATAATTTGATATGTTGAACCTCTGAATTATAAGAGGCGATGATGGATAATATGACATATTATATCAGTATAATAAATTAGATGAAATAACATAAAAAAGATTGAAATATAAATAATTGTTATTTCTTATATACTTTGATATTATTATATTTATTTTTTGGGAAAACTCCAAATAGCCCCTTGTAAACTGCATGAAATTCATATAAATTCCTAACTTTCATGAAAACGCCCATATAAATCTAAATAACCCATGAATTATACTTCTATTCAGATGAGGAATATTTTACAAATATTCTATTTTGTCATCCCTGACTGACAATACAATATACTAATCTGTTTTGTTAGCCTTGACTGACACTACAATATACTAATCTATTTTGTTAGCCCTGACTGATAATACAATATACTAAAAACCCTTACAATTTGTTAATAATGTGAAAAACCTTATGTACATGATGATTTTATCCATTCTGATAGACTGTAAAACCATAATTGAATGGGTAAAATCGTTATTTACATAGATTTTTTTTCTTATTTTAACACACATTGTAAGAGTTCTTATTTTAACACACATTGTAAGAGTTTTTGTTATGCTATGTTATTAGCTAGGGTTAGTTGGACAGAATATTCGTAGACTAATCCTAATCTGTCAACGAAAATTTAATTTAAAAAATTATTTAGATTTACATATGTGTTTTCAACGGGTTATATGGACTTTAAGAGAAAATTAGGGAGTTAAATGAATTTTAGGTTGTTTTAGAGGATATTTGAATTTTTCTTTTATTTTTTTAATAATTAAATAAATTTTTAGATTTATTATATTTCACCTTATTTCCCAGGCTGAGGATGTATAAGGACCATTCCACAGATAGGTCTGAACTCTTCGCATCTCTTTCACACAAGTCAGCCCATGACAATGTGAATGAGGTCTATCCTCATCTTTAAAAAATCTTCTTTCAAATAAGAACAAACACTAGCATCCAAAACTAATGCAAATGAAAAGGACACAAACTAATGTGACCCTTAGCCCCCGTTTGGATACAGAATAAGATTTATTCTTGGGTATTTATTTATCTGAGTATAAGTGAGTATAAATAAGGATAAAGTGATTTTGTGTTTGGTTATGTTTTGAATTATTCTCGTTGGGAATTGTAAGAATAAATGTTTTGTTTTTTGGGTAAAATGTGAATAAAGTATGGATAAGAATTTATAAAAGGTAAAAAGTAATGATAGTTGATTTGACAGGTGATTTATAAGAGGTGATGACAGTTGATTTGACAGTGGGCCACTTATTCTTTGGGTGGAATAACCTAGGATAACTTTTATTCTAGAGGTTGATTGGAATCCATATACCACTTTATACCAGTTTATTCTAGCACATCCGGGGTTATCGGGGCTTTCCAAACGGGGCTCAAATTTTATCCAGTGTTATCTGGAGTTATCCGAGGTTTATCCGGCATCTAAACGGGGGCTTAAAGGTAAAAAAAATGATTATGTTAATTAAACAGCAATTGGTGCATGTACTTTTAACACACTTTTTTTTTTTCGTTAAGGTGTGCCGCATGGGCATAAATGTACTTCTAACACACTTGACTTATATAGGAAAGATAAGTAGTGGACCATCATATACGTCACAATCAAATATACCAATTGTGAAATTAACGTGACGGGCATGAATTTGCAATTTGATATGTTCGTAGGGCCATCAACATACATGTTGTTTCAAATATCCTTGTTATCAACCACATGGCACGGACAGATTATTATTATTTTTAACTCAATTCATTGAAATTTATATATTATTTTCTATATAAATGCGTATTTTATCTTACAAAATATATATTTTGTAAAAGTCAAAACATTCGTTGCACTCTACGTATGTTTTGATTTTTTTAAAATATATATTTTGACTAATTCAATAAATTTTTGAAAAATATATGTACACAATTATACAAATTGATATATATTTTTTGGGTTATTTAGTTTCCACCCTGTTTAAAACAGATTATAAAAAAACTCCTCTAAAACTTTTGATAATCTGTCTGTTTTGAGAGGGGTGGAAACTAAATAACCCATTTTTGGGTTATCCTTGGTAGAATGTACGTATATGATAACATAATAAAATATATACCGCATTAAATAGTTTTACATAATGTAATAGCTTGTGACATAACCAGTGCAAACTGGACTGTTAAAAAAGTAGATAGTGTATTAATACTGCTAGTCAAACTCGGAGTTAAAAACATTATGGCACTAGCTTCCAGCAGGCCAGCACATGCTTTTAGGGGTAAAGTCAGATACAATAATTTTACAGTTCAAAACTCAGACCACAAATTGTAATTAAACATTTACAGTTTCATTTTTTTAAAATGGTAATTAAACATTATCTAATAAGATATATGTTTTGATAAAAAAATGTATATGATGTAGGACAGATTATGCAGATGGGACTATCAAATCAATGGTCACGATCCCGGAATCGCATGAAATTTGACATGGTGAAATATATCGAGGAGATCTTCTGGATTAGTTGTTATACAACTAACAATTCGTATTTTTCGAAAATTCATTTATTTAGGGCTTTAAATTAGAGATTTTACTATTTTTAGTAAGTTTTAGATTTGAGATATCTCAATCATAACAGATCGGAATTGATTTCTATCAATTCCCATGATCATTTAGGATCTCATAGAATCTGGAAAATTAGTTTTCGGATTTTACTATTTTTAGTAATTTTATATTTTATGCTATTAGTATAAATAACAGACTTGTAATTTAGGGTTTTCAGTTTTTATCAATAATATTTCGAATTTTCCTCTGTTTTGAGGCTTCTTCCTTGTGGATTCAAGGGTTCCTTGTGGATTCAAGGTGTTTATAAGATCTCAACGCTGGTTGGATCTTTTTATCTAGTTTTTTCGCTGCGTTAGTTGGTATCAGAGCGAGGATTTGCCTTGTTATGATGGCAAATAACGGAGGGGGAGACGACCAATCTAGATACGCTGGTCATGGATTGGAGGATCTGTGGAAGGCGGTCGGGGAACAACGTGATCAGATGCGGGAACAACGAGATCAGATACAAGAACAACTGCAGGAGATCCGCACAATGATCGCTGGCCTGAACCTCAACGCCAATAACACACGTCCTGAAGGTGATAGGAGACGCGTCGAGGGAGTCGCCCAAGGCCGACCTATTACTCAAAACACCGTTCGACGTCCCACTCGTTATCAACCTGATGATGAGGAAGACTCGGAGGATGAAGGAGAGTTTCAAGTATATCAGCCGAGAGGGCGGCGTATGGAGTACAACGATTACCGATTGAAAGCGGATATCCCGTATTTCAATGGTAATATGCAAATCGAGGATTTTCTCGATTGGATCTCGGAGATCGAAAGATTCTTTGAGATGATGGAGGTTCCCGAAGAAAAGATGGTCAAATTGGTGGCTTTTCGATTGAAGAGCAGGGCCGCCGCTTGGTGGGACCAACTTCAGAGAACCCGACAAAGGCGAGGAAAGGCACTAGTTCGTACGTGGAGGAAGATGAAACAACTCCTCATGGATCAATTTCTACCATTAAATTACGAACGATATGTGCCCCCATTGTATCAAAATTGTCACCAAACCGCAATGGTAGAATCACAATTAGAGAGATCAAGCGTACAGGTTATGGTTGATAGATCGATGGAGGCGACCAAAGAAAGTCCTTCAAAAATTCAGAAGAGTCTGAAGATGGAACCCTATGATCAACATCTGGTTGAATCAGATATTGATGAGGACAAAAGTAACAACACAACTGACGACGATGATATATATGATGGTGCTGAGTTTGCAGAAGAAGGAGAGCGGGTCAACCTCATTGTTGAACCAGAGATCGATGAGGACATGAGCAATAAAGAAACAGAGGATGTTGGTTTTTCTAATGATTCTAAATATGTCATTGGAGGAGAACAAGAAGAGTTGTTTGCACGGTCCATATTGGTGATCCCCAAGATGAAAGAGCCCCTACAGAAGCTCGTGCTACAGGATATCAACAAGAGTATTTTGGATTTCATCATCAACAATGATAACAATGAAGAATTTGCGGCTACGGTGAAGAAATTTGGGCTACAAATCGAGGTGCATTCAATTTTTTACATGATCGATTTTATTGAGAAGAAATTTGAAGTTAAGAAAACGTCTCTTCTCTTGCCAAGGGTGAAATACAAAGAAACATCAATTGAAGAGCGGAAGAACTCGAGGTCGAGTTCTTTTGAAGAAGAGGAGTCTGATGTAGGACAGATTATGCAGATGGGACTATCAAAAGTGGTCTACCAAATAAATTCAAATCAATGGTCACGATCCCGGAATCGCATGAAATTTGACATGGTGAAATATATCGAGGAGATCTTCTGGATTAGTTGTTATACAACTAACAATTCGTATTTTTCGAAAATTCATTTATTTAGGGCTTTAAATTAGAGATTTTACTATTTTTAGTAAGTTTTAGATTTGAGATATCTCAATCATAACAGATCGGAATTGATTTCTATCAATTCCCATGATCATTTAGGATCTCATAGAATCTGGAAAATTAGTTTTCGGATTTTACTATTTTTAGTAATTTTATATTTTATGCTATTAGTATAAATAGCAGATTTGTAATTTAGGGTTTTCAGTTTTTATCAATAATATTTCGAATTTTCCTCTGTTTTGAGGCTTCTTCTTTGTGGATTCAAGGGTTCCTTGTGGATTCAAGGTGTTTATAAGATCTCAACGCTGGTTGGATCTCTTTATTTTAGTTTTTCGCTGCGTTAGTATCCATCAACCATAAAGAGATCCAACCAGCGTTGAGATCTTATAAACACCTTGAATCCACAAGGAACCCTTGAATCCACAAGGAAGAAGCCTCAAAACAGAGGAAAATTCGAAATATTATTGATAAAAACTGAAAACCCTAAATTACAAGTCTGCTATTTATACTAATAGCATAAAATATAAAATTACTAAAAATAGTAAAATCCGAAAACTAATTTTCCAGATTCTATGAGATCCTAAATGATCATGGGAATTGATAGAAATCAATTCCGATCTGTTATGATTGAGATATCTCAAATCTAAAACTTACTAAAAATAGTAAAATCTCTAATTTAAAGCCCTAAATAAATGAATTTTCGAAAAATACGAATTGTTAGTTGTATAACAACTAATCCAGAAGATCTCCTCGATATATTTCACCATGTCAAATTTCATGCGATTCCGGGATCGTGACCATTGATTTGAATTTATTTGGTGGACCACTTTTGATAGTCCCATCTGCATAATCTGTCCTACATCAGTATATCATTCTATTTTAAGTTGAATGAATCCATTTTTAGTAAGTGTAAAAAAAATTAACAAGATATAATTTTACTGAATATCTAATAAGGTATATAAAGCTGTATTGTAGACTGTAAAAAAAAATTGAGTGTAACGTCGCCCTTCTTTTAACCATTTGTAGGCCATTATATGGAGGCCCATAGACTAGATTGGGATAATGGGTATTGTGTAGCAGCCCAACCTTCTCCTCCGCTTTATTAAAAGAGCGCTAATACACGTAGTCCGTTTTACAGTCTTATATGCTATAATAACATAGTATATATTGCACTATCATAACGTATGAAGTTCTATTATAGTGTATGATCCAAAAACTTTTTTATTTTTTCTTCATGAAAAAAAAAATATCTCAGTATATATTTTATTTCATATCTCAGCATGCACTTTACAGGGTAAATGTATGATTTAAAAGGGGGGATGGACAGCAATTGAGGCTGTATGTATCTTTTTCCTTGTTAAAGTTGACTACTTCAAGACAAAGCCCCATCCTGTCATTTCAAATCCCTCATCCCTTATGAGATAGATATCACTATGTACTAATGTGACTCTCTTATATTCTGTTTGGGTAGTCACATAAGCTATTTGGAGTTTATACTTATTCCATAAATAAATAATTATGTTTGTTTGTATTTTTTGTTATTTTCATTGTAAAACATAATAATAAATATTGAATTGTTTGATTGATAAATAATAAAATGTGAATAAAATGTAAAAAATTGCTTTGACATATAAGCCCCATTGATGTAAAATAGGTGATGACAAATGATTTAATGTTAATGATTTGATAGGAGAGTCCCTTTATGCTAGTGGAGGAATAACACTATTCCATGAAGGGGCTTGGAACACAAATACAAGTTTATTTTCATCTAATTCTACATAGCTATACCCCTTTATATCACCCATGTAAACATTTTTTTTACTTTTATTCCCTTTTATCCCCCTTTATTCTACCCATTATTCCCCCATCCAAACGGGTCCTTAATGAGTGTGATTCGCTGTCATTCTTTCAATCCGTTTGAATCTCCAACATTAGGTTCTAAGCTGAAAGAATAATTGACACACTCAATACGTTTTGTAATCATGTCTTCAATCTAAATTTTTTTTAACCATCTCTATACAGTATAAGTATAATAATGCAGTATACATTACGCTATCGCAATGCATATTGCAGTATCATTGTATGTTAAAATTAATTTTTTTTATTTTTTCAAAAAATTATACCCCTATATTTCAATGTAAATTTTACATTTTATAATATTATATATTTTAATGTACTATTGTATTTTTTTATATAAAAAATGTTGTTGAGGACTTTGGATGGGACTATGCATAAAATTGGATATATTATTTTTATAAAACTTTGTGGCACGTGACATGTATGATGTACACCAATTAAAAGTTTATAGGTCTCGTGGGTTCAACTCACGGGGCAACCCAAAAAACAGCAAGCCAAGTGAGGCTTGGGTTTTACGGGCCATAGGCCAATGTTGTGCGTGTGTGCATAATGAGCCCAGAGGTGCTCCATTCGCTTCATGTTCACAGCTCTTTGGGTTGAGTATGTAATTGCCTTGCGGAGATTGTAGTATAATTATCTTACGAGCTTGTGTACACAATAAAAAATAAAAATAAAAATAAAAATTTAAAGTGCAGCTCTATCCCCCACGAGCATTTTGCTCACCCCTGTGACCTAGAAAAATTCAAAACACATAATCTGTCTTGATTTAAAATCCATTAATCCCCCCACCCCCCATCCAAGAAAAAATTGGGTAGACACGTCGACAGAAACCCAGAACTATCACACCATAGAAATTACAATCGGGGGCGGTTATTTCAACCCCATCAACTACTCCACCCATCCCTTTTTTTTTTTTTGTGATCCTAACCCACCCCTCCCTCTCCCACCACCACCACCACCTCCCTCTCCTCCCTCTGTCGCCTCCGAGACCCCCGCCTCTCCCACACCAACCGCTCCCTCCGTCGCCTCCGAGACCCCCATCTCGCCCGTGCCCCCTTCGCCGTCTCCGAGACCCCCACCTTGCCCGCGCCCATTATCCCTGATGCCGCCTCCGTCGGGGATGGTGGGTGGATGAGTTGGTTTAGGATCACAAATAAAAAGGAAAAAAAAATAAAAGAAATGGGAGGTGGGTGGATGAGTTGGTGGGGTTGAAATAAACGCCCCTATTACAATCATCCATCATTCGACAGGCCTCCGTCGTCTTACCACTGTCACGTCTGACAAAACCCATGTCGATGTTGTAGCTAAAAGAGCGACAGAACCTGTCGAGCGGGGTACAACAAAGATCGACACTGAATCCGTCGAGTTGACACCATCACAACCCAATGAATGTTTTGCCTACACACCTGCAGCAATAGCATGAAAGTGATGCCCTTGGGTGGGATGATCATAAATTTCTCAAAGAACCTGCTATATGTACTTCAATTCAAACATCCTGAACAACGATAATGGAAACCTTGAATGGGGATACAGGTGTGATTCAAAGCTAAAATAAATAATTTTGGAGTGATAAGAGAACAAGTTTAGTGGGTTTTTTTTTTTTTCATTTTTTTCTTGGCACATATCATTCATTACCATAGGGTTTGAGAATGAAAACCTTATATTTCCATCCATACAAAACTACATTTCCATCTGTTAAAGAATAATTATTATGAATCCGTCTGAGTTGATCACCATCACAACCCAATAGAATGTTTTGCCTACCCACACCTGCAGCATCAATAGCATCGCAGCCACGTCTGAAAGTGATCGTATGCCCTTGGGTGGGATTTCGATCATATATTTCTCAAAGAACGTGTCCTGCTATATGTACTTCACCATTCAAACATCCTGAACAACGATAATGGCAACCTTGCCAATGGGGATACAGGTGTGATTCTAAAGCCCAAATAAATAATTTTGGCCTTCGTCGTAGTGATCAAGAGAACAAGTTTAGTGGGTTTTTTTTTTTTTCATTTTTTTCTTGGCACATATCATTCATTACCATAGGTGCGTTCCGCGAGAATGAAAACCCTTCTATATATTTCCATCCATACAAAACTACATTTCCATCTAAACCATAGGGTCTGAGAAGTTTTTGCATCATCCATACAAAACATTAGATTTCCATCCAAGAACATTTTTTTTGTGCATAGAAACGCTAAAGTTTTCAACCCATAAGAACAAGATCAAAACTAAATAGATTGGTGGAGACACTCACCGAGATGTCGCAGGTGGGTTGACGACGGAGAGGATGCTCGAATGGGGGGAGAGCGGCCGTGTGAATCTGTTGGGAGAGGGGAAGATAGGAGAGTTAGATATGGGTGGCCGGGAGAGGAGAGAAGGGGAAGGGAAGAGTCAAAGAGAGCGATTATAGTGTAATAAAATGAGAGACGGTTCGTTTAGAATCTGTTGGGTTTTGATTGTACATATAGCTGCGGAGTCAAGATTTTTATGAAGGGAGCCTAATATGACTTATGTAAGTATTTTCTAAAATCATATCATTATTTTTTTTTGTCAATTTTAATAGCATAATTAAAAAATGAATATGTATGAAATCAAATAAAAATACTTAAATAAAACATATCTCTAAATAATTTTAAAAAATAATTATCATACTTTAAAACGACTTGTCAAATTTCATATTGATGATTCACAAAACAAAGATGTCAAAACTTAAATTCAAAAAATAATACATACCTTTAAATTTGACCTCAACGAGGTTTCATATTCTGAAAATATTGAATGATTTGATTATTTTAGATATTTACACAAATATTTTAAACTTTAAATAAATTAATAACAATGACAATAAGTTAAAAAGGAAAAATAATAAACATTTGAAGTGTTGATGGATGAGAGGATTATTAATTGCAGATTCTCAATTCTGGGACAATTAATGAAACAAAAAGTAAAAATTAATAATTTTTTTTTTATAAATGAGGATTGATATTAGGAACAATTAAGATACAAAAAAAAATTAAAAATTTTATTTTTTTTCAGGATGGGCACCTGGTTGGGAACGCTGAGGAGCGGGATCCACCTCCATGGCTGTGTATGGGATGTAAATATTATAGGAGGCTTGGGGGTCAATGAAAAGGTAAAATCAAAATAGACATTTATTTTATGTGCGTAGGAGGGCAATTAAAAGAAGGGGTGATGGTACACCAAACATGTGGATGTTTCAGATGGATGCGGTGGGTTGTTTCTGTTTAGGAAATTTTATATAGTTAGGGCCCATGACCTATAATCCTAATTAAATTTCATCACCCAAAAAATAAAAGGGTTTAAAAGTAAATCAAAAAATTCAGGGGCGTCCTGTGCCCCTCCCCGCCTCCCTGGGCCTTAGGTGGCTTATATAGATAGGTGGGTTTAGGAATAACAAATATGCATGTTGGTGGATTTAATTAGGTGGGGGGTAAAATGCATGGTGGGGATAGAACTGCCCCAAGTCTAAAACAGTAGAATCATATGATTGAAATAAATAATTCATTTGACATAACACCCATATGGATCCTGTACGTAAGTATGTAAAAAACTCATTGTATTCCTGTACGTGTTACCTACATACCATCACACCATCACATAAGGACACTTGTGGTTAAGAAAATGTTTTAATTAAAATGTGTGGTAGCATTGTTTACCTTCAAATAAAAAAAAATAAAAAATAATAATAATAACCTTAAATTTAATTAAAATTTACATGAAAAGCCACTGTATCATCTACCCTTCTCATTGTTTTCCAGATGAATTCTTTGAAACTTGGATTTATGTATCAGATCCATTCTTGGATTTGATCGGTGTGTGTTCTTCCGTCATGGTTAAGCCGACAGTCTCATGTGATGGAGCACCGATTGGGGTGCACCACGTGCAGATGTGCTCACGTAAAGACGCACCGAAAATCCGACGTTCGCTCGCTACGAGACGCGGAGGTTTTTTTTGTTTTTTTCCCATCTTTGGTCAATTAAAATTTTTTTTTTTTAAATGTTCATTTTCATTCCTCCTCTACTTTAAATAAAGGCCAAAAGTTTATTCGAGGTGAGAAGTAATTATAAGATGGGTGGAACACACTCTTGTTTTTAACAATAGAACTTATTATTAGTTACTTATACTTATTGTAACAAGATATATATACTTTATTATAATTTTTTATATTTTTTTAACAAATTTATAAAATTCAATAGTGTGTGTCTGTGTGTTTTTTTTAATTTTTGTCTCTCATATAAAAATATTTACTTATGATATATAGTGTATATATTATTTTTATAAAAATTAAAAAGAGTAGGGATAAATTGAGGTTGAAAACAAGATTGAACGTAACATTTTCCTTTAATCTTTTTGGGTAGAATATTGTTTGTTTGACATAAAAAAAACTCAATATTGGCATGCCAGAATAAAGAAAAATAAAATGATATTAATATTTCAAATCCCTATAAAATTATGTTATTTTACTCATTTATTCTAAATGGATTCCATATTAAATCACTATCTACTTTATATTTATCTTTAATCCATAGTCATCCTAATAACAAAATTTTCTTTATTTTGCTTCCCAATAAAAATAATTAAAAATATAATCATATAAAAAATAATTTATTTTATTGATATAATTATTAATATTGATATTATATATATTGTCCTGCCAATAGGATAGGGTCCAGTTGGGCTTGAGTACCATCAATACTATCAATATCAAACTAAATAATCTATAAATTATACGTGTATATATAAATTGAAGTATACGTATAATTTAATAATCAAACTGTACAACCAATTATTATGTATAATGTCACTTTTTGTACAGTTCGATTAATAGGCTGTGTACTTAAATTTATAAGCTGTGTAATCAGATATTGATAATACTGATGGTACCAGGCCTGACTTGATCTCGACTCATGGTATAAGTGTAGATATATGAGTATGACAAGACAAAACAAATAAATACAAGTCAATATATTGTCGATGACGTTGATCAAGCAACGGTGCCGGCATGTTAGCGGGGGCAAGAGCTATTGTCTAGTCGGGGGATTAGTTACGGATTGAGGAATAATTATAGAAGCGTGGTAAGGACTGGTGCAGCCTGGAGTAGTCACACTTAGGCATGTTAACGGGTTGGGTCCGAGCCGGGGTGACCCAGTCAAATGAGGACCCGGTGGACCCAGGTCGGGTCCAGGTCGCCCCGACAGACACATAAATCATCAGGGGTGCTTCTAATTGCACCCCTCAAATTGGGATGCACACCCCTTTTTTACACACCTATCAAAAAACAGTTAAATTCTTTAAGCACCCCTATATTTAAGTGGGGCATTAACTTTCCAATGCACACCACCAACCTTTCAAATACATGTGAAACATCAAAAACCCACTCAAAACAAAGAAACCCTAAACCTCTCATCCCTCTCGCTGTGGACTCCCCTCTCGCCATCCGATCTCTTGCTCGCCATCATCATCCTCTCTGTGCAGACCTTCATTGTGGATGATCCCAAGATATTGTAGGAGCTGATGTTATTGATGGTTTTCTGTGAAGAAATCCATCTTTTTGGGGAGGATTTGTTTGTTTGTTTAGTTGATTGGTTTAGAGGGAGAGAGATTTCATGAAAAAAGGGAAGAAGAGGGTGATGAAATATGCCTTTTTTTTGTTGTCCCTATGTTTGTTTATGTCTTGGTGAATATAGTTTTTGTATGATTGAAATTGTGGATTTGTTTTTATTTTTTTGATATGTGCATGTGTTTGTTTGGTTTTGCTAAATGTCATTTTTATTTATATGTTATAATGTGTGGAATTATTTATTTTTGAGATATGGATGTTATTTATTTGGTTTTCGAAATGTGATTCACGTTCTTCTATTTTTCATGCACTGTGCACTTCATTATATAGATAGTGAAAGCTTGATGGTTCCTTCTAAAGGTTGAATGGATTAATCATTTTATAGCTAAATCTCTCTCATAAACCATATGTTAGATATTGATTTTTCCCCTGCTTTTCTTGTTTGTTGTTTTCTATTTTTCATATATGTTTTTTGGACTCTAGAGACTCTTACAAAGATTTGTAGTTACCTTAGTTTCTCTAATATATTAATTCATTTAATTGACTATAGATATAGGAAGTAGAGGCAACTATGTGGGTTGCATAAACATAAGAAGATGGAAATTGTCTCAAACTAACAACTAAACTAGACTAATTTTGAAACTAAATTTTTTAAATCATAAATGGATTTGAAAGCATTTCACCATATGGAAGCGAATCTGGTTTAAGGTTTATTTAACAAAAAAACTTGTATTTTGTAGTGTAGAATTTAAAATATAGCATAATAATCTTTATAATCACTTTTTATAATGAAAAATATACTTGCTTCCCTAGCCATTCCATTTAATATAGTTAATGCTCTATGCAATTGTGGGAGGACCATGTGTTAGCTTCGAATCATAGAGGCCCCCTGTGACAAAGGCCATGTGGGAGACGGTTCCAGAATATATGGAGTGATTTCATAGGGTAAGCCACTTAATGGTACAAAACTCTGAGAATAGAAGATTTGATCAGATAATTGGTACTTCCCAAGTGTTCATGAGTTCAGATGAAGATTGGGTACGTATGGATCCCCTTCATTCAATTTTCAATTCTAGAATTTACATGGTTAGACATTTGAAAAAACTAAATTGATTTTTTTTTGCAGCGTTCTGGAATAGCGCAATATTTGCATCCACTCGTTCAAGGGAGACATACGGCGGACATTTTACAAAAGTACATGCATAATGTTATTGACTATTGCAAAGACAACACACCACTACCCACGCCGACACCTCAATCTGTGTCACCCGTTTGAGCACGCCGGAGTCAGAGGGTGATGAATACTTGAACGATATTCGCTGAACTTTTTCTAAAACAGTGAAGTTGATTTTTTTGTAACCTATGGTGAAACAGTAGGTCAATCATCAATTGTGAATGGGTTATGTTTGGTTTGTTAAGAGAAGACCCCTCAAATTGTGAATGGGTTGTGTTTAAAGTTTATGTGGGTGTTATTTGATATTGAGTATTTGTTTTTTTTTGTTTATTTGTCTTATATTAGACAAGAGTTTTGTAACGTTTCGGTATTTTTCGGCCTTATATATTTATTTTAAATATACAATGGAAATTTTAAAATTTGATTTTTCTATATTTCATTTTTCAGATTTGGCGGTGGGCCCAAATGGATCCAATTTGATTTATAATTATGATAATTATAAATTGATGTTGAAATAATTATTTTATATTTTTCTGTAGATCTTTATAGTGTTAAGATACTTTGGTTGAAATTTGGTGAGATTCAGAGTTCGAAAATTTGATTTTTAGGCTTAGTGTCAAGTTATTGGGCCTAGGGATCTAGTTGCGAATCCAGAATACATTTTTATAGCCTTCTGGGACATTTCTGTAAATCGGATAGGGATCTGTTTGTAAATCGGGTAGGGATGTCATTGTAAACTGGAAACACTTCAGGGGTCGTTTTGTAATTTCGGTAAACCCCTTTAAATAACATGTTTGGGTTAGGGTTTTTCATCCAAATCTCAGAAGTTATGAAGGGTTGTGATGACCTAACCCTAGATGGAGATGGTGGGTGGTGTAATCGGATCTAAGGTGAGATATCATTCCCTATTGATTTTGTTAGTTTTAATTTATTTTTGTTAGGATATGATTACGTCAAGTAATTGTTTGGGGAAGAAGTTTGATGGATTAGGGTTAGGGTTTGATTGATTTAATTTAATGATTATTTGATTTGATTTTTATGGATCTCAAAGGAATTCTTAAGATCAAATTAGATTTATTAGTTTTGGGGATTTAATGGCAATTTTCGGGTTGATTTTATGCTTGGACGTAAATCGTGTTTTTGACTATGATAGAGTCGTTTCTGGAAAAAATGTATTTGACAAACAGAAATAGGTTTTGAAAAGAGCTTTCCAACGAATCATTAATCGTCCAATTCGGAGTTACGGATAGAAAGTTATGGTTTTTGAAAGATTTCTGTGCAGTTTATTGAAATTCAAATATTTAGCTTGATGACCAAGTTTGATGAATGTTAGAGATTTAGATGATCCCAAATTTGATGTTTAATGAAGTATAGTTTGTTTTGCGGGTTTTGATGATTTTATTGATCTTGAGAACTTAAATAGAATCTTAAATCGATAATTTGGTTTAGTGGGATCAATGAATATTGATTGGATATTGTTGTTATTTGGATGTAAATTGATTGGATTTGAGTTACTCGATCATGGAATTATAGTTGAGCCTTATTGGATTTGTTCAAATATTTTATTCGAGGATTGATCGATCATATGGGTCTTATGGAATAAATGGATATTGATTATCGGATCGGATCATTGTGAGTATATGAGTATTCTAATATTTATTCGAAGTTGGGATTTTCATTAGGACTTTGAAGTGAGTTGTTGATTGTAGGTCTATAAGATATCGGCTTTTGGGATTATTGGACATAGTGCTGTTATAAGTTGGTTGTCAGTTGTTTGGGTCGTGATTGATTGTTTCTGATCTATTATTGTATAATTGTTATGCTAGGTTATCAACGTGCGAGTGTGTATCGTTGATGCTTGCGTGGACCGAAGGTGAGTAGGCCTATCGATTTATTTCGTGTGAGCTTTTGCTCTATAACATTGAATTTCATATGCCAATCATATTTGTGTGATATTATGTGTCATCCATGCATTTATATTTTGATAAATTTGCATGATTTGGATATTTTCTTCATATTGATCAAATTGCATTTTCGTTGAATGAAGTTGCATGATTTAATTCATTCATCATGTCATTAAAATAGCATGAATTATGCTATTCATGTTTCAAGAATTAACATAATATTATTCTGATGCTTATGCTTTCGAAATAATATTTGGATTAAAGATTTTCATTTCGAGAGTTTTGGAAAAATTTAGGACTAGTGGAGACAACCTAGTCCTAGGAGATTTTATCAAGATGCATATCATGACATATTTTCTGGAATAAATCCCCCCGTAGTATTTCGCCTTTGGGGAGGAAGGTCTAGGACTCGAAGAGTCCCAAGATCGGTGAGGGGTGTGGTAAAGCATTCCTTGCAGCGGCGGATTCCTTTGTTTGGAGTCTGCAGCAACCGGGGCATCCTGTGCTGGTGTTCTCGTAGTGATGGCAGCGGCGACCCATCAGCGTCTTCTAGATCCGACGTCTCCTCGAGGGAGCTTTTTGAGCGATTTAGTCGCTTGGGGCTTGGCACACCTGTTTTGGGAAACGGTTCTTCCGATTGAGAACCCTACCCGGTCATATCATTTAAGCTGCATGATTTCTATGACGTGGACAAAGGATTGGGCCACGTGATGCATTAAAATTATATTTTATTAAGCTCATGCATTTAAATTGATTTAGTAAAGAAAATTCTTGTTTTGTTTTTATATATAACTTTATATATATATATGTTGGTATCATTTAACTCTCATGATTTCTCTAATGTGGGCCAAGGATTGGGCCACGTGCGCATTAAAATATTTTTTTAAAGTTCATGATTTTAAATTGATTTAAAATAAAAGATTTATTAAATGAAATTCTGATTTTCATAAAACTTTATTTTTATATATACTGTCACGTGAGGTAATTTGTCAGTGGGCTTATTCACTGAGTTAATCACTCACCCTTTTCGATATGGGCTGGTTGTTTCATAACCAGGTAGCTTATCTTCTGAGGACCAAGACAAAGCTTGAACTTTTCATGTGCTTCAGGGATCTCGTCGAGGTAGCAGTACTGGAGAATAAATAATAGTCACGGTCAATTATTTGGATTTACTTTAGTTTAGATGGCTCCCACAGGGGTGGTTTAGTATGTCTTCCCATTCGAATATTTTATTTCTGTTAAACTCTGATATTTTGTAAGACAATTGGTGATTTAAAACCCTTTGATATTATTTACTTTATTGCCATCGTTTTTTTTAATTATATTTATATTATATTGGTATCATTCATTTAAAAAAAAAAAAAAAAAGAGTTGCAAATTTTGGTCTTGTAATTGGATTAAGTTTAGTAGCGACCCGTTTACCGTCCGATAAGCGGTTAGGTAAATGCGGGGCGTTACAAGTTTGTATTTAGAATTTTTGAGGATTGATTGTAAGTTGTAACATAAACTCAATATTTAAAATGTTTGAATGTTTATCAGTTCAATAACTGAATGTTTGTATATTTTGAGTGTCTAATATTGTTTAATGTATTGTATTTCTATGTTTTAATGTTTCAATGTATATATGGATTATTTTTGGAATGTTTAAATGCTTGACCACCCAAAAAATTGAAGAATGGGCTTCAGCTGCTAGTAATGACACTGCTAATGTCGAGATTTATCAAATCTGTTGACACTTATATTGTCGACAATCCAAAAAATTGAATGAATATTTAGACAACCTGAACGGCACTGAAACTGTTGACATAAAAACTTCAGCTCTTTGGATATATGTTCGACTGTTTTAATATTTGAATAGTTCAAAAAATGAAGAATAAGATTAGTCTACTATTATCGACATTGATATTGTCATCATATAACTAACTCGTCGACACACAGATTAGTCTGCTACAGGTTTAGGTTTCTAAAGCCCACAACACAAGAATTGTCGGTGTAAATGTCAAATATCTACACTGACAGTGTCATGGTTGATGGAGATGCTACGAGTTCAGGTTTCTGAACCCTGCGACACTAGGATTTTCGACTTAAATGTCAGATGCCGACACTGATAGTGTCGCTAAGGATTCAGATGTTATGGGTTCAGATTTCTGAACCCCGCGATACCCCCGTTGTCGACCCAAACGTCAATGATCGATACTACGTGTGTCATGAAGGATCCGAATATTAGGTGTGCACATATTTGATTATAAATGGATCTTTTGTGCATTACCCGTTTATGAGGTGTGTGCACCCCAATTTGAGGGGTGCAAATAGAGGCACCCAATCATCAGATGAAGGACCTGCCATTGACAGGGGCTTTCGCTTCGGAGACGTAATCGGAGGTGTTGGGGATCTTGTGGACCCGCGAAGCGTAGAGTCCCCCGCTCCCGCCATGAAAGAAGGACTCAGAGCGAGGGGCGAAGCCTTGGTTGTAGTACTCGTGGATTGATGAGAGGGTCCCGATCGGACGGTCTAGGAAGATCAAAAACCCTAGAAGAAGAAGTCGATCGAATCGGAAGTGGAGCTCTCTCATTTGTGTGACGGCAAGGACATTGGTGGACTTCAAAGCTTTGCTTTTGTGTGTACGACGGTTGGAGAAGAATATGTGATTGTGAAAAGAGAGGAACATTTTATGGTTCACAGTGGACAGTCAAGATTGCAACCTACATATTGTTTTGATTTCAGATTTTAAGTTGGGTATGTTGTCTTGGCATAAGAATATAACGTACATGGTTTTTAACAATAGAACGAGAGATTGAGGGGCATGATTGTTAGGATGTGGCTGGGTTAATGATTTAGTGGGCTTGAGCTTCGATTGTAGATACTTGGTTGGGTCATTTGAAAAAAGAAAGAAAGAAAGGTTATTATTTATTACTAGAATTCCTAGTTAAGATTGTATCGGGTCCAACGAGTTCATAAGCCTGTCAATTATCCAAAAAAATATCCGCATCCGATCCGAATTCGTATCCGAAAATGCAGAAAATATCCGATATCCGAAAAAATAATCCGTATCCGTATCCGAAAAAATAATCTGTATCTGAAAATTTTCAGATCGGATACGGATATATTCCTATCCGATGGCATTAAAAAAATGTTAATATTAGTATTTAATATCTACCATTGGATTTTGATCAAGTGGCTCATATTCTTTCTAATAGTTGTAAAGTTATGACTTGTGTTTGTGAATTTTTAATTTTAAGTCAATTTTTAAACTTTAAATGAAAATTTGTTATGTTTAATTATTTATTTATTCTTTCTAATAGTTGTAAAGTTAGGACTTGTGTTTGTGAATTTTTAATTATAAGTCAATTTTTAAACTTTAAATGAAAATTTGTTATATTTAATTATTTATTATTTATTTCGGATAATTATCTGAATCCGTATCCAAAATTTCAGATCGAATACGGATACTCTTTTTAAATATCCGTCGGATACAGATACGGATACAGATATATAAAAAAAATTCGGATACGGATACGGATATGATCATATCCGCTCCGTATCCGATCCGTTGACTGGCTTACGAGTCCATGGGGTTGGGTCGGGTTAGATCTGGACTCGTTTCATTTGGATGATCAGGTTTTTCGAGTCAGATATTTTTGCATTTTATCAGATCAAATACGAATCGGGTCCGAATAGACCTGCGACAGGCCTAGTCACACTCCTTGTGTCTTCCCAAGCTGATATATTGGTTGGAGGATGTTTATATCGTCTTTTTTACTTTAATTCCCTCATATCTCCCGTGAAATTTCTCCTTTCATGTTCGTTTGTTCTTCCCTACCTACTTTTACGTATGTCCGGATTGTTTGTAACTATTCGCATAGTGAGGTGTAAATTTCTGGGAAAAAAATATATTACGTATGAATATATTAATTGGTTTTTTCATAAAATAAAAACAAAAATTGCACTTGCATTTAATAGCAGCCCACGTGATCAAGATCTTCGCAACGGTCATCGAATCCACTAAACCAGTAACCCATGGCACCCTCGTAAATAACATCCAAACACCAAGGCCAGTCCCGGAACCTCCATCCATAAATACTGCTCGCTCACTCTGTCACTCTCGACCCAAAACAAAGAAAACAAACAGAACAGAAGAAAAAACAGAGAAACCCAAAACGAAAAACAAAATGTCGATGAAGTCCCCGATATTTCCAGTGACGGAGCCCCGGCACTTCAGCGACTACGGCTTCGACTCCCAATTCGACTACTTTCAGGTCCCTCTCTTGAATCCCTTCCCATCTCTCCCTCCAATCCGTTCTGATTCGATCTCAAAATCTCTTCAGATCCTCGAAGAAGCGAAGAAGCACAAGAAAGACGCAAAGCCGATCGATTCGCTCCACCTGAAGCTCCAGAAACCGATTTCGAAGGACTCGGCGAAGAAGCGGAGGTCGTCGTCGTGGTGGTGGAAGAAGCCCCTCCTCTTCTAGAAGTGGCGGCGGACGAATCCCAACGATAAGGCGGCGGCGGAGGCGTTCGACCACCGGGAGAGGCGGAGGAACGTCGGATCGATGTCCGGGCCGGTGTATTACGTGGCGGAGACTGTCGGGCCGTGCCGGAGTTCGGGACCGGTGATGAGGGGGGGAGGGTTTGAGATGCCCTATTTTAGCTTGAGAGAGCTCAATGTGGACCGTCCGATCGCTGATGCGGCTTCCTCGCCGATCTATCTGGTCACGTAGAAGGGTTTCTTGTTTCGCGGGCTGTTTTGGGTTTTTTTATATTTTTTTAATTTTCGAAAAGGGGGAGAGAAAGAATGGCTTTTTGTGTGGTCAACTCGATCTGAAAAAAGGTCTTTTTGTGAAGTGCGCTGTGCGCGTGCGTTAGACACAAGGGTGCGGCACGTGATTGGTTGTTTGTAATTTTTTGTACTGTTTTTCTTAATATATGACCGTTGGAGACATGGAGCACCCGTGACTCTTTTTTCTTTTTTTATACACTGGTTACATTGTGTTATAAAACCTTGAAATACAGTAGTACACAATGAGATGTTTTAGTGTATTTTTTAGAAAAAAAAAATTAATTTTCATATTTTATTATCGGGAAATTGCTTCTAGTATACAGGTGAACTATAAAATAGACTGATTGTATCCATGTTTTTGTTCAAGGAGTAATTTTTTGCATTGTTATGTATAAGTTTAACAAATAAGATTTGATACACCCAACTCCAAAAATTATCAAATTCAATTTGGGATCATATGCACCTATTGGCGTGTCAAATACATTAGAATTGAAGAAATTTTTTTTATGAAGAGATGTGAACAAAAGGTGTATGATAAGATTGGGAGTATCATTTTTCCCAACAAAAGGTGTATTTTCACAGAAAATTGAAGTATATATTCAAGGCTATCTTAACATCTTTTAAAACCAGTTACATAGCTGAATGTAGTGTCTTTTAGATTTTATTATTCGAAATGTGTGTTTTTTCGAATGAAAAGATAAATACTTGTTACCCGATTTCAACATTGATAATCGAATTACAAACTCTGACAAAATCAGAAAAGAGAGGAGTAAATAGACAAAATAAAAAAACTAAGTAAAACGAACAAATGAAAAACGAGTCTTGATAGCCTGGGTAGAAAAGGCTTCTACACCCAATGGGTTGTCGTGATAATAGGTTCCCCGATGCCAACGGAGGACCCGCCACCATTCCCGATGAAGTTGTTCTAGTCTCGTGTACAAGTCCCCCAAACGAGTCCCTCATATTCTCTAGATATACGCTCGTGGTCCATATAAGCTTATTTCATTCGGGTTCTCCAGATTGTCCACGCCCTGGTCAACACAATAGCTTACAAAAGATGTGTGATATCATTGAAGTGCGTGTTATCAATGAATAATGGTTACTAATACAAAAGATGTAATATGAAATCCGGTAATGATCGCAACCTGGATGGGATGGGTTGGGCTATAGGTTTATCCAAATCCAATCTGAAATTTAAAATACTAATGGCGATTTTACACTCAATCCATTTTACATTTGCAATTATAATCTCATATACCTCGTGACTTCGTTAGCTATTTGTATCCAAGGTATATATACCTTGTATTTTTTTCACATTCAAAAAATAAGCTCATATATGTATTGAGAGGATTAGGGTTGTCCGGGTCGAGACCATGTAGGCCCGATAGACATTTCTTCTACTAGTCCCTTAGACCTGGATTGGTCATCCGTTTTGATGTTTTATCCTTTTTTTTTTCTTTCTTTGTATACTTTTGAGCATTGCCTTTATTTTAGAAATGAAATTAAGACTGAATGCATATCATTTCTTAAAGAAAAATGAGCTTATACAATTTATTGAAAATATATATCATTTTTTATAAAAATTTATATTATTAAATATATTATTTTAAACAAATTAAAAATTACATGGATTAAATTTGGGGCTGAAAACGTGATCGAATGACAGATTTTTTTATGATTGATTCAAAATCATTTTGAGTCGTCAAAATTGGATCACTTGGGTCTTGGTATGGACTCATGAATAGAAACAAAAACCCAAAACAAAGTGTATCCATACAAGTAAACATAATGCCCATAAAAAGCATTCAAATAAAAAACGACTAACCTCCTGGATGCTCTCAGATATCCTTCATAACAATTAAACCAAAACAATTCATTGCATAAATTATTGTAGCTTAGATAAGAAACCACCTGAGTTGGCTAATTCTATTTAAAAAAAAAAACACCATATATGCTCGTAAGTCGACAATCAATATTACAATCTCTCTACTTTAAGAAATATAAACCCACACCAGCCAATTCAGCTTTGATAACAATATATAATAAAAAAGAAAGCCTGATTTAATCCCTCTCAAACATGGTAACACCATTCATTACAATTAATCACAATCATCATTAGGGCTGCAACTTGGGTCGGGTTGAACCCGAACCCGACGGGTTGAACCCGATTTTTACATGGGTCGGGTTGATCAAATCGGGTTCGGGTTGACCAAATCGGGTTGGGTCACAAATCGGATTGGGTTCGGGTTGGCCTCCGACCCAACCCGACCCAACCCGAACCCGTAAATTAATATTTAAAAAAATCATGGCCATTTATTTTGTAACTTCTAATATGGGTAGTCCAAATTTTAGGTAAACCTAGCTAATCTTATGGGTTGAGTGGGGTTGATTTATTTAATTTACACATCATGTTAGAAATTCGGGTTGGGTCGAGTTGGTTCAATTCGGGTTGAAAATCGGGTTGGGGTCGGGTTGGTCCAATTCGGGTTAAGTCGGGTTGGGTCGGATTGGTTTATTTAATTTCGGGTTGGGTTCGGGTTGGTCCAATTCGGGTTGAAAATCGGGTTGGGTCGTTTGGAATTCGGGTTGGGGTCAACCCGAACCCAACCCGCCCGAGTTACAGCCCTAATCATCATCAAAGTCTCCCCCCCCCCCCCCCCCCCAAAAAAAAAAAAAAAAAAAACGTCCATGCATGACATAACAATTAACAAATTCATAACAACCCATCCATTCATTTCCAATGGAAACAACAAAAAACTGCAATCCTTCCATGGGAACAATAAAACAATACATCCGTTCCAACAAATACACACTCGTCCTCCTCGGCAGTCTCTTTGTGTGTCTCATAATCGTTCTCATAGTCATCCGCAGCCCAAAACACATCGACAACAATGAAGGCGGTGGTCAGCCGCCGCCGCCGCCGGAGCCCGAGTGGGTGAGTGATTCGGTGGTGGCCGCGGACGGCACGGGGAACTACACCACGGTCTCTGAGGCAGTGGCGGCGGCACCGAAGAGGAGCAAGAGGAGGTACCGTTAGAAATTTCTTTAAAGTATGCATACATATATTACATTAGCAGGCATTGTTTACTGTCTAACATAAAATAAGTGGTGTTCGATTAAATTTATTAAATTATAATGTAATTACTATTATTTTTTATTGAAACGGTAGGCATGAGCTTTAATTATATTAACTGAAACAACATGTCTAAAACAGATACGAATGTGGTAGAGGAGTGATCTATCAAACGCACCAAAAAAAACTTACAAACTCACTCATCGATGACAACTTTTTTCCCTAGGACCCGATGAGCTCCCCTGCAAATCAGACCCCGATGCTTAATGAATTGGATTACCATATCTCATACATTTTCCACCTACACACTTGTGTTCCTAAATATTAGATGATTGTGATTTAATTTTTCATAAAGTTAAATAACACATTTCTTATGCAGGTACATCATACACATCAAGGCTGGGACGTACGTCGAGAACGTGAAGGTGGGGTCGGAGAAGACGAACATCGTTTTCGTCGGCGATGGGATCAACCGGACGGTCATCTCTTCCGGGCTCAGCTTCTCCGGCGGGTGGAAGACGTCGAGCACTGCCACTGTGGGTAGGCATTCATGGCTCCCTTTCAATTTGTTTACGTGGGTGATATGAGAATTGAAACTGAACGAATGCATTGATTTGTTGGCTTTGATTGCATCATTTTTTGTTTTGTTTTGGGCGTTATTGGCTTTTCGGCTTATATTGTAGTGTGTCGAATCGGCTGAAATCCTGATCAGGACCCGATTGTTGGTTCGGTAAGTCAGATCAAATGGTTCGACCGAGAGACTGTATTTTTTTTTAAATTAATTTATATTTAAAATTGATAATTATATGTTTGGATCGGTGACATGTATATTTTAATTTCTCTGATGAACAATTTTTTTATTTAATTTATTATTATCGACCTTATATCCTGTAATTGTAGAGATTTTTCTTATTTATTATGTACTTTTCTTATATATTTTTGTTTTTATATAATTTATTTTAAAACATATTTTTGCACTGAATTACTAATAGTCAATGTTTTAAAATAATATGTTGTCTGTATGTGCGGTTGGGGTCCAAATTGAATGTGTGACCGCATATGCTGTATATGTGGTTGCACATTGACCGTTCGAACAGACTTATAAATCCGTTCGAATAGTCATTATTATTATTATTTTTAACATGTCATTCGAATACCGTTCGAACGGAATACGTTTCTAGAATATTCATTTTTTTTAACATCTGAACTACCATTTGTATCATGTTCGAATAGTTATGCCATTCAAATGGAATGTAGGTCATATCCACTACAAAAACTCACACCATTGCCATGTTTTTAAAATATGCGGCCACACATAATAGAATTTGCAACTTCACTTAAATCTATATTAATAGTATCAATAAGCCTGTCAACGGACCGGATACGGAGCGGATATTCATCCGTATCCGTATCCGAAATTTTTTTTTTATATCCGATCCGTATCCGACGGATATTTAAAAAGGTATCGTATCCAATCCGAAATTTCGGATACGGATTCGGATAATTATCCGAAAATCGAAATAAATAAATAAATAATTAAATATAACAAATTTTTATTTAAAATTTAAAAATTGACTTAAAATTAAAAATCACAAACACAAGTCCTAATTTTCAATTATTAGAAAGAATAAATAAATAATTAAACATAACAAATTTTATTTAAAGTTCAAAATTGACTTAAAATTAAAATTTCACAAACACAAGTCCTAACTTTACAACTATTAGAAAGAATGTGAGCCACTTGATCAAAATCCAATGGTGATATTAAATACTAATATTAATATTTTTTTAATGCCACGGATACGGATATTTTTCGGATCGGATAGGAGCATATCCGTATCCATCCGAAAATTTTCGGATACGGATTATTTTTTCGGATACGGATACGGATTTTTCGGATTCGGATATTTTCTGCATTTTCGGATACGGATTCGGATCGGATGCGGATATTTTTTCGGATAATTGACAGGCTTAGTATCAATTGACTATATGACTATCTCAAGATCTTGACTTGCCAAGTTACCAGGTTTTTCAAATTTGTAAACATTGATCCTTGAGTAAATATGGAATTTTAAAACGGACCATCTACATAGTATCTTAATCTCTGTCAAAATTTTCCGAAACCGTTCCATAAATTTTGTTGACACTGGTGGGTTGGTGGTAATCTTAAAGGTTTTTACATACGAGGGAAGCTCCCATCAACACAGATTGACAACAGCAGCTAAGCTGTTCTGTCAAGCATGTGTGAAAATATTAAGCAATACAACCAAATCACTTGCACTAGCTATGTAACCACCTTTTCCTGGTAAATATTGACAGTGACAATTAAAACTTTAAAACCTTTAAAATCAACCACAATGAAAGATCAGGAAATCATATCATAAACATCAATTCTTATATACTGATTGTATTGTTTTCTTGCGCACCTGATACAGTGGTAGTCGGCAATGGCTTCATGGCGCAAGACATAACCTTCGAAAACACGGCCGGCCCCAGCGGAGAACAGGCGGTCGCCCTGCGATGCGAGTCCGACATGTCGGTGTTCTACAGGTGCAGCATGGTCGGTTACCAGGACACCCTCTACGCGAAGCGCAACCGTCAGTTCTACAGGGAGTGCGACATCTATGGCACGGTCGACTTCATCTTCGGCCGCGCCTCTGTGGTCCTCCAGAACTGCAACCTCTACGCGCGCAAGCCCCTTCCCGAGCAGAAGATCACGTTCACCGCGGAGGGGAGGAACTCCATCGACATGGAGAGCGGGATCACCATCCACAACTGCACGATCACGGCTGCCCCGGACCTCGAGGCAGTGAAAATGCTGTATAGTTCTTACCTCGGGCGGCCGTGGAGGGAGTACTCGAGAACGATTGTGATGCAGTCTTACCTGGACGATGTGATCGATCCATCCGGATGGCTGGAGTGGAACGAGAGCGTGTCAGCAGTGAACACGGTCTGTTACAGAGAGTTTGAGAACAGAGGACCCGGTTCGAGTACTGCACGCAGAGTTACATGGCCTGGGTATCGTATCATAAATAACACACTGGAGGCTAGTTACTTCACAGTCTCATCATTTATCGACGGCGATGAATGGCTCCCGTCCACCGGGGTTCCTTATACTGGAGGCCTGATATATAGTTAGTTCTGCAAAGTGTAAGTAGAGATTTGTAACAAAAAAGATATCTAAGTATTTTTTTTCCTCCTCCCCATGTTGGGCATTTGAGTTGCTTCAAATGTGACAGTATTGATGAATACCAAATTGGGCTTCTTCAGTCTTCACCAAGAAATACAGACCGGTAGGCAAACAGGCAGGGTTCATTTTGTTTCCCAGCAATAAAAAAAAGTGTCAGCCATTAAAAAATTTAGTTTAGAACACATCAAATAATGTATGGCAGATCATAACCTCACAAGTGATCTTTCTCTGAGAGGTGTGGCCAGCCGCCAGCTAATAGAGGAACAAACAACAAGAATCCCACATTTCATCACGAGTGATTAGAAACTTCAAAAGTCTGTATATGGTGATTCATCATTAATCATTATTCTCAGATTATTTTCATTAGTGAACAACTCTCAGTTCTCATATGTCCTCAAGGAAGTAATGTATCCTCTGATTGTTTTTTTCATTAATTATCCTCTGATTGTTGAATACAAGCAACCATCTTTTCATTGATCTTCTCCGCCAAAAGAATGGATGGAGATTCTCTGTTCACAATAATAAGAGATTTTCCCCCCTTGAGTTTAAGTTTAGTTGGATATATAAATCTGTCTGTAATATTTTCTTATATTCTCCCACATGATTGGAGGTTTGAAAAATTGGCAATATGTGGATACTCACTACAACATGGAAAACTTAAGGGAAAAATCAAAGCAAAGGACTTCAGTAGGCAAACTACCAAAAGATGGAAGATGAAAAACGACAACCAAGATGTCACCTGAATTGTTCCTCCCCTCTACAAAAAGAGAGAGAGGGAAAATTAAATAATACTAGATCGGTACTGCCCAAATAGAAGGCACAAAATTACAAATAGAAACCCAACACCCCCCCCCCCCCCCAACAACACTTCTTCTAGTAAGTATCAACCTCCGATACATGCTTTCCCACTGTCACAAAAGAATTGCATTACCAAACCAAATGTTGTCCCAATATGGTTTTCTTCTTTGAGAAGTTACTTCATTTCGTGTTAGTCATATACTCCAATAAACTGCCATGAGTAATCATATTATGAACTTTGCATTTGGACTTCTATCCCCATCATTTCGTTGACTCTTGAACCATTTCCACAATTATGCTGTCTCTTGGAAAGAACATGAGATCCCCATTACAATCCCCAATTTATGCCATATCATTCTGCTAAGAGTGTAACTATAGAAAAGGTGTGATATCATTTCTTCCTGTTCGCCACACAACTCACACATCATATTTCCATGGTTCGTCCATTTTCCCCCCTCACGTTTTTGAGGAACCTATATTAAAAAAAAGCCCCATGAATACGATCACCTTCAATGATGCTTTGGCATCCGAAATTTGCTTATGTATACCTGCTGTTACCAACACCCTATTTGGTTCCTCATTCAACCAATTGTGAAAACTTTTAACAGAAAATCCTTGTTTCAGCCTTAATATCCATTCAATGGTGTCTTCTCCTTCCAAATCAAGAATAACCTCCTGAAGTGCAGCTAATAGAACTACTGCTTCAATTGCCTCACAGTCTAGCAAATTTCTACAGTCTTGGACACACCATATGAGATCTGATGCTCCACAAATTATAGAATCACAAATGAGGTCTTCCTTGATAATAATGACCCTTCGAAGTAAAGGAAATAGATCAGCTGGGACAAGCCCTCATGACACTTTTCATTTAAAAAAAAGGTTGTGACACCATTTCCTGGTTCGTAGCGAATCGCTTCCTTAAAATCTTCTTGTTTGCAACAAAATTCCTTTCCCAACTGATGAGATTCTTCCCCTTCTCGTGGGTTGCAACTAAATCCCAATTTTTAGAGTTGTACACTTGTACTGCTCTACAATCTATACTCATGGTGACATATCACGCTTGGGGAAAATGGATGCAAAAATTTATTGTAATGCCTCTCTCTATTGAGTTAAAAATCAGCCCTTACACAAAGCATCCAACAAATGAGTTGAACCTTCACTCATAAAATGGTTCCTTCACAGTGTACAATAGTAGATGATGTGATTTTGGTGCAGATGAAAGTACTTCATCTCATAATACAATTGTATAACTTAATAATTCATTCTCCCTTCTTCTGGGTATTCTTCTGTTCAGAGATGAATGATAAGCGAACAAAATTATTTTCCTTTGTCTGAAATCACTAATATTGAAAAACATAGGCATCACATTATTTGAATCCGATCAAACTGGATCCTATTAAATATATCTCAGATTCTAAAAGATGTCATCAACTAGAATTTGAATAGTGCCTAAATGGATACCATGAGACTAAGTGATGCAATGAAAGTGGCCAATGAAGCCATTGATGACTTATATTGCAGTGCTGCCTTATGGGATATTTTTATTGTGTGCAATTGTGCATAATATTTTGAACTATAATTTTGTAGAAGTTTATGAGAAGGGATGTTGTTAGAAAAGATTAGATAAATGAAAAGCATAACGTTTCCAAGAATGGAATACGTACAAAGTGAAATGCCCCTCTACCAAACTAGAAGAAATGTCACGGAGGATGAGCTGATCAGTTGAGCCCTGGAATGCTCCCCCTCATTTACATATATAAATAGGGGACTCAAACTCTTGAATGAAAACTGAGACCTAAAGCTTTTTAGAGCGAGCTAGCTGTAGTTGAAAAATGAAGTTTGCTTTTACATTCTCCATTTCAAGCTCTTGTTTTGCTCTTTGTTTTATAGAAACTTTCCTTGGAAAAATATATTTAAATGTATTGTTGCATTTTTAGAGATACACATAACTTTATAATCACCCATCTCACCCTAGCTCCTATCACCCACCTCACCCTCCCACCCACTCTGAGGAGTTAACCAGCTATGACTTATTACAAAGTTTTTTCTCAATTCATTCAACCGCCCAATCAAAATTTCCTTAGATTATCAACTGACAATAAACATGAACAATGTGGGAGAAGAAGGATGAACCAATTTTTCAGTCACATGACATTTCAATGTGACCACGTGTTATTATATAAATCGTACAAAACTAATTAAACTCCATTTTTATGATAACACTTCTAGTACCTATGCAACAAAGCCATATGCAAATCTCCCAATAAGAAAAAAAAGCAATACCAGTCATAAACATACATAAGTATTTCAAATCTGTCAGCATGTTATTGTAAGACAGGCAGAACTCAAAAACTCAAACTTCATGTTTACAGTAACAATTCTATCACAAATGCAACATAAAGGAAGTACAACCACCATGGAAGAACCAGATAAAAACATCCTTGAATGATTAAATTCTTATGAGAATAACACGTACCTGGAACGGCATCACGGGTTGCTTAAGAGCTTGGTGGATACGAAATGTGGGTTTTGACACCCATTGCTTGACATTTAATTTTTCTTCTCTTGGGCATGCGTCATCTCCTTTGGATGTAGGTTTTAATGCCCCCTAATGTCACAAATCTGAATACAACAAAAAACCAAACACCATATATACAGAGTATTAAAGTTAGGACAACGTTACATCCGGTACATTTTCCAGCCCTAAATCAATTCTAGAAGTGTTTTTATAAAAAAATAAGACATACTAATGAATTGCATATATGCATTTATAGAAAATGTAAAAATAATTTATTGAAACATATATTTTTCTAAAGTGAGTATATGCTCTGATAATTTTCTATCGATGCATATGGAACTGGAATTGGGACCGAAATAAAAAAAACTGTATTTAACATCACTTTCAACGTTATCTAAACATTGCAACAAAACAAACTAAGGGTCGCCAACGGCCCGGCCCGGCCCGTTGAAACAGGGCCTAGGCACGGGCCCGGGCCTGGGCTTTGGGCTCACGGGCCTAGTTTTTAAACTTCTTCTCTCTTTTGTTTTTTAATTTTAAGTTGTTCATTTGTATATAAATGTTAAAATAACATAAAATTGAAGTGTAATATTAAGAACAAATATTTATATATATTTAATTTTTAAAAATAAAAATATTAAATGAATTAATTACTTAAAAACTAAATAACTATATGTAACTAACTAGGTTAGCACTCATATAAATGTCAATAATTTGTATAATTTAACTATAATTCAAATAAAAATTACATGTGACACATCTATTACATTGTCCCCCACGGGTCTACGGGCCGAGCCCGGGCCCCAGAATCAGGCCCGAGCCCGGCCCGCCCTAAAAAGGGACCGGGCTTTCGGGCCTCGGGCCTTTTGAGGATCCTTAAAACAAACACAACTAAAACAAGAGTTTTGCTAGCTAGTGTCGCGCATTCATTAAGGTTCATTAATAATCTTTATTTTCTGAAAACTACTACAAATACTTAATTTCCTCAGTAAATGTTCATATTTTTATAAACCCAAAACTTATCTATACAGACTTGTAAAATGTTAAGATAACTTTTCTGGGTTATTTGCATATCGGCAAGTTTTATCTGTTTCACAATCAAACCATTATCTGTGTTACAAATAAGTCTATGATATTTATAACCAGAAATCGGCCAATTTTGACCTTTTCTAGGGTATTTATAAATCCGTCCCAAGTTCTATCAGTTTCACAATCAGACCCCTATCTGTGCTACAAACAACTCTCTGAATCAAATTTTAAGATTTATAATTAAGTCTCTAGTCTCAAATTCTCAAGCCTCAAATTTCATGAAATTTCATCTAATGCTTTTTGAGACCATTAAGATACCCATAAAATTATAAAATAAATAATTTAGTCTCATTTAATAAATATCAACATTACAAATGGAATCGGACCCATTTGAACCCATAAAATTATTGATGACAAATCTCTATTGTGTTTTCAATTTTCATTTTTATATTTATAACCATATATATTCGCTAGTATTCCATGTTGATGATAAAAAAAAATCATAAATCCTTTTTTATTTCACGCAACGAATGTATCAACATGTTCTTCTCTCTCTCTCTCTCTCCCCCCTTCAATAGAGCATTCTGACTTCCGATAAAAAATATAAATCAGTTTATTAATTATTAATATCATAAATATTATTGAATATTAGTTATTAAATATTATAGTTGCATTGCTATTTGAAATTTCTATGAAATATCAATGGTTTCACTCAAAAAAGCCAACCTGGAGGACTGGTGGGAAATCATTAATACATAAGAAAATTGTTTAGCAAGTTCAATTGATTCATGTGACCTCAAGTTTAATTAATTTTCAAGTTTAATTAGTTTAAGGAAATAATAAAAATCATGTGGGGCTTTATTTATTCAATACATTTGTTAAAAAAAACATGATATAACATAACAGATATATGAAGATAGCATTACACGTGCATCGCACGTGCATTTTACTAGTATGTTTTTATATGAATGTATACTTCGCTCAAAAGTAAAGCTAAAGTAAGATTAGATGTATGTTTATTTTAAAAGAGTTTCGGGCATCTTTCATGTTTATTTTAAAATAAAAATCCAACATAATTAAATTTTCATTTAGAATGAATACAGCTGTCCTGGTATCAATATTTTTGAGTTGTTGATTGTACATTTAAATAGAGATTTTGGAGGTCATCCTTTACCCCTGGTTGAGGATCGATATAAATTATTATAAAGAAAATAGTTATTTTAGTATAAATTATTATATTAATAGAATAAACTATTTTCTGTTTAGTTGTATTTTTATTTATTAATAAAGTTTTTTTTGTTTGATTAGCTATTGATAAGTTTTATTTTATTAATAAGATATAAATAAATATTTATAATGATATAAAATGATTCGACATGTAATCTTCTCTGATTTATAAAAATTGATAGACATTATTTTATTATGACCACCTTATACAAGTGAAATATACAGTGCAATATGTAATTCAAGGGGACCTACAATAATAACAATAGTTTACTCAACATATTCTAGCATAGTCATACTTAAGTATTAACAAGGGGTTGGCTGGATCCAACACGTAAAACTCAGGCCCAAGCCCCACCTTGGCCAAAGCCCACAGGCTTTTATGGCCAGCAGCCTGCCCCGCGGGTTGGTGGGCCTAGTTTTAAGAAAAGATTAAAAGAAAAATAATATGTTCAGCCCCCCTGTGCAGTCTCAATTGCAATTTACATTGTTTTTATTTTTTTTAAATCATATATTTACCTATTGAAGTTCATATTGTCATATGAAATGAAAATATACTGAGATGCATTAATATACTTTTTTACATTGAAAAAATGATAAATTTTTTTACACTATACACTATGATAAAACGTCTTGTATTATGATAACTCAGTGATATTATAGTGTATAAGACTGTAAAATGGACTGAGTGTATCAACGCTCAAAATAGAAAGAGGGTGGAGAGGGGGAGGTGGCCTTGAGGGGAGGGGGGGGGGGGGGGGGCGCACGGTCAATTTTGAACGGGTTGAGCTAGCTAAGGCCTGAGCCCAGCCGGATATTGATCCTAAGGTTCATTCGCTTTGTGAATCAAGCCAAACTCCCTACTTGGTTTTGTACATGGTGGCGACGTGGCGTATATCTGGCTTAATAAATATCAATGGATCCTCCAATGAGAATTCCTAAGTTAGAAAAGAAATGCTCTTTTTATCTCAAAATAGATATATACAAAATTATGAGTTAAATTCGATCCACATAAAATTTTATCTAATTATAAATTATCAATTTATAGGAAGATAAAAGATGATAATTATTAAAAAATTAAAGCATCTCTTTATAGAAGAATATAAATAATTTTAAAACTAAATAGAAAAACAATTGAACTAATTAAAAACTTATGAGCATACGTTAAAGTTATTTAAAGGAGATAATGAGATTGTGGAGAAATAATGACAACAAAGGTCTCAATGGACATAGTCACTAGCATTCAGGGGACTAAAGATGATTATCCCAGAAATAATGGCTTGACCACGGATTTTTGAAAGATGCATTTGATCTTATAGAATGATCAATAGAAGATTAAAATTTGTATTGCAAAAAAAAAAAAAAAAATACAAACAAACTTGAAGGTACTCCACAAAACTCAATCAAGGGTACGCTCCACAAAAAACAAGACAACATATGAGTTTTCACTAAAAGATGTTCCACTAAAAGACAAAGATGATAAATTCTACCATGTGACTTAAATGGTGATCAAACTCAACTCAAAATGAGGTTATTAAAAGATAAATGCAAAAAATTGTAACACACTATATTAGAATATCTCCGATGCAAGCCTCCAAATATGGGTCATATTTAGAAGATATTTAATTTCTTTTGAATAATCATGGGACATGAAAAAAACATAATTAGAAAACATCAATGGATTGTGACTTCCACAAGAATGACAACGAGGAAGGTTTATTTTATTTTACTTTGATGTAAGGTGGGAGCACACCAATTTTTTATAATGAAATGAACAAAAGTATGAGATATCTCCAAACTGACAAATTTCACTAGCCTCACTCTGGGGTGTGGTTTAGTAGACATCTCTTCTACTAGTCTCACTTAGAGTTGGCAGGTGTTTTTTTCTCCTTTATTTGTATGCTTTGGGAATCTTAATGAAATCATTGTAGCTTGCCTACCATTTCCATAAAAAAAAGTTGACAAATTTTCTCAAACTCTTCATCACTCGCTCGAATACAAAGTCCAGCTCTTATTCAAACATTCAATCAACCCCCTTCTAGTCTAGAGCAATGGAATATTGGAATCAGCACTCAGGAAAAATTTAGCAAAACCTTTTTGCTTTGAGGTTAGTCCACTCTAAGCATTTTCATCATAAACCAGTTTCATCTTTGAGAAATTATCATTATCATTCCTCGTGAGACAGATATCCCAATAAATCGTTTGCAAGAATTTGTCACTCCAACATCTGATGTGAATTTTCAGAGACATAATCAGGATCTGATTGATTGATCTGTCCCTCTCCACCTCAAGATCAACATCAAGCATCACCCAAAAAACATCAAGCATTTTATTTTATTTTTCTTTGGGTCCCTTATCTACCCAATTTTGCACCTTTTTTTTTTTTTTTTTTTGGTGTTGATGAGGGTCATCCACCCCTTCCCCCTTTATTTTATTTTTTCCTTTGTGTTTTGTTCATTTTCATCATCTTTCTGTAACCTCAATTTCAGACATCGTCTGTTTCTTGAAATAGATATGTCTACATTCGACTAAAAAAACATCAAGCATCATCCATTGATCCATGCCACATAGGCCACTCGTCACCATCATTTCCAACTCCTCCACTAATCAAAATTCGATTATGAGTCTTAGCCAGGGGAAAAAAAAAACTATAGTAATCTTATCAAGGTTGGGTCCTATAAAATTAGGATAAGTGAAAAAATATCTTACCTAACAAAAATTTACAAGTAGACCAATGCGAATACCGGAAATATAAAAATGCAGTTAGATTTTGAATTGAGCACCCAAACTCAAAAAACGGCATTGACTGCTTCCAAAAGTGACTCAGACTTAACAAGCACCCACTGCACTCTTTAGGCCTTTGAGAGAGTTTTGCGAAAGCAGAGCATCCAAATGAAAGACTTTACCTTGAGATGGACCTTATGTTTCAGAGCTGTCGCTCCGAAGTAATCGGGTCTCCCACTCCAAAGCCACGCATAACAACTGCAAACAAAGAATCCCTCCCTGGGTTTAGGCTTCCAAACGACCTCGTCTCTGACATTTTCCTTCCATATACGCGAATATTTGTCTGGTCTCATCAGTTGGTATCATTACAAATTAACCACCATGATATTGTTGGAAAATGAGGAAAGCAAAATGAAAGGATATAGATGTATGTGGAAGACCCCCTTGCGTGGTCGAGACACACCCTCCTCCCCAAGGGGAGGTTGGGAGTCCGACTCCCAAATTTCCCATGCAAGAAAAAAAAAAAGATATAGATGTAAGCCTAACAGGTTTTTTGAAAATAAGATTGGGTGAGTTTTTTAAATTTGAAATTGGAATTTAAATCTTAATTGCTCTCAGATGCAACGGTGGTATTTAATTAATTGAATTTTATTTTACATATACATACATAATAATACATCACACAACAATATTTACATGCCGGACATATGCGATGCACATGCAAATTCATGTGCACTTGTACTTGTTACACATCAACAAAATGTGTGCTAAGCCATTCTTTAAATACTACTCCAATCTAAACCTTTAACCAATGCGGTACGATTTGAAAAACTTTATTTGTAACATCCAAAGCTTACAACACAAGGAAAATAAAATACATGATATTTTGATTATATTAAAACAATAAAATAAACTCAACAGATATGCATCCATCATTCTAGGAGGCTTTCACTCTAGAATTTCTTATGAGGTTTCCACAAGGCAGCTCTTCCAAGGTTTGTCTGGGTTTGGTAGATTTGTGAATATTAACAAGAAAGACCAATTGGGCTGGGCTTTAATGTACAACTGAACTTTTACTCTTGGGTTTTTTATTCTTGGTTTTGATATTTGAATAATTATTTGATGAAGTTAATTTGTTTGAATTGACGAATGGATGAAAATAGTAGATCCTGTTTTATCCCCTTATATTTTGTGCTAGAGATGAGGAAGTATGGGAATGCTTTGTGTTAAATTTATTATTCTCTATAAATTGACACTTTTGTTAATTATGATGAAAAGAACAGCAAAAATTTTGATTTTGAAAAAAGTGTAAAAAGGAATCACAGTAGATGTGATCATGTGATATTAGGAATTCCGAACTTTCAACAACAAATTTGGGATGCATGGATGGATGATCTTTATTATATAATTGATTGATGATTCACATTCACACCCTTGGCCAGATCCTAGTCATATTGTTTAATATCTGATTATTCATTAACTTGGGTTGGATTTAAAGTTTTGTATTTTAAGGCAAAAGGGAATTTTTTATCATCTGAATGACTTTGATTTTATTAAAACTGAAAATCAAACACCATATATGTAGATGTAAGGAGGGGAAAAACACTCACTAGTTAACATACACATCTACTTGAAATTTGTCAGCATGTTTTAATATAAGACAACTTAAACTTCATGGTCACACCAACAAACAATTCCATCACATAGGTGAGTCATGCAACACTTTGAACAAAAAGAAACAAAGGAGGGGAAAAAACACTCATATATGCTCATATGCACAATTGGAAGTTCAACATTTCCATTTCAAAGAATGGTATACTCGCAACCACAGTGTCTTCTGAGAAACGGTAGGATGCGCACAACCACGCTCTCTTCCGAGGAATGGTACCGTATGAGAAGAATGCCTGGGATCATGTGATTGGGCTGGTAAAATGTTTGGGACTCCATTGTGCGGGGGGCCAAAGGGTGGAGGTGGTAAACAACAAATTTGTAATTGATGATTCTTGATTTCACGGAAGAACCAGATAAAAACATCCTCGGATGAGTCAATTCTTAATTGCTTGTAAAAATAAGAACGCGTACCTGGAATGGCATCCATTTTTTATATAAATTAAAGGCTCAGCAAAGAATCTCAACAAATTTGCAGCATTAGAACCCATAACTTCACCATCTGAATAAAACTAATAATCAAACACTGTATAAGTAGATGTAACGAAGTTATATTAAAAATATGTACCAAAAAACAACACAATTAGAACAAATGAATAAATTCATTTCAAATTTGTAAGTTCCAAGAGTATATGTATAAAAAGCTAATAAAAACGATCTAAACAAATTAAATATAAACTTATTGTAATGCCCCCTATAGAAGTCAACAATCGGCCTGTACCAAAAGCATCCAACAAATAAGAAGTTAAATCTTACACTCATCAAATGGTTCCTTCACAATTCAACCACATATTCACTAGAATATGATATGATTTAAGTGTGGAGGCAAGTACGTCAGCCAACTTAATATTTCATTCTCTCTCTTCTTGTTTTCTATTTTGTTTGTTGATGAATGAGAGGCAAAAAAACAATTTTTTTGCCTGCAATCTATAATATTTCAATAACATGGGAATCACATTATTTGAATCAGATGCTCACATAGCATTGATGGGATCTCGATGAAAAAGGAACCCACTCAATATATCTCAGCTTCTAAAAGATGTCGTCAGCTAGAATTTGAATAGTGCCTAAATGGATTCTATGAGTCTCTCAGTGATGCAATGAAATTGGCCAAGGAAGCTATTGATGTCTTATGTTGCAGTACTGCCTTATGGGATATATTTAAAGTGTACTTATATTTCAAGTCGGTGTATAATGTTGTAGAAGTATATGGGAAGGGATATTCATAGAAAAAGACTAAAAGATGAGAAAAGCATAGCATTTTCAAGAAAGGAAACATGTAGAAAATCAAATGCTCCTCTAATAAAATTGTCACAGAAGATGAGCTGATCAGTGGAGATCTAGAATGCTCCCCCCTTGTCTGACATACATATAGGGGGTTCAAACTCTCGAATGAAAACTATGACCTATAACTTGTATAGCAAGGTGTTGTTGAATAAACGAAATTTGTCTTACAAATCTCCATGTTAAGCTTTTTTTCTAATAGGGCTTACCTTGGAAATATATTTAAAATGTATTGTTGCATTTTGGAGAGACAGAACTCTATAATCATTATCCCACTCCCTCCTACCCACTCTGAGAAGGAGTTACCAGCTATGATCTATTACAAAGTTTTTTCAATTCTTTTAACTGCCTCATCAAAATTTCAATAGATCGTGAACTGACCATAAACATGAACAATGTGGGAGAAAAAAGGATGAACCAATTTTCCAGTCACATGACAATGTGTGCACGCGTAATTATAAGTCATACAAAACTGATTAAACTCCATGTCTCTATCTTTATGATAACATTTCTAGCACCTATGCAACAAAACCATATGCAAATCTCCCAAAAAGAAACAAAAAAAATCACCACCAGTTTAACAACATAAGTATTTGAAATTTGTCAGCATTTTTATTGTAAGACAGACAGAACTCAAACTCTATGATTATATTAACATCCATAACATATGCAAGTATGCAACTACAAGTCATGTAAAACTCTGAACAAAAAGAACCAAAGGAGGGGGAAAACTCTCATACATGTGCCTATGCACAACTGGAAGTTCAACATGTTCACTTCAAAGACCATCTACTGGTGCTTCAGTAGATTCGCCTGCGTAATTTACAATGCATAATACACATAACCATGTATTTATTGAAGCACATGACATGCTAAATAAGGAATTGATGTCACATAAGATGCACAATACAAAGGAAATACAACCACCATGGAAGAAACAGATAAAAATTCAATTCTTAATTATAGGAACAAGTATAAATTACAGGCTTAATGTTTAAAGAATCAGCAAATATTGCAGCATTATAACACATAACTTCACCATCTGAATAGAACTAAAAATCAAACACCATATATGCAATGTATTAAAGTTATCCAAAAACATGCACCAAAATAACAACACAATTAAAACAAATTTGAACAAATTCATTTCAAATTTGTAAGTTCCAGTAGGAGCATATATGTAAAAAAAAAGAAGATCTAAATGAATTAATATTTACATATTTTGTACATCAAATGCATCCATCCGCACCGGATTCAGGCGAACGGGTTCCCCCCAAACGGTCCCATCCGAAATTCCTTAAGCATCAGCACATCGACACCACCTTCTCCCTCGACGGATCAGCGATCCCGTCCTCAAAGAGCCTCGCAAACTTCTTAAAAGCGACGTGCGAGAAATTCGAGAGAACTATCCAACAGAGCACCTCGTAGAAGAACTCGAACACCGGATCGGACCTCGACGGAGGCGGAGGCGGATCCTCCCCCCAGTTCCATCCGCCTCCCCCGCCGGAGCTCCACCCTCCCCCGCCGCCGCCGAAGGGCCCGTCGTCGCCGCCTCCGCCGCCGAAGAATAAGCCGTCGTCAGATCCGAACCCGTCGTCGGGTTCCGAGGTAGAGGGCCGCCTCCTTTTCCCGCGCCGGCGCCTGGTCCGGGCGACGGATGGGGCGGGGGACAGGCGGGCCGTGGACCGGACGGGAGGGGGGGCGACGGCGTCGGTGGAGGAGATCGAGCAGGATTGGCGGGGGAGGAGGGCCCTCGCTAGGGTTAGGGTTTGAAATTGGACCGACAAGTCGGCGATGGCGGAGACCTCCATTGTTGTTCGAAACCTTTTTTTTTTTTTTTTTGGTTTTGGGATTTCTGTTTGAGAGTTGTAAAAGCGAGGAATTCGATTCTCGCACGATGAAGGGGGTGGGTCCTGTCGTTCGGGGCTTCTTTTTTGACCGTCGATTTGGTGGGCCCAAATTCTGATAGTCCGCAAAATAGAGGGGGTCAAAGGATCGGACGGCGAGGATTTTTTCGCGGTTGAGATCCTGGTCAGTTTCGGTTGCGTGACTATATATATGACACGTGTTAGTTTGGACGCGATAACAGCCGTGGATCTTGGATATCTAACGGTTATTGTTGATGATATATAAATAAGAAAGGGGTAATATATGTATATCTCTTATCCATTTACATTATCCGGTTTTCATTTTTATTTTTACGCTTATATTTTATGTGATTACAATAAATTTTGTTGAATCTTATTTTAAATGAGAGATAAAAATGAAAAAATAAATTTATAGAATCATATCTCTGGTAATCTTTTTTTTTAATAGTTAATTTAATATTATAGTATATATATCATAGATAAAGATAAATATCTTTTCTATACAAATTTATTGTCAATTTGTATCATTGTTATCAATTTTGCAAAAGTCGCTAGGCGCTAGTTTGATTGAGAGACTAGACATTAAAACAATTCTTCATAGATGATAATATATATCATAGATAAAGTCATCATTTGTTTTGCTAATTCAATGTAAATAAAGAAAGAATATATTTAATTCTGAAAAAATATTTTGTTTATCGTAGAAAAATTGTAATAGTTATATATGATATAAACCTTGTTAATGGTGTCTTAGGAGTTGGGGCTGGGGGGGGGGGGGGGTATGCCTAGCATTTTTCTTAATCCCCATTTTGGGGTGAGGAATAGGGTTGCTCGCATCGATAATTATGCTGGTGATAAATAATTATCTATGAAAAATAAATGATTTTTTGTTCCATTATTCTCATTAGAAAACGTAAAAATCACATTCTTGTTGTTTGGTTAACTTTATAGAAAGTGAGAATAAGTTGTGGATAAAAGATTAATTAAGAATTTATACACTTTAAATGATATTTATAACCTTACATAAATTATTTGTGTCTCAAAACATATGATTCTTGCATAAATTATTTCTGTCTAAGGGTTCGTTTGAATATAAGTTTAAGTAGATTTCACATTTGAAAAGATAAAAATTTTGAAACTCATATATAAACACATTTTCAACGTTTAGTTTTTCAAACTACAATTTTTTTTTAAGCCAAAAAATCTTGGGATTGAAAATATAATAAAATATAGTTTTATTACGTTCAGCCAGATGCACTTCATCAACTAAAATTTGAAGGGGCGGATATTTCCACTATCTTATGTTTAAGAGCACTACCATATTAAATTCACATCCGCACATTTGGTTTTCTCCCATACCCACTACCCTATATATATCCCTTAATAAAAACATCAGTCTCACTACTCATTGTTTTTTAACATCTCACTCTCTCTTTTCTTTGCTTTCTTTCCTCTTATCACCTCCCATGCCACCTCCCACCACCTCCTCCCACCTCCGCCGCCGAACCCTACCTCTCCCTCCTCCAATCAACCCCTCCCACCACCATCCCACTCTAGAGATCGCCCTAACATGATCATGTTTGTGTTGGCGATAAAAGGGTTCTACAAGGCAGGGCAGTTCGACGTCGCAGCGGGGCTCATGCGGTCGATAGAGACGCACGATTGCTCCCCGAATGTCGTCACAACGTCGGATTTTAGGCGGATTTACGGACGATGTCGTTAGAGATTGACGTTCACGACACTCTTGCTCTTCGTGGCGGAGACGATCTCACTCGTGTCGCTGATGATCGGCGATTGTGTGTCAACAGGTTTAGTCTTATAAGTCTAGGGTCATCATGTGGAGGGAGAGGCAGAAGACTAATAGGAGGATGCCAATGGCGGTCTAGAACCTACAGGGCTTTTTTTGTTTCCATTGATTAGGACTTTCTCTATGTAATACATATATGTAGATACCCGTGTCTAATTCCTTCCAGAATCCAAACATTTTTATACTGTATCCATTGACTTGGCCATTATTTAAGAAATACAAATATGTAAACACCCTATGTGTCTAACTCATTCCAGAACTTACATGTGTTTTATTTTCTATTTCCATTGACTGTGCCATTATCTATGAAATACAAATATGGAGACAATACACATGTTTAATGCATTTCAGAACCTACGAGTTTTTTATTTTTTCACTGACCAAGACTTAGTCTGTATAATAAATATATGTAGACACCACATGTGTCTAACTCCTTCCAATATCTACGAATCCATGATTCTGTTGCCGTCGACATCAAGATCGTCAATAATGTGGATACCTGTTGATAGTGGCGGAGCCAGGATTTAGTTAAAGGGGGGGCTCAAGCATACATGATGAATATTGAATCATCAATTTTTTTTTTACTTTAGATATTTCAAAACAACTAAATAACAAAAAAAAAAAAACAAATATAGATACATATTGTCCAAAAAGATGATTACAAAATGTCATTCAATATTTTCAAAGAAATATTTCTATAACAATACTCCCTGACGACTTTTCATATTATGGAAGCGCTGCATGATATTTTCGATATCAATGCTATCAAAAATATCCTTTTCGATGTATGTTATCAAACAACCATTCAACCATTCATCTTCCATCCGATTGCGCATCCTATTCTTCACAATATGCATGGCAGAAAAAGCTCTCTCAACTGTAGCCGTAGCAACTGGTAGTGTAAGCACCAATGTAATGAGTAAATAAACATGTGGGTACACAATATTCTTTTTCATCTCAACCATCTTCATAGCTAGATCACTAATCCCATTCACTTGTGAAAATTCACTACTAGAGCGCATATCAATGATATAAGTTTCAAGCTGATTATCAAGAATCAGTAGATCTTTTTCAGAAAATTCAACGGGGTAAAATTCTGCAAGATGGATTAATTTTTGCTTGTCGAAAGATGAGAAAGAATCATTGGGGCACAAACAAGCCATGCAAAGAAGTAAATCACTAGTCACTTCACTAAAACGATTGTTGAGCTCTTGAATTTGCATGTCAGCGATCGTGTAAAACAATTCAATGCGATAGTAATGATCATAAGTCATTTCTTCCGCTCTACGTCGTGATCTTCCTCGGGCTTCAAATTTATTTTCCATTATAGGAACATCAATACCATGTTTCTGACAAAATAAAGAAACATCATGAAAAATACCTTCCCAACCATCTTCTCTCATCTTTAGCAATCTCTCCTTAGATACTTTAACCAAAGCCATAGCACTCACAATATCTTGTTCCTTCCTTTGCAATGCCTTTGAAAGTTCATTAGTAATTCCCAATATGTTTTTCATCATATGTATGACAAATGCAAACTTAAACGTTTGAATCAACTCTAATAGGCCAAATGCTTCATATCGTTGTTTAGCGTTCGAGCCATCTTCAACCACAATTTGAAGTACTTCAATTATAGAAGGAAACATGAGAATAAAGCTCAATAGCGTACCAAAGTGTGAGCCCCAATGTGTATCACCATGTCGTTTGAGGTTAGTCTCCTGATTCAAGCCTCGCCCAGTTGTGAGTTCGCCACTACGGATTGATTCAATAATTTTAGCACACTGCAAATTTCGAAGAGCATCATTCCTTTTACATGAAGCTCCAACAATATTTAGAACATTAGAAACCATGTTAAAATGAAATCCGACATCAACATGATTTTCTGCCACCGCAACAATAGTTAGTTGAAGTTGATGCGCAAAGCAGTGAATATAGAATGCTTGTTCATTCTCATTATGAGTGTTTGAGACCATTCAATTCTCCACGCATGTTACTGGCTCCATCATAGCCTTGACCCCTCAACCTGCTCATACTCAAACCATGTTGAGAAAATAATGCAACAATTGCTTCTTTCAGTGTTATAGCTGTGGTTTGAGGAACATGCATGATAGCTAAGAAACGTTCAACCACACATCCTTTTCTATCCACATAACGTAAAGCAACAGCCATCTGCTCTTTGATAGATACATCACGAGATTCATCAATTAAAATAGCAAACAAAGCATCTCCAAGATCATCAATAATGACATTTGTAGTTTCAATCGCACAAGCACTTACAATTTCCTTCTGAATATCTGGAGAAGTTAATTTATGATTCTCATGTGCATTTTTCAATATCACGTTATTTATGTGCTCATTATGGTCAGCTAAAAATTGCAACAATTCTAGAAAATCTCCTTGATTATGTGATTTCTCTTATTCATCATGACCCCGAAAAGCCAAACCTTGATGTAGAAGAAACCGAATACAGTCAACTGAGGCACGCAAGCGATCTTTGTATTCCATATTTCCTTTGTCGGTTTGCTTACAAATAATAGTTGAAATGTGTTGCTTGTAATTCATTAAATCATCACACTTTTTAAATTCATTATTATGAGCACTATTAGGTCCTCCAACATGTTCATAAAATTTCTCTTTTTTCTTCCAATTTGTAAAGCCTTCATTAGTAAAAGCATCAGCACCCCCTTGCTCTCTAGCATCTCCTCTAAAAAGAAAGCAACATAAACAAAAAGTGGCATCCTTTGATATGCTATACTCTAACCAACTCCCGAATTCATAAAACCAAGCAGAATTGAACCTTCGAGACTGACCTCCCATTTTCTTCAAGGGAAAACTGTAATTACGAGGTTGACAAGCACCCTTTTGTAGATATGCTCTTCGAATCATATCTTGATCATTAGGATGATATTCCGATATTCGAATTCGTAATCCTGGATATGCTGGAAGTTCTGTTAAGTTTACATCTGATAAACGAATTCTCTGTTGACTAGAGCTTAATCCACTAGCACTAGGTTGACCTTGATCTTCTTTGTTGATGGTAGGAGGTAATTGATTAGAATTTCTTTTGAAAAAATTTTCCATTGCTGTTTCAAGCATGAAAAAAAAAAGTAGAACACTATGACACCAAGCAATCCTCATACAATAACAACAAAACAAGCACAGATAATAAATACCCAAATAATATTTCAAGCCTAAAAACAAGAGAACCCAAAAAAACCCCCCAAAAAAAATCATCGGATCACACAATTTTCAACATCAAAGAACCCCAAAAAAAATTTAATCTTTGTCAACACCCAATCACCCATACCTCATTGAGAAACAAAAACAGTGACATGCAAAGAATCAAGAAAAAAAAGAGTTAAAAAAGAATAAAAACCTTAAATGGGGTTCCTCGTTGAGTTGTGGCTTTGTGGGGACCTCTGATTTTACTCACCCATGTGAATATAAACAGTGAAGGATTTAGGGCATGGGACCCCCTTTTATTTGTTTAACATATTCCTATATTGCCCCCACCAAATATGTATAGTATTGCTTTGTCCCACATTTTAAAATTTGCCTAAACACACACACATTAGTACCTTATGTTTTATTTATCAAAATTGAAGCAGGGGCTTGAGCCCCCCCTTTCCCCTTAATGCCTCCGCCCCTGCCTGTTGACATATTATGTATCAAACCCTCATTCCAGAACCTATGAGTTGTTAATCCATTATTGTCGATAGCATATGTGTCTTTGTTTATAATATTTATCGACAGTCAATGTGTCTACACATTTAAAAATATGTTTTCTTTGAACCAAGGCATTGCACACTAACTCAATGGACACAAAGATCTTCATCTTGGCTGGACCGTCGAGGAACCCAACCGTAATCGACGACGGTAAACGAATGTACGCATGAGAGAGAAAGGACGGGCCGGGGGTGGTGGTTCTAACCAGTCTAGGAATTTATGGTGGTGACAACTATTGGGTGGTGTCTTTAATGATTTTAATGAGTAATGAAATGACAGGTTTTTTTTTGTAAATAAAAGTGGTGGGTATCCAGCGGAGTTTTACAAAGCCTTTTGGCCGATTCTCAAGAGGGATGTTCTGCATGCGATGCAGAATTTTTATCATTCGACAGCAATGCCCGTTTCATGGGGATCATCACATGTGGTTCTTATTCCCAAGGTCAAATCACCAACATCTCTAAAGGAATATCGTCCAATCAGTGTATGCGATACCAAGTACAAGATTTTGGCTCATATTCTGGTTCGAAGACTCAAGCCAGTACTTATGCAGCTCGTGGGAAAAGAACAAGGTGCTTTTGTTCCTCATCGTTCGATTCATGCTCATCTCCTGCTCTTCCAAGATATGTTACATTCGTTACAGCACCGGAAAGGGAAACACGCTATGTTTGCTGCCAAGATAGACCTTGCAAGTGCTTATGATTCCATTGAATGACTCTGCTTAGACGAGACGATGAGGGTCTTTGGTTTCCCTTCTAAGTGGCGGTCATGGATTATGGAGTGTGTGACTCAATCATGTTCAACGATTCTACTTAATGGTTCACCTTCTCAGTGGATATACCCGGGACGGGGTTTAAGACAGGGTGACCCACTGTCTCCATATTTATTTGTCCTAGTGGCAGAGGTTATGTCTGCCCGTTTCAGATACGAGCAAAGGATGGGAGGACTGTTGGGCTATCAACCAGACACCCGCCTATCTCGAGATCCAAACGCCGAAGGCTTGTCCCATATATTATATGCAGATGATCTCGTGGTCATGAGTACCGCTACTCCGACTCAGAGTCAAGCGGTTCGGCGAGTTTTGCAAGATGTCCATCATATGATGGGGCTCACGGTGAGCTGGCCTAAAAGCACAGTCAGATTTTCTCCAAAAGTTCACCCTCGATGGCGTCGATGGATGTCGAGAATTCTACGATTGAAAGTTGCAGCTGGGGGATGGAAATACTTGGGAGTCCCAGTACTTGGAGAGAGGAGTCGGCGAGCTCGATATTCATTTGTGGTGGATCGTGTGAAACAACATATCCAAGGTTGGAAATCTCAACAGTTGACAATGGCAGGTCGACTTCTTCTTATCAAATCTGTGTTGAATGCCCTACCTATCCATCTCTTACATGCAACAACATTACCTTTATCAACTATTCATGATATAGAACAAGCCACTAGATCATTCCTATGGTCTGGGGAGGCTCGGCGGCGTTCGGTTCATTTACTAAATTGGGAGACAGTGACTTCCCCACATTCTTTGGGAGGTTTGGGTCTTAAGAAATTACAGGTGGTCAGGAAAGCGGTCTTAGCAAAGTTGGCTTTCCAGATTCTTTTACAGCCTAATATAACAAGGGAGTTGTTAGCTCTCAAATATGGCTGGGCGGGGAACCCATGGGAGATTCAACACACCTCTAGGAGCGATCCAGTTTGGAAATCACTCTCTACAGGCTTGAAGCTTATTCATCCTCAACTTCGTCGGATTCCTGGTGTGTTCAATGATACTGATCTCCTTCGCGACCCATGGTTTGCATCGATTCCCTTTTCGTGTATACCTACCTTTATTAATATGCAGGCGGCATGTTTGGACTATCAACTATCAGATGTCGTGGATTCAAATGGGTGGAATGTTCAGGCTCTTCACAATGTTTTTCCGGCATACTGGGTGGACATGATTGCCCATGCGAGGGTCCCTCAGTGTACTGACGATGGACGTCCAATCTGGGTATGGGACGGGTTGGTTTTGCCATTTCCTCGCCTTAGAGACTTTTATTCGGCTCTAGATAACCCAGTGTGGGCACCTACGAATCAGAGGTGGGGTCATATTTGGATACTGCCAGTGTTTTCGAAAGTCAAATTGTTTCTTTGGAAGTTATGTTGGAATCGCCTTCCCACCCGATGTTATTTAGACTCTATCGGCCTGAGGATGGACAGAACCTGCCCCGTTTGTGAAGCAACCTTTGAAACTTCATTTCATCTCTTTTGGGAATGCTCCTTCACGGCGGATTGTTGGAGGCTGGCTCCATCATCTATGCTACCGCCGCAGGAAGTGTGGACTACACAATCTTGGATCGAGGTTTTTGAGGATCGTCATTGGACGCACACCCATTCTAGCCAAGTCAAGCGGCTATTTTTTATAGCAATGCTATGGGGACTTTGGAAGATGCGGAATCAGGTACTCTTTAAGAGGAGGACCCCAAGTATGATCTGGGTTGTGTCTCAGGCCATCACACATACTAGAGAATGGAGTCTATCTCTTGACCATAGGCATATGGAACAAAATCGGCAGTTCATTTCCCTTTTGGCACTAAATCAAGGAAAAATACACAACCCGGTTTTTGAAGTCCGTCGATCACCCAGCGCGGAGACTACAGATAGTTGCTTTGTGGTGACTGATGGGAGTATCCACACTTTTCTAGAGCTGTTGGTGCAGCCTTTGTTTGTTTGGAAGGATTCCCAATTCGTGTGCTTGGGGCAGGTTTTGCGCATTGGCGATGGGCTTCCCTGTTACGTATGGAAGCGGAGGCAATTGCAATGGGAGTAGCGTTTGCTAGATGCTTTGGGCGACAACACATTAAGGTGCTTTCCGACTCCGCTTCATTGGTAAATCTCCTCCGAGGAACAGGACCGGGCCCTCCAATGATTAGACATATTGTGAAAACCGTTCATCATGCTGCTTTAGATGGCAACTGCATCTCATTTTCTAAGGTGTCGCGGTAGGTAGTTCGAGGAGCTAAAGTACTCGCACAACATGCAATGCGGACTAGTAGTGATGGGTGTACTCTCGGTCTACATGATCGAACTATTCAGCGTTTACTTCAGCCTGTTTGGAATACTCTGGTGGCCTGTGTAAGTCATGTTGAAAGTTAACTACTAGATATGTAATTTTGTGTATATCCTACTTGACTCATTTGTTGGGGCCCTTACATTCAAAAAAAAAAAAAAAGTGGTGGGTACTAAAATTGGGGTGGGCATATCACTGGCCAATCCGAAACCCTCGTAAAGGTCAAAACCCTAAAAACTCCGATATAAAAAGGGCTTCATTTCTATCTATACTTTTCTTCCACCGCCGCAAACGCAGAGAGAGAAAGAGAGGGAGGCGAAGATGGTGTCTCTGAAGCTTCAGAAGAGGCTCGCCTCGAGCGTCCTCAAGTGCGGGAAGGGGAAGGTCTGGCTGGACCCCAATGAGGTCAACGAGATCTCCATGGCCAACTCTCGTAAGATCCCCCTCTCTCTATATATACACACATCTGTACTGGATTTATGATTCTGATCTGGACAGTCTCCTCTGATCGCGTTTTCCAATCGTTGTTTGTTCTTTTTGAGGTTCAATTTGATCTGAAACCATCGAAAATTGGAATCGATTGTCAGATGTGATTTACACTTTTGTATATTTTTTTCGATCTGTGAAGAGTTAATCGATCGGTTTGTGGGAATCAATTTGAAAGTCTGCCTATTAATATGTGCTACCTTGATTTGTGTCGAAGGGAATGATTTTTTGATAACATAGAGTTCTGTGTCTAAGTAAATTGTGACAACTACTGAAAATACATATTGAACAACACTAATTTGAAGGGTTCGGACACTTATGATGCCCCAAGTTTCGCCTTTTGATGAATTTCCATGTACTTCTGATGGGGTTATTTTGAACTCGTGTTATATCTCTGTTATATGGTTTTTTGGCAAGTGATTTCAGTGACATCAATTTTGTTAGTCGTACCAAGAAGTAGCTTCATATGCAAATTTTTGACAAACAATTTTGTTGATCACTTGCCTTGTTGTTATGATTTCGATTTATTTTTACATATTTTGTTTCTTTCGATTCACACTGTCCCCTAATATTTAAAACTTCTCTTTGAGAAGGATCTGTTAATCCACATGCATCAGAACCTTTTTTTCTTTCCCTGGGAGACAGTGGGTAAAACCATCGTATGAAATTTTGGTGCACAGAAAATATGTTTTCTGGGCTGAAGTATTACATTTTGATGGTTAGTTCTGCCTATTGTTCCCATATCTGGGAAAAGATATGCTCAGTCATGTCAATGAAGTCTTAACATTATATGATTCTACCCCTCCCTTCAAATATATTGATCCTGTTGCTTGTTTATTTGAGATATTTTATGTTATTAGTCATATAATCATATTCTTTATCTGGGGATAGTCTTTCCTCAGTGATTCTGAACTATCAGGGTATGGATTTTGCATCTCTGATTTGCTTCACCTCATGCAGTAGCAAATCAGTATGCGTTTGTAATAGTTAAATGTGCTTCCATTACTTTAGCAATATTAATTTCATTAGAAGATTCTTTCTTAATGTTTCATGCTGTACTTTTTAGTTTATAACTACTAACAGTAAATTAAGTGAATTCTCTCTCTCTCTCTCTCTCTCTCTCTCTCTCTCTCTCTACACACACACACTCATACACTCACACACACACACCACTGATTACTACTACTGGAGACATGCATGTTTAGATCGAGTGAGGATCAAACTTATATGTAGATTTCTATGTGTGCAAATATTGATTACGATTTATTTCTTGTCTCCTATGTGAATCCTGTTTAAATTCTGTATTCATCTTTAACCTTGCATCATCCATGAGGATATTACTTGGGTTATGTTATTCTTTGGATAGATTTCATTAACCTCTTGCGGTTTATTTCTTTATAGGCTTCCACATATCTGTTTTCTATGCAAACTCATTGAAAGATGCCTCTTGCACTTGTCTCTATATCCTCACCATTTTCTCATTCTTGAGCGTCATAATATTGTAATCCGCCCCAATCCAGCCTGGAAATTGGTGTGGGTTTTTGTATTGGTTTTGATTTTGCTCATTGTAATTGGCATTCTCTTCAATTTAATATGATTGGGAGTCGGATGCCTTTAAAAAAGAGAGGTTTAACCTAACAATTTGGTTTAGCGTAAAAAATAATCTAAGTGATTTTGATTGTCGAAAACATGCTTGCTCCTACATATATCCATGTCTTTACAGATTTTTCTATCCTCTTTCAGAACCATTGGGTCATCTCTCCCTGTTCATTGTTTATGATGTTTCTTGTTCTTCTGACTAATTTTTTGCGTCTTTCTGCCCTAGTGCCCTCTCCTTAGTGCCGTTTAACTATATATATATATATATATATATATAGGCTTACCTAGTTTATTTATTGTGTTCATCCATGGGCCTTGTCTGATTGGATGAGATAATCATTGTTATTAGGATGAGATTTCACTTCTACAAGGCTTTTATTTATTCTCTCTTATGTAGTTCAGGATAATGCTGTGTAGGATGTGCCTCTGCATCTGTTCAATAATATGGTGGTCAAGCTGTTGTACAGTTTATCTTTTTCAATATCGTGATTTTTTTCTTCCATTATATGCACCTATAGGGAAAGATGTACACTCTTGTGTTGCAGTTTTTTTTAATCAATGATGTACACAGTTGTTTTCCTTTATGTTTTTTTTCTGATATATGTCTTGTAGCTTTTTTTCCATTATGAAAATTCAAAATTTGAATGGTGGTTCTACTCGATCTTGGTTCATGTTTTCTTTCTGAAAATTGTAACCCAACCAGGAGAATGATTTATCATCTTTGCTATGCTTTTCATTTTTCTGTGTTTGGTTGGCTGGCTAATGATATGCCATTGTATGTGATTCTGTATAATAATATGGTGGTCATGAACTTGTGAGGTTTGTCTTTTTCAAGATTGTGATTGTTCTTTAGCTATGTGAACTTACAGTAAAAGATGTACATTAACTTGTCGTAGTTTTTTTGAGCAAAGCTATATGCAGTTGCTTTATAATCTGTCTTGTAGGATTCCACATTATGAAGATAAAAAATTTGGAGAATGGTGGTTCAACTCCTCCTTGGTTTATGATTTATCTCAACATTGTAACCTTATCAGGAGAATGCTTTGCCATTTTTTGTTCTCTCTTTTATTTAACTGTGTTTGGTTAACTAACCAATTTCTTAAAGACTCCATAATTTATCTGGTAGCTCCTTTATGCATTGTACAGGGCAAAATATAAGAAAGCTCGTGAAGGATGGTTTCATCATCAGGAAACCCATGAAGATCCATTCTCGTTCCCGTGCTAGGCGAGCTATGGAAGCGAAGAGGAAGGGCCGTCACTCTGGATATGGTAACCATCTCTGAATTATGTATACGTTCTGTTCAAATTTAATTGCTATTTGGATCTCAAATACTTGGTATGGTGTAGGTAAGCGCAAGGGTACTAGGGAGGCTAGACTGCCTACCAAGGTTCTGTGGATGAGGAGGATGCGTGTCCTGAGGCGTTTGCTCCGCAAGTACAGGGAATCAAAGAAGATCGACAAGCACATGTACCATGACATGTACATGAAAGTTAAGGGTAATGTTTTCAAGAACAAGAGGGTGCTGATGGAGAGCATCCACAAGTCGAAAGCTGAGAAGGCTAGGGAGAAGACTTTGTCTGACCAGTTTGAGGCAAAGAGGGCAAAGAGCAAAGCAAGCAGGGAGAGGAAGATCGCTAGGAGGGAGGAACGTTTGGCTCAGGTGAGATACTTATGCTGCTTCCTTTGTGTTATAAGATGCACTTTACTAGTATTCTCTTTCTTGCGGGAACTCGAGTTAGTCCTTTTTATGGTGTCTCACGGTGTTCTCTTTGGCTAGAGACATGGTTTGCTCCCAATAGGTCCCTAGTTCTTGTACTCCAGCTTATATAATGTACAGGGTTTGTGGGTGACTGTATTGGCTTTCCCCAATCAACATTGGGATTTCTTGTCATAAAAAATTTCTAAAATTAATCTTAATATAGATATATCATCGAGCATGGGCGCATAGGAACTCAAGCATGACATGATAAGGACACAATGACTCGACAAGTCTTGAAAAATTAGGACACTAACATGGCAATGAAAAATTATAAATAATATAAATGTCATATTATGATTATTTGAAAAAGTGGTGTCCATGCACCCACACAAACTATGTGGTGTGTCAACTATCAACTTCATTAAGATTATTACATCATTTGACTTCATGTGAGCATAAGCCTTGTGATAGACAGTATGATATGACTTCATGTATGCGTCCAGCCGTCCATGCCCTGTCCCAAATTTAGAAATCATTTTTGAATCTTGGACATACAAAAAGTGTGTGACATGTGTCCAATGTGTCTGATACGTGTCAAGACAAGGACACATCATGATCATGTTCATTGAAGGATACATGTCGTGTTGTGACACATCATGATCATGTTCATTAAAATGATCATGTTCATTTTATAGGATACGATTTTGTTGTTTTTATTAATTCTCTTTTTATTTGTCATCTTCATAAGCTCATTTATATCTCTGTTATATTTCTTAATTTGACATCAATAAGAGCTTATATGAAGTGAGGTTTTGTCATTGATTATTTTTCTATAGATAATGCATATTTTATTAAAAATCCCTCTGGAGTAGAAGAGGATATGCCATATGGACAACTCACTCTGTTTTCTTAATCATACTTTGGCAATAAAGAATGCAATTGAACACTGTTTTTGTTAATACAGGGACCAGGAGAGCGCGCTCCAGCAGCACCTGCACCTGCACCTGCACCCCAACCAACTGAGTGAGAAATTCTTTCATTTATTGATTGTTTCGTCTATAGTTTTTTTTGGTGTAAGATTGTTTCATCTATGGTTGAATGAATGCACGTTCGAAGGTGTACTGATCAACACTTCTTATGTTATGCAGAGTTCCTACCAAAAAATCGAAGAAGTGAGACGGCATGGAGATGCATGTTTAGTGGTGGAGATGCCACGGTTTTTTGGATTTCATTTATTTATGCTTCTACTCCACTGAAACAAAATATCAGAGTGAGCTGTTCTGGGCTCATTAGTGTTTTTCTTTTCTATCTGTAGCTCCGTTTATGTTTTATTATTTGAGCTTGTGTTCTGTCTAAAATGTTGGATGAATGTTAATTAGAAGGTTTTGACATATGATGCCTGGTTTCTATAGTATATCTTGAAGGCCTGTATATTGTTTCTTTGTTATATTGTGTTCAAGTGTGTTCATCTTCAACCAGTGATAATGGGGCATGTTTCAACATGTCCTCTCCGAATCAGCTGTACCATGTGGTATCGGGAGAATATGAAAATCGAATTGGGCCATAGGGCCATATGTGTGGTGTCTGTCAAAGGGTCTCCGATTTACCCATGTCCAGGAATAGAGGACCATGACTTGGGGATGACCTGGTCTATCTCATGTCTTTGACTATGGGCATTAGATCTACCATGTAGTAATGTACTTTCATTCATTAAGGCTGTGTTTGGTTATACGATTTCAAAATTGATTGGTTACACGATTGCAAAATTGATTTTAGTTGGGTTTAAAACTGATTTTGTAGGAATATGTATTTCCCTAACTTTTGAAAAAATTAGGTTTTGAATATTTTTTTACAGAAATCTATATGTAGCTTTAGGTCTCAGTTTCTCTATTTGAAAACGGATTTAGAAAAACAGCTTTCTGTAAAAGTTGACTCAAACCTATTTCCAGACGAGGCCTAAGAAGCCTTGATATGTGGGGCTTAAAAAGTATTGATATGTGAGGTTCATTGGAGTTTTATGTAGTATGTAGAGCTTGTCATTTTTTTTCCTTCTACAGTATTATTTTGTCTACTCCACAGCTCACGTGTATTTGGCATCTATGAAAAGTTGTTTGTGAAAATTTTGGTTGGTGAAAACAAAAATAGGTGGTGGGATTTTAGATTGGTGGGATAAAATTTTTGTTAGTGGGGATAGATGCTACCCCCTTGACTCCTCTATTTGATTGGTGGGAATAAATCCTCTATTTGATTTTTTGGGTTCAAGACAACAGACTTTGATGATTGATATTTATAACAAAAAAAAAACCATTACTTCATATTATTATTTTTTGGGTTTTTTTTTGCATTAATATCATCCAAAAACATATTATTTATTTTTTACCACTCCTAATAATTTATTTATTTTTATACCGTAAAAAATGCATAGAAATTATGAATATTTATCATCGTAGTTAACTTCTATTCAAATTTTTATTAAAACCGTTAAAGTCTTACATAATTAATCAAACTACCTTTTTTTTGCATATTTATCTTATCAAATATTATATTTATGAAAATAAAAAAATTAATTTTAACATGAAAATGATAAATCATATAAAAGCCAAACATAAAAACAAAAATATTTTCTAAAAAAAAAACATAAAAATTAAACATTCAAACTATTTATTAGTTAAGAGATAGTGTTTAGTAATACTTATTTTAATAGAAATGAAATAAAATTATTTTGAGAATAATTAATCATATATATTACAAAATGACATATTACAAAAAAACTAATCTTGATTGGAAGAAAAGGAAAGAAAAGATAACATTGAATGACTCACTATTGATTTGGAAAGAATAAGAGATTAATTAGGTCATTATGTTTAATTATTTAAATTATGATAAATATTAATGTGAGATTATTATTATTTTTTATTTATTGGTTAAGAACTAACTATGATTAAGTTACATTTTGATTAAAAAAGATAGAAGATGAGTAAAATTTTTCATTAAAAAAAAATTCTAGCAATATAAAAATAAATATGTTATGTTTTATGATATAAAAATGAATAAAATATTGTTTGAAGATACATGTGAAAAAAAAATATTTTTTTTATTATAAAAAGGGAAAATCCATATAACCCCCTGACTTTTTCTGAAATCCATATAACCCCTTGAAAACATCCGTGTAAATCCAAATAGCCTCATGAATTAATTTTTATTGATAGATGATGAATATTCTGTTTAATTAACTTTGATTGTAATCCCAGTATACTAAAAAAACTCATACAATGTGTCCAAAATACATAAAATCATTTGTAAATGATGATTTTACCCTTTTAGATAAGACTTTATAATCTATTCAGAGGGATAAAATCGTCATTTATAGAGTTTTTTTTTTGCATTTTTAAAACATTGTAAGAGGGTTTTGGTGTGCTATGTTTTCAATGAGGGTTAACTAAATAAAATATTTATAGAATATTCTTTATCTGTCGATGAAATTTTAACTCAGGGGATTATTTTGATTTACATATGTTTTTTCACGTGGTTATATGGAATTTAAGAAAATTCAGGGGGGTTATATAGATTTCATGTAATTTACAGGGGGTTATTTGGAAGTTTCCCTATAAAATAGGTATTATTCTATTTGTAATTAATCCTCGCTTCACATGGAAAATTGCCAGCCCTCGAGAGGGTCTCGCACAACATTCCCCATTTTGGCGCCCTTATCTCTCTCAAGTCTCAATCCCACGAACAGAAAAGGATGCCCTCAGTGTTTCTCCATTCATCCGTACTTCCTCCATCTCCTCCCCTTCTCCATCCCTTCAAACCCTACAATCACAACCTCTCCTCCTCCTCTCCCTCTCCGATTTCACCAAACCCACTCTTCCCCCGCGGACCTCCCACACAGGCTCTCTCGCGCCGTCTCTTCTTTCCGTCTGTGTCCGCCTCCGCCATCTGGGACGCCTTGACGGGCGGCGGCGGAGGTTCCGCTCGCGAGGCCTCCATGGCCGTCCGTAAGGGGATGCAGCTCTTCCGCCAGGTGAATCCGGTGCCCCCTCCCTCTCTTTTGAATTCGCCCAGGATGTGATCGGTAGCATGTTTTCTGTTGAATTGTGAAGGGGGATGTCGGCGGATCTTTGGCGGAGTTTGATAGGGCGATCGTGTTGGATCCCCGCCAAAAGGCATGTATGTTTTGGTCTATTCTGTCTTCGTCTGGTGCTTTTGAATTGATTACATGTTTTTGGTCTGTAATTGTTGTTTTTTTATTTCATCAGATCTTTGGCAGAGGGGGCTTTCCTTGTATTACCTGAACAGGTATCTGCTGCATTACATTCGGTTTAATTTAAGAGTGATAATGTGATGAGTTATTGGGTTTTGTAGATTTGAAGAGGGGGCAGAGCAGTTCCGATTGGATGTCGCGGAGAATCCGAATGACACGGAGGAGTCAATATGGTGTTTCTTATGCGAAGCGAAGTTATATGGTGTGGATGAAGCAAGGCAGCGGTTTCTAGAGGCAAGTCTGTTGCTTCCTTCCTGGTCACAAAACTCTTATCTTGAGATTTGAGAAGCGATTTTTAAATTTTTGTTAAGGAAATGCCATTCCATGTTACTTGCTGTTCGTGTTTGATGTTTGAAAGATGGTGTTTATTCATGGTCTCATGGAAACAATTGTGCAAATGCTCACTTGTGAAGGATAGTTGTGTTATCCGTGCTTGTGTTGGACTAGGCAGGAGAGTTACTATAAAGAATTCAAGAATCACTTTGAAATGAGAAAAGTGTAAAATCTTCTTCGGCTTCATTAGAGATTGACTGGTTTATTAGTGATGTAGCCTGCATTTATACTAGCTTGATGTCTTGCAATATAGATCTCCTAGTAGAAGTAATGTGCGTACATCATAAGTCTGGCTTTCCTAGTTCAAATCATATTGTTAAGGTTACACGGTAATGCACAATAGACCAATAGAAGAAAATTGATCAACAAAAGAAAACTATCGAAGCAGACCAAATGCTCTAAACCAAGGCCAGATAGTGCATATTTATTTTATTTTTCATTGAGAAAAGGCTCATGTGGAGAGGAGAATTCAACCATCATAGTTTTTTTAGTTTATTTTGTAAATTAGGTTGACTGTTATAGTGTATAGCTCAATGTAGAATGTTTCTAGTCTGATCAATCTTAGAGAAACCCTTTTTGGGGGGGGGGGGGCTTCCTAAGTCATTCATGACATGTGGGTTTCTGAAGCATTGACACGGGACATCTAATCTGGCTGATAAATATAAAGCACAAAATATGGAATACCAATAAGTTTAATGTAATTAAGTCATGGAATTTTATTTTGTTGTTAGAGGAAATGTAACTTACATAAGAGGAACATTAATGTTATACTTGAGTTTTGTCTGGAACAACTCTTTTCCTTTTTTGTATGCTTCACTTACAAGTGTATGCCTAAGCTGTGTTGTTCATCACTTCAATATCGTTTAATGAGGAAGACCAATTCACTTTTTCAGATGCAGGGATGTGATAATTTGCATTTCTTTGCTAACTATGCTATTTAAGGGCTCACATTAAGAATGTGATTCACATTAGTTGCATTATATAACTTATATAGATGAGGCATACTATTTATCTTTCTTGCTTTTGATTGTTGAACATAACAATCCTAACACTTTAGAATTATATGTAGGTTGGTCGTGACCCACGGCCTGTTATGCGGGAATCCTATAATATGTTTAAAGATGGTGGTGACCCAGACAAGGTATTAATATTTGCCTTTGTTTGAATGTTTTTAAATCAAGTTTTAATATTTTTCGGCTGCTTGGAAACTATGTCACCTCAATAAATTCTCATTAACTTATGCTTTGATTTCTTGATAAATAATTCTTCATTGTAGACATGTTTCCTATATCTATTGCATTTCCTTCATGTCTACAGATTTGCTTTTAAAGTTGAAATATCACAAAAGTATCCCGGTCAGTCTCTGTTGTCACCTTTGAAGACTATTGATCAATAATGGAATAACACAATCTATCTACAAGGAAGTTCTCAAAACATTTCATACCAGCCTGAGGACTTTCTTCGATCCTTCATCATTGACCATTGAACTCCATATTTATGCATCACTGGCTAGCTCAGGAACTTTAGTCCTCAACCAATATATTTATAACAAGAGACCAGTCTGCTAGTGTCCCTCTTCAAAAATCTGAACTAAATCTCCTCCTTAGATTGTCATTTTCATTAAATTTGATCATTACCATGGAAGAACTGCTTTGAAGTTACTAGATTTATTTGATTTTGGATGAACTTTACTAATGTGTAAAATATGGAATAATGTATTAAAAATTCAAATTTTGCACTACATTCTGGTTTGTGATACATTATTATGTGTTTGTTAGTCTAGTATGCATGATCAACTTAGATGCACTTTGTACTTGTAGACTAGTGTATATGATCTTCCCCTCATTCGCTTATTCACACAAGTGACAACACATCGTATGTGCAGCTTGTCTCAATGTTTAGGCAGGGCAAGGAGAGCGAGTACTTTTATGCCTCTCTATATGCTGGTCTTTATCGAGAATCACAGGTTTGTTATCCAGCTTCAAAATTTTAATTGAATCTTCTATCAGAGACTAATATGATCTTAGTAACATGGTTACATTTTATTTTAATGTTTTTATGAGGGATTCAAGAACTGAAAAGAGTTTCCTACTGCAGAATGATTTAGATGCTGCAAAGCTTCACATACTCGCTGCATGTCAATCTCCATATGGATCAAGGTCCGCACCAAAGCTAGACTGGTTGGCCAAGTGTTCTCAACATTGTTATATGATTAATTGACGAACTTCATTTTACAGGTCTGATGATTTATGGCTTCTCTTGCCAAAGTTCACTGTCTTTGCCGGAATTGGAGCCCCAGCTAACCCTTTGTTCTGGATCAAGTGAGTTGATTTTTTAAGGCACGATTTAAGCACATAATTCAGCTGTATAATCATTTGAGTTTGATCACATAATTCAGTTGTAATGTTGAGTTTATTGCTTCGTTGGACAAGGTTTTACATAGCTCTCTCCTAAAAAAATACCTACGAAGTAGCTCACTGAAAACCATCCAATTATATTGATCTGTGGATGAATCAAGGCACTGAATCACTACATTTTGTTTTGGGTAAAGTAGTTTTAGTAGCTCCTTAGCCATCTATTCATCAACTTAACTGGTTATCTTTCATAGAAGATCTTCCATTTTATATGGTTTTATTTTGTAGGCGAGCTAGTCTAAAGAGTGGCCCTATGAACAACACCCGATCAGAGTCATAATGAGTTCATGTATGGCAAGCATTTAGCAATGATTTAATTCGGCTAGGCATTTGCATATTTATAGATTGTATGTGATAAGTACATTAAAAGTACAAGTATAATTACATTGGAAATACACACAATAACTTATATGTTGGGTGTAAAGGCAGTACGGTTGAAGATAATTTTTAAAGGGACTTTTAGCTTTAAGTCCTTGTAAATATTGTTATTTAGGAATCGATCTCTCTTTTTCATATGTTTTTTAGATCCATTACTTTAACTGTCTATTTCATTCTTTTCATTTGTCAAACGTCCGTCAATGTGCCATTAGTTTGTGAAAAGATTTTTATTTTAAGTCCTTATAAATTTTGTTATTTAGTGACCCATCCCTCTTTTTTTTATATTTCATTTTAAATCCTAACTTCAAATGTTTTTTTCTTATTAATCCATGGATAAAATATTTTTATGATTTTGTAAGTATTTTAATATTTAAAATTCAAAACATATGCACTCAAAATATCTAATTTAATATTTCACAATTTTCAACTAAGAAAAAATTGTTTAAATCAAAATTCAACAATGAAAAATCTTCAAAATTTGTTTATTTAATCATTCTTCTTCTGTTTATGTAATAAATTTTTATTAGACATGCAATCTCGGATTGGATGGGCATATGCAGTGTTAAATAATACTGAAATTATTACTGAACATCTAACAATGTAGATGCAGTTTTGATTTAGACATTTCACCAAATATTTTGTATACAAGTTTCAAAATTCAAAATACTTACGAAATCATATAGATATTTTGCCCACGGACTAATAAAAAAAGACATTTGAAGTTTGAGATTTAAAATGAAATATGAAGAAGGAGAGTATTAAGATGGTATGAATTTGACTGCAATGCCTCACTTGGAATCAATTTTCAATAAAATCTTTTTCATAAAAGTTACTCTAAAGGCTTTTTTTGGATAGAAATGGTAGGCAGTCTGCCCATAGTGAAAGTTACTTTTAAAGCCTTAACAATCCTTTTTTATAAAGTGGTTGCATATAGTAACAAAATCTAAAAGCTGAAGATTAAAAATATCTGTTTTGAACTGAAGAACTGAAAACTGATTTTGTAAAAGTAAAATCTGTTAATAATTGGTTCTTAACGGGAAACAGAACGGGTGGTTTGTTCAACATGCACATTTATAACGCATGCTTTGAGAGCCATTGATGTCATAAAATCCACCATTCATAACAAGCACTATTGATGATTATTTCACACTTTTTTTTTTCACTCCAAGATAGTTATTGCTTGCATTATAGAACCAAAATATATAACATCACCACATTATTCTTATTGGAGAAAGAAGAAATTGGGTAATAAAAAATGAGATTGAGCAGAAGCAGTGATCTCCAAGAGAGAAAAAGAAGCAAAGCTAACTAAGCTGCTTTAGGAGAGCCTAAACAAACAGAAACAATGAATCATCGACGCGTTCTTCTGAGCTTAATTCGGCAAAAAAAGAGTTTTGACTGTCAGCCTCAAATGATGTATTAAATCAAATTTCAATATCTGCACAAAACTAAGGGACAACAATTTTTTTTCTCTTGATTCATTACAATAGCTTGATCAGGTAGTTCTTCCTATAATTTTGACAGACTTCAAAACATGAAAATCAATAAATTCAATACACTGCACAGGTGATGTAATAAAACTGGTAACTAATCTCTCCGTCAGAATTAACATATTTTTCATGTATCATGTGATATTTCTTCCATGAAACTCACCAGATTCTCAAACGATCCAGACTAAAAACGAAGCATTTCATGAATCTATAACAGCTTGATCAGCTGGTTCTCTCTGGACTATCTTGATGGAATCTTATCCCACAATCCCTCAATTTCGTAACACATTGTATCCATTTGCAGGACCACCTTTTGTCAGATGGTGTCTATTTATGATTTAACGTCCAGTCACCTGTTACCTGTATTTGATATAGCAAATCAAACAAATGCTGAACTTTCTGGTTCTCCAGATTGAAGTTTTTCCCACAGCAAACAACCAATTCCAAGTACTCTTTGAGATAGGAGTGAGTCAGTTCAATTATGCTAATATGGTCATCATCCGGTGGCACCAACAGATTATAAAGCTTCTCCACCACAAAAAATGGTATCTGGTTTTCAATTTTCATAAGATCATGAAAATTTGGACCCGAGATGAATTGGGAGTTGTTTGATGAACCCGTCAGTGGTTCTTCACCATGCTCCTCAAACCCAACCCAATATGTTGGCTCTTCACTGTTTCTCTTCCAATACTTCATTAACAAGCCAACCAGAAAACAACTGTCTACCAGAAGCATCTTAACAAATTCTCTCTTCTAAATTGATCTCATCTGCATAACAACTTTTTGCCCTAGTCACTAGACTTTTCACTGTCTCGAAACAGGATATCACTATGCTGTTAGGAACAATTGAAAACAATATGTGAACAATAGCCATCTTTCTCTTTTCCATCAAAGAGTGTTTTTCCATGTGGTACGGGCCAACACATATAATTTTGGTTCATAGGCTGCTGAATCATGACTGTGGATATCGAGGGGCACGCAGAATATCGAACAGCTCTCTTTGCGTCATTCTTTCAATATGAAACTTGTAACTCACCCAATAACATATGTACGTCATCTTTGTCAATGTCAAGTACCACATCACCATGATATTCTCTTAAATGACCAGATCCAGATGTTGCATTTGAAATCCTTATTAATGGTAATATTGAAGCTGAGTTTCCATTATCCTGCCAACATCCCCACATGATATTAAATTATGTACCACTATAACAGCAAGGGGTGATTTTGTAAGACAAAAATTGTATCTAACGTGTGCTTGCGCATGAATGTGTGAGAGAGTGAGAGTTCTAACTTTCCAATACAATATATACAAATCAAGAAGTCCCTACTTAGATAGTAGAATTGAGTTATTCTGGATAGATAATAATGTCAGTATAGATAACAAATCTACATGAATAAGAGATTTTCTGTTTGGTTGTGTTTTTTTTTATTCTCATTGAAAAATATAAGAATAAATGTTGAGTTGTTTGGTTGATAAAGAGTAAAATATAAATAAAGTGTAAAAAAATTGATTTGACATGTGAGCCCTTTGATGTATAAGAGGTGTTGATAGGTGATTTGATGTGATAAGATATAAAAAATTGATTTGACATTTGGACCCATGAGAATAGATAAAGTGAGTATAGTTTATTCTAGGTGTTACTTAGAATTGTTATACTCTCTCATACTCGTTTAAACTGGTTTAGTAATATCAAGTTATACTCTGCAAACAAACAATCATTTATACCACCCTTATACTATGCCCGTCTATTCCGTTTCTCAAATGGGGCAGAAAAGAATAAGGTTTTTCAACGAGCACATGTATAACAAAAGATTATAATGGGGTTATATCCAGATCCTGGTAACTTGAACCCAAATATTTGCCTAAGTATAAAGAACTGTGTCTCATTTTGTAGTCCAATTCCAATTTTTTTCATGGCAGACAGAAATAGTGGTTATGATGAGTGCAAAGGAGAGAGGAAGATTAGTGATGAAAAAGGGATAAAATTGGTAAACTTTGAGGGTGACCTCCTCTAAATTCAGAGTAAAATATGAGATTATAAAACCAGGATAAAGCAAAACAATAAGATATGAGATTATAAAATCAGGATAAAGCAAAACAATAAGATAAATGAATGAGTATGCACTGTTGACTCATTCCACTTCATATGGGCTGCTTCATGCACATATCAGGTTAGCCCTTACAAAAGTTAAATTTTAACATAATCAATAAAAGACAACATAAGAAGTAAACATAATATTCAAATACAGTGTCACCTTTCAAAGAAAAAATAAAATATTTTTTATATTTTATAATTTTAAAATACAGATTTTTTATAATGTTTTATGCACTATTGGAAGCTATAGAAAAGAATCAAAGATTAACATGGACTCACTAATGCTTTCTTAGGTATCATAGAACTCCTTAAAGAAAACATGAGAGGATCATGTACACTAAATATTGCTTCAGCTCCATAATACGTTTTCGCAAATTTGGTAAGTAAACTCACATGAAAATTGAGTGTAATGTTTAAAGTTTGTTGGCTCTGAAATTTGAGTGTGTCCTAGCCAACAACAATTCATTTTCTGAATTTCTCTGGATGGGAAAAATCCATATAGGACAACTTTCATTGGCGAGCCCAACGCACAAAAATGAATTTGTTGCAAAGGTATTAATGTTCATTGCCTTAGGCAAGAGTCAAGTTTCATCTGCATAGAAAGAAATGTCATGAATTACATTAACTTCATTTGCTAAAGTATAATCATCTAAAAAATGCAACATTGCATACACACACGCCAAAAAAAAAAAAAAAAATTTCTACGAAACATAAAAGAGAATTTAACATTGGTAAAGAGATTTACATTATAAGAGTGGAGAACGATCTCTCTCTCTTTCCTAATTTAAAAATTACAAAATAATTATTCACTCAAAATTTTTAGAATAGCACTTCATGGATGTCTTTCTTCAATGCCACCCCCCTTTTTATAGTGTTATTTTCATCCAGATTTCAAATGCTTTGAAATCCAATATCACGTCAAGCCTTATCACCTTTGTCTTTTAGTTAACTTGTTTTGAATGAAGCTTTTATAAGAGCATTTGCAACTCAAGCCTCCAAATAACCCTCTATATTTGGAAGAGATTCATTTTTGGAGGGGTTGCACTCTAACCACCCCCCCCCCCTCCATTTTTCTTACCATTTTTAATGTTATATGAAAACTCATTAATAAATATTATTAACATTGATATATTTATATAAAAAATTATACCATTGAAAAGATCTCATTAAAACCTTTAAAATGAATATAATATTAAATAATTTTGGAGTTATTTTAAATTAACAATTTTTTAATTGAATAAAATAGCATAAATCTTGAATAATTTATTTAAAATTAATTATAAAATAATTTAATATTAATCTCAATTTGAAGGTTCCAATAATATATTTCTAATGATAATACTTTTATTAAAAATGGATTAACGAAATTAAATATACATTAAGTCAAAGGAATTAGTGCACAGAGTAGAAAGTGAAAATGTGATTTGAGGTGGTCTAAATTTTCAAATTTGGAGGTCAATTTGGAGGGTAGTTGAAGCACATCACCCCCAAATTTAGAGATATAGAGTGTGGCACTTTTCAAATCTTCAAATTTAAAGGGTGATTTGTTCCAATCACTATCCAAATGGACACCAAATTTTGGAGATTTGAATTTATGCCTCCAAATTTAGAGGCCACCTCCAAATCACTATTCACTTTTTAAAATACCTTCTCCTCCAAACAAATTTAGAATTCTTTTATGTCTTATTTTATTTTATACACTAATTAGTTCAACATTGTGTATATTTAGATCTGCTAACCATTTTTAATAAAAATAGTATCGTTAGAAATGTCTTGTTGAGACCTTCAAAATGAGACTAATATTAAATTAATTTCTTTTTAGGGTGGGTTAAATAGGTCTACATATATTTTTTTATTCAAAATATATTATTTTATTTTATTAAAAAATTATTAATTTAAAAATAACTCTGAACCATTTAATATTAGACTCATTTTAAAGGTTCAACAAGTCATTTTCAATGGTATATTTTTCTTAAAAATAGATTAATAATTAATAATATTTATTAATGAGTTTTGATATGATATTAAAAATAGAAAAAAAATGAAGGGGGATGGTTGGAGCGCAACCCCTTTAAAAAAGAATATCTTCTGGCCCATATTTGGAGGTTTGCACTGGAGATGCTATAATATGGTGTGTTACAGCTTTTTCGCATTTGTCTTTTAATAACCTCACTTTGAGTGGAGTTTGGTCACCATTTAAGTCACATGGTAGAGTTTATCACTTTTGTCTTTTAGTCATTGGAGTTTTATCCTTGTTCTTTAGTGGAGCATCTTTGAGTGAAAACTCTTACGTTATCTTGTTTTTGGTGGAGCATACCCGTGACTGAGTTTTGTAGAGTACCTTCATTTTTTTTTTTTTTTGGCAATACAAAATTTCAATCTTTTGTTAATCCTTCTACAAGATCAAATGCATCTTCCAGAAATCTGTAGTCAAGTCATTATTTCTGGGATGTTCATCTTTAGTCCCTTAAGTGTTAGTTAATTAGTTCAATTGTTTTCCTATTCAGTTTTGAAATTATATATATTCTTCTATAAGAGATGCTTTAATTTTTTCTATAATTATCATCTTTTATGTTCCCATGAATTGATAATTTATAACTAGACAAAATTTCATGTGGGTTGAATTTAACTCATAATTTTGTATCTCTCTCTTTTTAGATGAGGAGAGTTTCTTTTCAACTTAGGAATTCTCATTGGGTGATCCATTGATATTTTTATTAAGCCAAATATACGCCACGTCGCCTCTATGTACAAAACCAAGTAGGGAGTTTGGCTCGATTGACAAAGTGAATGAACCTTAGGATCAATACCCGACTGCGCTCGGGCCTCAGCTAGCTCAACCCGTTCAAAATGGACCGTGGGCCCCCTCAATGCCACCTCCCCCTCTCCATCCTCCTTTTATTCTGAGGGTTGATACACTCAGCTCATTTTATAATCTGTTTTACAGTCTCATACATTATAATATCATAATATATAAGCGATTATTTATATATGGAGTTTTATCATATTGTACGGTACAAATTTTTTTATCATTTTTTCAACACAAAAAAATATATTTATGTATTTCAGTATATATTTCATTTCATATAACAATATCAGCTTCAATAAGTATGTGTATGATTTAATAAAAAAATAAAAACGATGTAAATTATAACTGGTGCTACACAAGGGACTGAGCGTATCATTTTTCTTTGGGCGCTATTACACCCAGTTTCATTTCCAGCCCTAATTTCAATCTTATATGTGTTAATAAAAAATTAATGATGCATATGCTCACGTTAACAAAGCATATGCTTCGGAAAAAAATTTACATTTTTTTAAATGTATCCATTGAATTCATTGAAGTATATGCTTTATTTTTTATAAAATCATATACCTCATTAGATAATGTATATTATTTTAAAAAATTCAAAACACATGTAAATTGAAATTGAGGCTGAAAATGGGATTGGATATAACATTATCATTTTTCTTTTAATTATTTTTTAAAAATTAAGCCCACCAACCCGCAGGACAGGCCGCTGGCCACCTGTGGGCTTTGGCCGAGGTGAGAGCCTTGGGCATGAGTTTCACGGGCTGGATCCAGCCAACCCTTGTCAATACTTAGGTATGGCTGTGCTAGAATATGTTATTATTGTAGATCCTCTTAAATTACATTATTCCACTCTATATTCTACTAGCATAAGAGTGGTCATAGTAAAATAATATATCTATCACATTTTATAAATCAAGAAGATCACATGTCAAATCATTTTTTATTATTTATAAATATTTATTCATACCTTATTAATAATATAAAACTTATCAATGATCAACCAAACAAAAAAACTTTATTATCATGGTTTTCAAATGAGAATAATTAAAAACACAACTAAACAAAAGAAAAATAACTTAGTCTATTGTTTTAATTATGTATCTAAAAAGAGTGATGATACCCAGGCCCCAACTCATAGGCCCCACTCACAGGCCCCGTGAGTTGTCATCACCTTATTGGTTGACTTGTTGACTTTTGAAAAGGAGTAAAATGACAAAATACAGATATGCCCTTCATTAAAAATAGATCATATTAACTTAAATCCCCCTTTTTTCTCTTATTAATCTTTCACATTAATTTGAATTTGCTTATTTTGAAAAATATATCACACTTTAAAATTTGCTTATTTCAAATTTTGAATTTTAAAATTCTTATGAATTTTACACCAAAATTAACTAACTTACACAAAAATTACCTAAATTATTTTTCATCAAAATTACACCAAAATTTACCTAACTTACACAAAAATTACCTAAATAACACAAAAAATACAGATTGTCATGTAAAAAATGCGATTGAATGTTACATTTACGAATGTAACAATAATTTACATTTACGAATATAACAGAATGTAACAGTGTTATATAAATGTAACAGTAATGCATAAATGTAACATAAATATGTGAATGTAACAGTTTATTACATTCATGTTAAAAGCAATACACCCATTTACAAGACTGTTACATTTCAAATGTAACATTTCAAAAATTATGTATTAAGGGATGTTACATTACAAGACTGTTACATTTCAAATGTAACAGTTTAAAAAAAAAACAGTCCTTTGGACTGGGTATTCTGGTGAACAGTCAAGGCCAGTATGTAGTGAATTTAACAGACACCACCTCTTCTTCGTAGATCTTTCTTTTCAATTGAAAGATCACAGGATCGCGAATCATCGATCAACACTACAAACTACAATAAATCGTAAATCTAGCACAGATAGCTATCACCTCTCATCAAGAAATCAGGGAATCAAAAGCATAATTAATGATTCGTGCGGACCAATCACAGAAGAGAAATCAATCCCCTAAAAATTACACATTGATCGATATCATTGTCAGAGTTTCACACGGAAATAAGAGAGGATAAAAAAGAGGCGGTCAAGTTGAATATCCGAACCTGGTAAGTGATGTCGAAGTTGATGAAGATGGGTCGGAGGGGATGAAGCGGACGGTGACATATTTGAAGAGGAGGGCGAGGCAGAGGGAGGTGGCGACGGGGCAAGGGCCGGCGAGCCTGTTCTCGATGTAGTGGAGGAGGGAGTCGAGGTTGCCGGAGAAGGAGTTGGGACCGCACCGGAGATGGCGACGGGATCATCGATGAAGAAGAAGAATTACGGATTGATGAAGAAGAAAAAATGGGATGATGAAGAAGAATGAGAGTTGTTGCTGATCTCATATTTAATGAAGAACAAATCACAAAAAAATTGGTAAATCATAACCGAAAATCTACTTTATAAGGAAATAATAAAAAAAAGGGTATAATGGGTAATGTTTTGATGCCACCTCATGGGGTCTATTTGGGGCCTGTGAAATTGGGGCCTGGGAATCATTATTGATCTAAAAATAATTATTTTCTTTAGAATAATTTATATCACTCCTCGTACGGGTAAAGGATGACCTCCAAAATCTCTATTTAAATGTACAATGAACAACTAAAAAATATTGATACCGAGACAACTGTATTCATTTTAAATGAAAATTTAATTATATGCGATTTTTATTTTAAAATAAAACCTGAAAGATGCCCGAAACACTATTAAAATAAAGGGAAAAATCCATATGACCCCCTGTAAACTTGTGAAAATCCATATAACCCCCTATAAACTTCAAAAATCCAAATAACCCCCTGTAAACATAACAATAATCCAAAATAGCCCTTCTGTCAGTTAAATTTACCCATGGTTAACCCAACTTAAACCCAACAGGGTAAGTTATCGATATGTCCTTCCATATTTAATTCCAATGTGAAACCCTATACCTATCGTTACCTTCACCACTCCTCTTGTTCTCTACGACTTTCGCCGCTGCTGCTCCCCTTTTGTTTCCACGGACGATTTCCTCTAATACCCCGCCTTCTCATCGTCATTCCATCCCTTTGCTGATCCTCATCCTTCTCGTCTAATCATCAACGTCATCCGTGATTCTCTCAGGTAAATCAATCATATTTTTCGATTGTGAAAATCTGAATGTGTATACACTGACCCCCTTTTGATATTGTATTTTGTGAAGTTATGTATACACCGACCCCTTTTTTTCACATTGCATTTTGTGTAGTTTTGTATGCACCAGCCCCCCTTTTTTCATATTATATCTATTTTTTTTTAGATAGTTTTCTGTGGGTCCTAAATGTTATTTGGGTTTTCTACATGGATGAAGACACCTTGTACAAGGTGACTTTTATCTATGATGGGCATTGGAAACAAGTAAAATCAGCCTATGGACAAAGATATGTTGAAGGGAGGCAGTTTACAGATGTATTAGACTCATGCAAGATAACTTTGATTGATTTATGGGAGGATATCGGGCCATGGTCCAAGTCAAGCAACCCCCAACGTGTTACTTTCACTTACATGGTACCTAATAGTATGCCTAGGCAGTATGTAGAGATAACTGATGATTCAAAGCTACTACAGATCTTCAAGGAGAACAGAAGAACCAAAAGGTTCACTCTATATGTAGTTCAAAATGAGGATACTGCAACAAGCCAATCTACCTTGCCTATTTCTCAAATAGCATCTGAAAGAGGTGATAATGAAGTTCTACAGCAAGTGTTAGATGATGTTGATGACCTTGAGGTACAAGATGAATTTATGGTCAATAAGAAGAAAGGGAATTGAATGACATTGATAAGGAGAATTCTGATGCAGAGGAAGAATATGAGGCAGAGCAAAGTTTAGAGGCTGAGAGAGAAGAGGAATCAGAAGAAGAAAATGAAATGGAGGATGCCCAAGAAGAGGTTCAGCATGAGATGGACCTTGTACAACCCAATGATAATTCATGCAGTGGGAATGAGGTGTTATCTGACAATTTTGAAGGTGAATTCGTGGAGATCGACAGTGAAAGGCCTAAAATGGTTGTTGGATCGAGGTTTCCCAGTGTTGAACATTTTAGAGATGCATTAAATCAATATTGCGTCACAAACGAGTTTGCAGTGAAGTATTTGAAGAACGAGAGATGTCGTGTAACAGCTAAGTGCAAGGTGGGGAAATGTAATTGGCGCATCCACGCTTCAGTGTTGCCTGATGAGATAACATTTGAGGTGAAAACCTTGAATGAGGTACACACATGCACGAGTGTCAACAAGGTGGGCAATGAGATGGTCACATCAAGATGGCTTGCCACCAAAATGGTTCCAATCCTCCATAAAACACCAGAATTAGGTGCATCGAAGCTGAAAATGGAGGTTCAGAACAAATACAACTTAACATTGCCTTATACTAGAGTGCAGAAAGCCAGAGCAAAAGCAATAGAGTTGATCCATGGGAAACCTGCTGAGTCCTATAGGCTTATCCCTGAGTCGTGAGAGGAGATATTGAAATCCAACCCTGACAGTGTTGTTGAGTATCAATTGGATGTGAACCATTCATTTATGCGATTCTTTGTTTGTTTTGGTGCATGCAAGATGGGTTTCTTACATGGTTGTAGACCCTTCATTGGTCTAGATGGTTGTCATCTCAGGGTACGTACAAGGGAATCATGCTTAGTGCAACTTCAGTAGATGCAGAGAGTTGTTTGTTTCCACTTGCATTCGCCATAGTTGAATCAGAGAGTGGAGAGTTCTGGAAATGGTTTCTAGAAATGTTGAGGGAAGCAATAGGTGATGTGGAGGGCTTGACATTCATGTCGGACAAGGACGAGGGGCTTCTAGCAAGTGTTCATGTAATGTTCCCTAGAGTGGAACACAGAACTTGTGTGAGACATCTTTACAGCAATTTTAAGAAGAAGTACCCGGGTGAGTTCTTTGAAAGGCTCGTGTGGAATTGCACTAGTTCATATAATGTTGCAGCTTATGAGTGGAATTTGAGGGAGATCAGGATGGCATCCTCTCCGGCGGCATCATATCTCGATGCAGTGAATGATTAAGTGTGGAGTAGATCACAATTTGTTGTTGAAGCAAAATGTAACTATGTGACAAACAACATATCTGAGTCATTTAATGCTTAGATCAATAAAGCAAGGGGGTTGCCAATAGTGAAGATGATTGACATGATTCGATGCAAAATCATGGAGAGAATTCATCATCGACGAACTTTGGGGACAAGATGGAAGGGAAAACTAGTCCCTAAGGTCTTCAAATATGTTCAAAGTATTGTGAAGGACATTGACGAGTACATAGTGAGGAGGAGTGATGATCATACAGCTCAAGTGGTTGGACCAGTGGATACTTGTGTGGTTAAATTGGATGAAAGGACCTGCACATGTAGAATTGACAGGTATTGGGTCTACCATGTGTGCATGCTGCAGCACTCATCACGTGTATCAGGGGATTGGATATGTGTGACTTCGTTCATGAGTATTATAGCTTGAGCAGATTCCAGTTGTCTTATGCAACACCTGTTGGAGCACTTCTTAGCCGAGATCAATGGGAGAAGGTTGAGCTCTCATTTTCAGTTGGTCCACCAAAAACAATTAGGCCAAGAGGAAGGCTGAGGAAAAACATAATTCGTGACCCCAATGAGAAAAAAAGCGTAGACACACGTGTACCCAATGTAAGGAGTATGGTCATCACAATCCTCATGTAAAAATCCTATTGGAATCTCACAAAGAGGTCAAGTTGGTGGTAGATACCGTAGGAGAGGCAGGTTTGTGAAGGGCATTAGCATATATTTTTACATTTTTATCACATAAATTGTTGAATATTTTCACTACACATTATACTTATCAATTTTTTTTTTAGGTCCACAAGATTTTTACATAGGGAAGATGGCCAAGGAAGTGGAGTTGGTTGCAGCACACAATCACATGGTGTTGGTGTCCAACTAAGCAACATGGGAGGCACTCCAGAAATGGGTGGGGGACAAGATTTTGGGAATGGAATCAATATTTCAACTAGAGGAGGTGGAGTGAGGTAAGACAGTTTTCAAACTTCTCAATTTGTCACATTCTTGTGGGGCTAGTTCTTAAGACAATTTTTTTTTCTAGCTTCACTGTTGGAGAAATGAATGCAACATCGGTGTCGAGTGTACATACTTCACAACATGATGTTGGGGATGGCAAGTATACCATTGCTTATTATATTTTACAATGTTCCTTTAATTCAACATATGATTTTTCAATAATCCATGTCTTTTGTGTGTGTAAGTGTAAGGTTGATCAATCAAGTTAGTAGAAGAGGAATAACATTGGGTGTGAAACCATTAGGAAGAACTATTTCCAAAGCACCAAAGGGTAGGGTGAAATGTCAAGCAAGAAGGGGTGGGGGAGCTATACAACACCTTGGCACCGAATCTAGCAATATATAAGTTTGTAAACATTGTCAGTGTTAAACATTAATTAAGGCAGTGTATGCATCTTTCAATCCGAATTCAGTTGGTGCAGTTCATTAATCAAGTATACCCATGTTTTTGGTACAGGTTTGGATAGTTTTCAGATCCAACATAACAGTTTCAGGTTGCAGCACTCATTCCAGCTTTTGTTATGAAGTTAAAAGTGAATCCGTGGATGGTTTCAAGTTTATAGTCAGTTTTTTACTTATTTCATTGTATCTAGTTGTTGTAAGGTCAGATTTCAGGTTAATGACAATGTATCTGATCAGTATTTTGTTGTGTTTCATTTGGTCTATCAATTTCTAAGACAAATAGTGGCACTGGTTTTTGCAATGTATTCAGTCTGTCATTTTCTAAGACAATGGATGCAGGTTCTTGCAATGTATTCCATGTATGGTCAGGTTCTAAGACAACGTAAGCAGGGTTCATTTATTCTCAGTGTTTTCAATTGGTTATGTTCATCTATTCCATGATAAAATGATGCAGATCTTCTTGGGAGCATTTTAAAGATCTCATATAAACAGTTTTTGGTCCAGGATGCATGTATAGGTATAGGCTGCATGTTCAGATTCAGATTCCAGTCTCACTACACAGTTTCAAATCCAGTTCCAGGTTCCAAATGCATAAACTAGTATATCCATAAACTAGTCCCAGGTTCTGATAAACTATTTTCAGGTCTCAAGTACAGATAAACTAGTTCCTAGTCATACAGCCTTTGTATTATTTTTTTTCCCTTTAAAAAGCAGTCTAAAATCCAATCAATAACCAATACACATTGACCAAGCAATGTTTAGTCTACTATCACCATTCACCACCCTAGATCACATGTAACATGCAGCACCAACCAATAAACCCCAACTCCAATAAGCAAGTCCAGGTTTTAGATTCAGTCCAATAACCCAGTTTTCAGTTCCAAATTTCATATTGAATCCAATAACCCAGGTTTATATTCAATTACATATTCCAGTTTCAAATTCAGTTGCAAGTTTCAGATCCAGTTCCAGACAATACTAAGCAATATGAGGCAATAGGCAATACCAACCATTTAGAATGATAAGAATAATGTCAAATTTCATTACATAATAAGAACAAGATTACATTTTCATTGAATAAAGAGAACAAGGGTACATTTCACTTGAAACTTTGGAGGAACTGAACACACATTACAAAAACTAAGAATATAATAATAAATGACCGCCTTCTGTTCATCATATTCAACTTCTTCTCCAAAGATTGCTCCAATTCCATCAGTTGATACTTGAGATCAAGTGTAAAGTGAGTTGGTTTATCAATCCATTCAAAGAATCTGCAATCTTGAGGAGTCTGTAACATACAAAAGGCTATTAATTGTGATGAATTCTAAGATCTTTAGCAATTAATGAGATTATGTAATATGAATTAATAATTACTTACCAAATTGAATGGGCAACAATAAAATTTTCAACCTTTGCTATGCTCTTGACGGGAAGTGAGAACCAAGCATTCACCCTTCTTGCATCGACACTCGCGTGGACGAACGTATGCATGACGTGGCCTGTGATGAGAAGTGTGGGTGCTGGATGACTAAATGAATTTGCAAAGACAATTAACAGGTTAGAAAACACAAAAATCAAAGCATATGCATGATCATCAAATAAAGAATTGGTTTATGCATTTTATCAAACAGTTGAAATGCATGAAATGAAATGCCTCACCATATCAGACATTGAAGTGAATATGTGGATCAATGAACACAATAGAAATCAACAATGACCGGTGAGGATGGGTTAATTAGTAGAGATCAACAATGACTAACAAAAGTGGATGTGAAAACAAATTGAATCAACAATGACAGGGCATACAATGTCAATGGCTTGGGTTTTTATACACAAACCTCTAAATATTGATTGGGAGATGATCAAGGCTTCAAGATAGAGGGTCTCCAACGGTCTTCAAGCGGAAGGTCTCAACGGTCAACTCTCCAACGGTCACATTCGTCAATGGTTGATTTCTCTCCAACGGTCACATTCGTCAATGGTTGATTTCTCTCCAACGGTCACATTCATCAATGGTTGATTTGGTGGATTGAATGAAGATGAAGACCGTTCAAAGGCTAAAAAAAAGTAATTGTTAGGGACTGATTTGTGCTTTTTATTTGTTTATAGGGGGTTATTTGAATTAATGTGTTTTAGTTAGGTTAGGATAACGGAATATTCCTTGAATATTCCAATTCCGTCCGTGGTTAATTAACTCAGGGGTTTATTTTGGATTATTGTTATGTTTACAGGGGGTTATTTGGATTTTTGAAGTTTGCAGGGGATTATATGGATTTTCATGAGTTTACAGGGGGTTATATGGATTTTTTCCTAAAATAAAAATACATCTAATCTTCCTTGAACTCTATTTGAGCGTAGTATACATTCATATGAAAACATACTAGTAAAATGCACGTGTGAATAATCTCTTCATATGTCTGTACTATTATATCATTTTTTTTTAACAAACATATTGCATAAATAAAACCCCACATATTTTTATTATTTCACTAAACTAATTAAACTTGAAGTCATATGAATCATTTGGATTTGCTAAACAATTTTCTTATGTATTAATTTTTTCCCACCACCCCTCGAGGTAGGTTTTTTTAAGTGGAACAACTGATATAGTGATATTCCACCGAAATTCCAAATAGCAATGCAACTTGGATACACTTTTTGCGTGAAATAAAAAATGATTTATAAAAAATTATGGAATAGTTAGTTATCTGATCATCAACCTGAAATAACAAATACAAATGTATATGGTTGTAAAAATGAAAATGAAAATTGAAAACGCATTGGAGACTTACCATCAATAATTTTATAGGTTCAAATGAATCTGATTACATTTGTAATTTTACTACTTATTAAATGAGACTAAAATATTTATTTTATAATTTTAGAGATATCTTAATGGTCTAAAAAAACATCACATGAAATTTCATGAAATTTGAAACTTAAAAAGTCATGTTTCAAGCCCAGAGACATGATGATAAATCTAAATCAGAGGCCTGTTTGTAACACATTTAAAATAAAAGGGAATGCCGATTCATACCTGAAGCGGGGGGGCCAGGGAATCTTATCCGTGCCCTTACTGGAACCCTTGATCCTCAACATCTCATCGCCCTTCCCTACCGTCGCATTTTCCATCACCCCCACGACATCCTCAATTATCCCGCCCAGCATGTCCAAGTAATTCAAGTAGATCAGATTCATCGACAACGCGTCCGCCGGCTCGAACCCGATCTCCCGTGTCACCGCCGTTCAGGAATCCGACCGATTCGCCGAGTCGCGCCCGCCACGATCTTTCACCGCGATGTAGAGCCTCCGCAAATCCACCTCCCGGCCGTCGTCGAGGTTCGGTGGGATCGGATGGGCCTCTCCGACGATGGAAGAGACAGCCCGCTCGAACGGGGAGAGGGTTTCGATTTTCATCGAACCAGTGAGTGATGGAAGGGGGAATCCAAATTCCGTTTATATGAGCTAGGATGTTTGTCAAAATACACTTCTTGAGGGAAAAAATGTTACATAGTTAAATAAGACTTAAAGATATCTGCATCCGATCCGAATTCGTATCCAAAAATGCAGAAAATATCTGATATTCGAAATATCTGTATCCATATCCGAAAAAATAATCTGTATTCGAAAATTTTCGGATCGGATACGAATATACCCCTATCCGATCCGAAAAATATTCGTATCCGATGGCATTAAAAAAATGTTAATATTAGTATTCAATATCTACCATTAGATTTTGATCAAGTGGCTCATATTCTTTCTAATAGTTGTAAAGTTAGGACTTGTGTTTGTGAATTTTTAATTTTAAGTCAAATTTTGAACTTTAAATGAAAATTTGTTATGTTTAATTATTTATTTATTGATTTCGGATATTTCGGATAATTATCTGAATCTGTATCCGAAATTTCGGATTGGATGCGGATACATTTTTTTAATATCCGTCGGATACAGATACAGATACATAAAAAAAATTTCAGATACGGATACGGATATGACCATATCCGCTCCGTATCCTCTCCGTTGACAGGTTTAATACGACTATCTGAGACCAGGAGTATTAAGAGGATCAGTGTGCATCCCGCCTAAGCTTTTCATTTAAAAAAAAATGAGAACAACAACAAAGGAACACGAAATATATGTATAAAACCCTCATGGGATATATTTGTGGCGCCTCAGATTATAATTTGGCAAACAAAACAAGTTAAGAATTCTCGTATCACCAGAGATTACAATCACATGCCAAAAGGTGCACTCCAATGCTAACCATGTATTTGTAAGGAAGGCATTTAGTAATAGATATATGGATTTACATTGGTGATCTTAATATTGCAATGATAGAGATTGTATTCCATAAAATTCATCTTTATGCAAACCTTGGATATGTATTTAGGAAAGGGATCCACCTTTGGGCGGTGGTGAGTGTACCCGCCTTTGGGCGGTGTATCCGGGGTTCGATCCCCGTCTGACCCCTTGAATAGGGAGTCCTCGGCCCACTGGGCTACTACCAAAAAAGAAAAAAGGAAAGGGATCCACCACATAGTTCAGCAGCCTCATCAGGTAATTCCAATCTCTTTCTCTCTATCTCCATACTGAAAATTTATGTTTATCACTTTATAGGCCATTCGTTGAGTACAAGGGCATATTTCCACAGGATCAATTGCAAACTAAACAAAAGGAGTTGGAAGCCGAAGCAAATAAACTAATCTCAATAGGTGGAAAGGTGCGTCTCTGACAAGAGATGTCATTTAGCTTAATCTATTTTACAATGATATCAGGAAGTACCCCCCTAAAGAGTGATTGATATTCAAAAGAACTCATCAAATCTCAATATATCAAAAAAAAAATCTGATTTACCTTTAAATCTAAAAAACACCCTGCCGTAACTATTGATAACATGTATCTAAGTTAAATTAACTCGACATTATGAATTACTATCCTACCTATAATAAACCTAAAATAAACAAATCTAACTGTAGCCATTCTTTATTTTCTTCTCTATCTTTTCTGCGCCTTCTGTTGACGGAAACCTCCCCCACAATTCACTCCACGCTCCCATCAATTGTCCCTAGCCCCCACTCCGTCGTCCCCTACGGCAGCCCCCTCACTCCCTACCGGTTGAACCCTCTATCGCCTCCTGTCGACCCCATCACCCCCTACCAACCCCAGAAATCGTGCAAAAAAAAAAAATCATACAAAATATTTGAAAAAATCAAACACTTGATGGGCTTCAGAAAAAAAAAAGTTAAGATAATATAATTGAAAAAAAAAAGAACTTTAATTTGAAATCATGCCCCAGATCTCTCTCAATAGAAAAAAAAATTGGGTCAAAATATTTATCTCGGTCGATTTGTGTGAAAAAGGGTAATTTTGTTTTTTTTTTTTTAAACACCGAGTAACAGCATCCTAAAAAAAATTGATTAACAAGGATATGCTTCCTTTTGAGTTTTAAAGGAACCAATCATCTACTGCTTTTTGAAGTCAAACGCGTCAAGCAAAAATAAGCACAAGCGGAGACCCAATCCCGAACTTTGATTACTGATATTTAAAAACAAATAACTATTACTTCACTTTTTTACAAAATAACCCAAGGTTATTATCTATTTCTAATTACGAATCCTCACTTCTCATCCAGCCCTCGAGACTCGAGAGGGGCTCGCACAAACAGAGAAAAGATGCACTCACTTGTTTCTCTATTCATCCGTGCTTCCTCTATCTCCACTTCTCCGTCCCTTCAAACCCTACAATCACAACCTCTCCTCGTCCTTCTTTCCCTCTTCGATTTCACCAAACCCTCTCTTCCGCCGGGGACCTCTCACGCAGTCTCTGTCGCGCCGTTTCTTCTTGCCGTCTGTGTCCGCCTCCGCCATCTGAGACGCCTTGATGGGCGGCGGCGGCGGAGATTCCGCTTGCGAGGTCTCCATCGCCATCCATAGGGGGATGCAGCTCTTCCGCCAGGTGAATCCAATGCCCCTCCCTCTCTTTCGAATTCGCCCAAGATTTGATCGGTAGCATGTTTTCGGTTGAATCGTGAAGGGGGGTGTCGGCAGATCTTTGGCGGAGTTCGATAGAGCGATCGTTTTGGATCCCCGCCAAAAGGCATGTATGTTTTGTCTATCCTGTCTTCGTCTGTGCTTTTGACCACATGTTTTTGGTTTGTATAGTCGTTTTTTTGTTTCACCATGACAGAGGCGTTGTCCCTGTGATGTAGGACAGATTATGCAGATGTGATCATTAAAAGTGGTCCATCAAATAAATTTATACCAATGATCACGATCTCGCAATCGCACAAAATTTGGTGAAATATATCGAAGGGATCTTCTGAATTATTTGTTATACAACTAACAAATCTTATTTTTCAAAAATTTATTTATTTAGGTCTTTAAATTAGAGATTTTACTATTTTTAGTAAGTTTTAGATTTGTGATATCTCAATCATAACATAACAGATCGGAATTAATTTCTATTAATTCCTATGATCATTTAGGATTTCATAGAATCTGAAAAATTATTTTTCGGATTTTAATATTTTTAGTAATTTTTTTATTTTATGCTATTAGTATAAATAGCAGACTTGTAATTTAGGGTTTACAGTTTTTGTCAATAATATTTCGAATTTCCTCTATTTTGGGGTTTTTTCCTTGTGAATTCAATGTGCTTATGAGATCTCAACGCTGGTTGGATCTTTTTATCTAGTTTTTTGCTGCGTTAGTTGGTATCAGAGCAAGAATTTGTCTTGCTGTGATGGCAAATAACGGAGGGAGAGACGACCAATCTAATGATATTGGTCGTGGATTAAAGGATCTACGGAAAGCGTTCGAGGAAAACCACAATCAGATGCAAGAAATCCGCAAGATGATTGTTGGCCTGAACCTTAACGCCAACAACAAGCATCCTAAAGGTGATAGGATACGCGCTGAGGGATTTGTCCAAGGCCGACCTATTGCTCGGAATATCGTTCAACGTTCCACTCATTATCAATTTGATGATGAGGAAGATTCGGATGATGAAGATGATGAACTTTATGGATATCAACTGGGGAGGCGGCGTATGAAATACAATGATTACCGATTGAATGTGGATATTCCGTATTTCAATGGTAATATGCAGATCGAGGATTTCCTTGATTAGATATCAGAGGTCGAGAGATTCTTTGAGATGATGGAGATTCCAGAGGAGAAGATGGTCAAATTGGTGGCATTTCCATTAAAAAATGGTGCCGCTGCTTGGTGAGACCAACTTCAGAGAACCCGACAACAACGATGAAGAGCACTTGTTCATACGTGGAGAAGGATGAAACAACTCCTCATGGATCAATTTTTGCCACGAAATTATGAACGATATTTACCCCAATTGTATCAAAATTGTTGTCAAATTATAATGATGAAATCACGACTAGAGATAACAAAGGCGCAAGATGCGACAAGAGCAAGTCCTGTAAAAGATGGGGATGATTCGAGGGTCAACCCTTATAATCTACCATCATCAGAGAAGTGTTAAGATTCCAATGAACCAAAACTTTGCTCAAATCAAAATCAACAAAAGAGCGAAGTTTTAGTTGAACAAAAGGTTGATGACATATATGATGGCGCAGAGTTCGCAGATGAAGAAGGAGAGCTGATCAACTTCATCATTGAACCAGAGATCGATGAGGACATGAGCAATAAAGAAGAAGATGATGTTGTTTTCTCTGGTGATTCTGAAGAAGTCATTGGAGGAGAACAAGAAGAGTTGTTTCCACGGTCCTTAGCGGTGACCCCCAAGATGGAAGAGCCCCTACAGAAGCTCGTGTTGCAGGAGATATGCACCATCAATAAGAGTGTTTTGGATGTCATCATCAACAAATAACAATGAAGACTTTGCGGCTACTACTATGGTGAAGAAATTTGGGCTACAAATCGATGTGCATTCAATTTTCTAAATGGTCGATTTTATTAAGACGAAATTTGAAGTCATGAAAATGTCTCTTCTTTTGCCGAATGTGAAATACAAACAAACATCAATTGAAGAGCGGAAGAACTCGAGGACAAGTTCTTTTGAAGAAGAGGAATCTGATGTAGGACAGATTATGCAGATGGGATCATCAAAAGTGGTCCACCAAATAAATTCAAATCAATGGTCACGATCTCGGAATCGCACACATGGTGAAATATATCGAGGAGATCTTTTGGATTAGTTGTTACACAACTAACAAATCTTATTTTTTTTTAAATTCATTTATTTAGGCCTTTAAATTAGAGATTTTACTATTTTTAGTAAATTTTAGATTTGTGATATCTCAATCATAACAGATCAGAATTGATTTCTATCAATTCCTATGATCATTTAGGATTTCATAAAATATGAAAAATTAGTTTTCGGATTTTACTATTTTTAATAATTTTTTTATTTTATGTTATTAGTATAAATAGCAGACTCGTAATTTAGGGTTTACAGTTTTTATCAATAATATTTTGAGAGCTTCTTCTTTGTGGATTCAAGGATTCCTTATGGATTCAAGGTGCTTATGAGATCTCAATGCTGGTTGGATATTTTTATCTAGTTTTTCACTGCGTTAACTTGTAGTATCTGAACAGGTATCTGATGCATTGCATTCCGTTTAATTTAAGAGTGATAATGTGATGAGTTATTGGGTTTTGTAGATTTGAAGAGGGGGCAGAGCAGATCCATTTAGATGTCGCGGAGAATCCGAATGACACGGGGGAGTCAATATGGTGTTTCTTATGCGAAGCGAAGTTATATGGTGTGGATGAAGCGAGGCAGCGGTTTCTAGGGGCAAGTCTGTTGTTTCCTGGTTACAAAACTCTTATCTTGAGGGGCGATTTTTAAATTTTTGTTAAGGAAATACCATTCCATGTTACTTCTGTTCGGGTTGATGTTTGAAAGATGGTGTTTGTTCATGGTCTCATGGAAACAATTGTGCAAATGCTTTCTTGTGAAGGATAGTTGTGTTATCCGTGTTTGTGGTGGACTAGGCAGGAGAGTTACTATAAAGAATTCAAGAATCACTTTGAAATGAAAAAGTGTAAAATCTTCTTCTGCTTCATTAGAGATTGACTGGTTCATGTATGGCAAACATTTGGCAATGATTTAATTCGGTTAGGCATTTGTATATTTATAGATTATGTGATAAGTACATTAAAAATACAAGTATAATTACATTTGAAATACACACAAAAAACGTATATGTTGGGTGTAAAGGCAGTACGGTTGGAGATAATTTTTTAAAGGGATTTTTAGCTTCAAATCTTTGTAAATATTTCTATTTAGGGATCAATACCTCTCTTTTTAAGTCCTCAACTTTATCCGCATATTTTGTTCTTAGTCCCTCCGTCAAACGTCCATCAATGTGTCATTAGTTTGTGAAAAGATTTTTATTTTAATTCTTTATAAATTATGTTGTTTAGTGATCAGTCATTCCTTTTTTCATATTTCATTTTAAATCCTAACTTTAAATGTCTTTTTCTTATTAGTCCGTAGATAAAATGTCTGTATGATTTTATATGTATTTTGATATTTAAAATTCAAAATATATGCACTCAAATATAATTTAATATTTCACGATTTCCAACCAAGAAAAAATAATTTAAATCAAAATTCGATAGTGAAAAAATCCTTAAAATTTGTTTATCTAATAATTCTTCTTCTGCTTATGTAATAAATTCTTATTAGACATGCAATCTTGGATTGGGTGGGCATATGTAGTGTTAAATAACACTGAAATTATTATTGAACGTCTAACAATGTAAATATAGTTTTGGTTTAGACATTTCACCAAACATTTTGTATGCAAGTTTCAAAAATTAAAATATTTACAAAATCATATAAACATTTTTACCATAGACTAATAAAAAAAAGGCATTCGAAGTTGGTGATTTAAAATGAAATATAAAAAAGGAGGAACTGATTACTATAAATAACATAGTTTACAAGGATTTTGAAATAAAATAATTTTTCACAAACTAACGACACATTGACAGACGTTTGGTGGAGGGATTAAAAATGAAATAGACGGTTAAAGTTGATGACTTAAAAAGAAATATGAAGAATGAAGTAATCGATCCCTAAATAGACATATGGATTTAAAACTAAAAAAACCTTTTTTTAAAATATGAAGGAAGTGTAAATCATCCAAACTAAACTGATGTGGTACACTGGTACGTAGATTCTAATTATATTGAACGTATTCAACGAACGATTATATATATATATATATATATATATATATATATATATTAGGAGACACGGAAGTTATCTGATCACCATTTTTTTTTGAACTTTGACGCACCCGATTCGTTTTGCAGTCTCATACAATATGATAACATGGTATATATTGCGTTATCATAGTGTATTGAATTCTATTATAGTGTATGATGTAAAAAAATTTATCATTTTTTCAATGAAAAAAATACACTAATGTATATCAGTATATATTTTATTTCACATAATCACATGTACTTCAATGAAAAAGAGTATGATTTAAAAAAAGGGTTAAAGACGTTTGTGTCCCAATAAACATCTATAAACCTATATAAGTCATTGTAAACTTGGGGCAGGACAATTGCATCACTAGAAACACAGAAAATGTATATTACATCATTATTAGTAAATCATTTTTAACCTATCATGGTTAAAATAAACCATAGATGTGATTTTACTATTATACCCTCCACAATGCACAACATGGTGATTAACATGAGCTTTTTTATTTGTATAATCACTTCATTAAAATGTAAAATAAAAAATCTATGTAATATCTATAGTATATTAAATACAATATATAAATAAAATTATCTTCACAATTACATTGTTTGAAATAGAAGCAAAAAAATAATGATAATGGAGTAGTACACAACAATAACATCAAAATCCGCAAAAGAAAAAAAGGTGAAAATGAGTTTGATCAGGGGTAAGATGACCATTTTAAAGGATATATATGTTTTTTCTATTTTTCGTGATTTATATAAATGTTTAATTTCATACAAATGAAATATTATGAAAATATATCGTCAAATTTGATAAAAAATTAACTCATGGACTGAATTGACTTACTATAACAGTTTAAAGGACATGTATGTCCGACTTCAAATTTGCAAATACTTATATGGGTTTATGAATGTTTACAGGGACTCAAATGTCTTTAACCCTAAAAAAAAATCATGTAGTAATTGAGGATGTTGCACATGGGCTGAATATATCATTTTCCTTTTTTTTTTTTAACATCCCGAAGAATTTGGAGTACTGTGTGGCTACACCCCTTATTATTGTTTTAAAGGGTGTCAACTTGACATGCAAAATCAAATGCTGACTTTCAGTGGTGGTCCTGGAGGAGAGTCTCTGTCAAAATGTCAAGGTGTCTTTTTTTTTTCTTTTTTTTCTTTTTTGGTGTAAATCAAGGTGTCTATTGTTGTGAATGCGTGACCTCTCTGTTCTATGGTGGTTCCTTTGCCAGCAATTCTCTTTTGTGATATCTTTCACGGAAGCACTGGAACGTCTTTATTTTTATATATATATTTTTGTGCTCACAGGTAAGCATTGCTCGATATGAAAGAAATTTTTATTTGAAGCATAATAAACAGTATATTCTTTCATTGGATTTTATTCTGGTCCCCCCATCTGGCTTGTACTCTCTACTTTGAAATGTCTTATTTTCTTTTTTTTTTGTTCTTTTATTTACTTACAATGATAATGATGATTGGCCAACCTGCCTCTGGATTTTTTTGTTTGAAATTAGCACCACGTGTAATAATAAATGTTATAACTTTTTTAGAACAATGTTTACCAACTACTAAACTCATGTGTGGATAACAGAATAGAGGTAAACAGTAGTGGGTCAGGTGGAATAATGAGAAAAATAATGTTTGGATGGAACAAATAACCCAGTATTAAAATGTCAGACCAAGAAGAATAAAATGATATAAATGATCTTCAAGAGTGAGACCATGAAGTGTAGGATACAATATGTGATAATTGCAGGAGTTTTTTTTTTATATATATATCGGAGGGACTCCCCGTGGCTGATCTTACGGTCGAACTGAGAAAGCTACCTCCGCCTATTTGTCCCGGTTCCACAGAAAATTACAATTGCAGAAGTTGAGTATAGTTCGTTCAAAGGGAATCGTGTATGGATTTTTTTTTTGATAGACATGTTGAGGGAATTGAAAGTACTATATGAAGCAAGGATCATGAAACTTGGTCTTACCTGTTTGGAAATGAGTTTGAACATTAGTTTTTCCTTAAAAGCTGAGTTTAAATTGAATTTACAAGAAGCTATCTCTTTACATATGATTGAAAAACTAACTTTTGATTTTTTTTTTGCAAGAAGATGTTTGCAGCTTTTAATTAAGGTGCAATTTTTTTTTCTGTTTAGAAACACATTTGAAAAACTTAGCTACATGCACACTTAAAAAACACTTCAAACCTACTTTCAAATGGAGCCTTATGGTGCGTTTGTTTGCGCGATTGTACAGTTTTACAATTGCAATGAGTTGTTTCTGTAATTGTGGAACCAAATAGTTTTCAGACATATTTTATACAAATAATGTCAAAAGTTGTTATTTTCAAAAACTGAGAGGGTGAGTTTTTTGCAGAATTAATTTTGTAATCGTCCAACCAAACACACCCTTAATAACAAGGATAGAGGTTTTTTTTAGACCTTCTACGTTTCTCGTTGCAATGTCTAGAGAGAGCCACGTGTTCTAAGAAATAGGTAAATACTGTTTCTCGATATGGATATGTTAATCCAAGAAGCCAGGCAAAATGTTTCTACAATTGTTTTCATTTTAATGCTGTTGTTTACAGTGTTGGAAACTTTCAACGCCCTGTTATTTTGAACCAAAATTTATATTTCGCATCACATATAAAACCATGGGAATTAAAGATTCCACCGACCAAAAAAATCAAGAACTTTCGACGCCGCTGTTTCCATTTGATGTGTTGTTCAATGGTAAACCAAAAGTGCACGTTTGTAAATCAAAATGATTAATTATTTTAAAACAAATATGTATTAATATATTTAAGTGTATATTTTATGTTTTATATAATAAAATTTTATTAAAAGAACATATACTTTAATAAAAAGATCAAAACAATTGGGTGCCTGATGAGCGTGTACACATAGTTGGATGTATAATTTTTCAAATAGAAATATTACACTCAATATATTTTATAGAGGTTTTTATTTTTTAAAAACTTGTACTTTATTTAACTAATTAATGCACACGTGCATCGCACGTGGAATTTTACAATATTATTTGTGATTGTTATTTTATTCTGATTATTAAATTATGTGTTAATTCATATTTTAATTAAAAAATAAATGTAAATGTTATAATATTAATAAAATATGCTTAACATTGTATACAATAATATCATAATAAATTAATAAAAAAATAAAATAAAATTATATGGTTTAATTTAGAGTGCTAAATTTCACATATAGTTTCCAAAATTTTCAAATATAATTTAAAATAACATTAATAATATTATTATAAAAAAAATATTATATTTGAAACTTAGAGTACATATTATAAGATATATAGATATTTTTTGTTTTTTAGATTAACACTTTGTTAGAGAAAATCTAAAATAGATGAATAAGATTTATTAATGGTTATTATATTTTTAATTAATTTTAAAGAATAAAATCATCTAAAATATTCTTTTCAATTTCTTTTTATAATAATTTAAACATACATATAAATAAAATATATATTTTAATAAGTTAAATGACACTTAGTCCCGTTTGGTTGGTGTTATTTTTTTAGTGGAATTACTTTACCAGGAATTAGTTTACAATGAATTAAAATACCAAGAATCCTGATTCCATTAGACTGTTTGGTTCGTTAGTGGATTTATCAAAATAATCATTTTTGATTGGTTCATACATGGAAAATGATAAGGAATTTTATTTAAATATCTAAAATATCATTACTATTATATATATACTTATAAAATTTATTTCTTTATCTATATCACAGTAATAAAAAAGAATAATTTTTTATAAATATTTAATGAATGTAAATAAATAAAATAACCAATTATGTAATTAAACATATAATAATAGTAATTTTTCTGAATCAGTTGAATATTATAAACTCCCTTAAAAACTAAATAACCAATTTTATTAGTTAGGATTTAGAGACATTGCTTTAAGCCTAAACCCATATCACACATCACATATTATATAAATTATAATAATGTCTAAATCCATCTACAAAAATTAAATTAAATTTAAAAATATAAATTAATATCTAATGCACAGTTAAGATTTTTCATATCACATATAAAAATTATAACAAACTTTTTTAGTTAAAAAATCAAAATAACTATATAAACCCATTATTTGGTTGGTGGAAAAAAAGAGGTTATTTATTTTAAAGGGATATACATAGTAATTTCATTAATTTGTAAATGGTATAATAGTAATCTAATTTATGATTTCTTGTGGAATTTGAGATTACCAGGTGGGAATGTGATTCCACCCTATTTTTTCACATGGATGGATTTTAATTTCACTGGGGCCTACAATTACCATCAAATTACCACCAACCGAACACTGAATTTTATACATTTTTCTGATAATATTACATAGAATCAAATTCCATCACAAATTACCACGAATCAAACGGGCCTTAATTTTGTTTAACAATGTATGTGGCAGCGTTGTTTTTCATATAAAAAATTCTTCAGATTGGTTGGCGTGACCACCAGGGGCAGTTCGGTCAATTTGGCACGCACACGCCACAGAGAGGAGCCAAAACCAAACCAAACTCCGCTGATCAACAAATCAAACCAAAAGCAAAAAAAAACGTCTCACAAACTTTGCCGTCTCCGAAGTCCTCAGCTTTTTTTTTTTTTTTTAAAAAAAAAACAACTCAGACTTCCCTTCGAGAGGCGAAAACATTTATTGACAAAATCCGAATCAAATCCAATCGAATCCAGTCAAATAAATTCGAGAAGATTATTCTCCGATCTCTTCTTAATGTCTTCGGAGCAGTTGTCATCGGAATTCGGTCACCGTTACGTGAAGATGCAATCGGAGCCGACGCTGACGACGTGCGCATCCTCCGCCGCCTCCGCCTCCCACTCGTTTCGCCAGGCCGCGACGGAGCCGGACTGGATCTTCGAAGAGCTTCCCAAGGCGTCGATCGTGTCGGTCTCCCGTCCCGACGTGAGCGACATCAGCCCCATCTTGTTGTCCTACACCATCGAATTGCAGTACAAACAGGCACTCTCTCTCTCTCTCTCCTTTTCTCCTCCTCTCCTGTGTTTCTGTGTCGGATTTCGTGCTGCATTTGGTCTTGATTTGTGTTGGATTTGCTTGGTTCCTGTTGTGTTTTGAGGGATTTATTGATGAAAAATTGGTATTTTTAAGCGTGCGTCAGGGAAATAAGAGAGGGAAGGATAAATTTGGGCGGAATATTTATTCACTGGTGTGAAAATCGTTGTTTATGTAATTTATGGATTTGAAATGGTTTTATTGATGAAGAATAGTTTTTGACATATGATTCGCAGACTGATAGACCTTTTGGGCTTAGAAGTGAGAATTTGATCATCATTTCTTTTGGATTTTTTTTTTTTTGGATTTTGTTGGTTTTCGAGATGCTAATTGAGTAACTCAATGTGCATTTTATTTTGTTCAATAGTTCAAATGGCGCTTAACGAAGAAGGCGGCACAGGTTTTTTACCTGCACTTTGCGCTGAAGAAACGTGCAATCATAGAAGAACTTCATGAAAAACAGGAGCAGGTATGCATCGTCCCAAATATAGTTCTTTTCATGGTGTCATTATCAACATCTGCTTTTTAGTGTTGGGCATCTTAAGGTCTTTCTGTTCTTAAACTTGTCATCGCTTAGAAGTCAAAATTTCCGTGTATCATTCTTTTTTTCTTCACCAGTAAGATTTTTTATTTCTTTTAATGCTTTCACAAGTATGGAGTGTTTTTGGTTTTCCTCCTGGAAGGTTAAAGAGTGGATTCAAAATCTTGGATTAGGGGACCACCAAGCAGTTGTGCAAGATGATGATGAAGCAGATGATGATGCTGTTACTTTACATCATGAGGAAAGCTACTCAACTAGATACAGGTTAACTCTTCTTCTTGTTTTTTTTTGTTTTTTTTTTAAAGAATTATAGGAGCTCTGCCACCATAATTCTAAAACTGGGATATAGTTCTAAAACAGAACAAAAATAAAATGGTCGTGAGGTGAACTTAATTTCTAGCATTGCTGGACCCTTTGATAGAGGATCAGAGGGAATCTTTTCCTTGCCAAGTAATTTCACATTTTGATCACACTGTTTTACATTTGAGCAGAGATGTTCCTTCGCGTGCTGCATTGCCAATGATCCGGCCTGCACTGGGAAGACAGCATTCAATTTCTGATAGAGCCAAGGTGGCAATGCAAGGGTATTTAAACCACTTTCTGGAGAACCTGGATATTGCAAACTCTCCTGAGGTATGCATAGCCTTCCTAAGACTTAATTGTCTAAAACTTCACCTTTACTTGACTGTTGCAATTTTTCAATGTTACAGTTGACTTCTCTTATATATTATATATATATGTACATACATACATACATGAACAACAAACTTATTTGTTCATCCACTTCTGTTGTCAGCTTATGTAATAGAATGCTGCTGTCTTTTCCATAGGGGTTATTCAGTTATTGCTAATGTGTCTGATTTTGATTCTGGCACGAGTCTGATAACGTTGTTAATCCATACACTCTGGTAACTTTAATTTCTTAGGCATGAAAATATGTATTCTGGGGCTGATTACAAATCTGAAATGATTCTATTAGACAGGAAGTATTGGAAAAAGGTGACATTTGAAGTATGTTGCTGACATCTCCATATTCTGATGTGAACTCTGATATGCTATGCTGCTTTGCCAAAATATGTGTGGTCAACTTGATCTTGTGTTGAATTTATGAGCTAGTTCCATGATACGCATTGTCCAGTTTACTAGTTAACTCTCTGTTAGACCATCATTGCAGACACGAGTCTTGATTTTCTGCATCATCAATCTGATTTAACGAGGCATAAACAGGTCGGGTGTAATGTATTATGTTGGTGATTTTTCAAATGCACTTATAATTGTTGGAATTATGTCTGGGCTAGACAAAACCTTAGAAATTTTGCGTGATATACGTAAGATAGTGACCAACACACATGGGTGCCCTTATGATTTTCAAACCATGGACAATTAAACAGCATCTGGTAATACATTTATTCTTTGTGTGATAGGTATACAATAGCTAGTTGAATTGTAAACCCTTATTTACTTATGAACTTTTGACAATATTAAGAGCTTATGAAAGCAATAAGTTTACCACAAGTTCACAGCATCATGGAAGTTCCTGAATTGTGCTGATTTGTTATTTTAGAGTAGTTTCACCTGTGATATTCAATTAGTTTCTAGATACAGTACGATGCAATTTTTGCTTGCTTGATTCTTTGATTACATTAAAGGATGTGTGCTATGTAGATCAGTACATTAAAGGATTCTTGGATCTGTTAGTTTAGCTAATTAGCTTAGCCATTGGATTAGGACATGAAAGAAGAACAAACATGAATGTAGATCAGTAGATGCAAGATTCATAGCACCAATTATCAATACATCCCAGCTGATATTAATCCAAAAGGCTTGACAATACCCTAGACGCATAGCCAGTCTGGCCAACTATAATACACATATTCCAATCAGATAATTCCACATATTTGGAGTCTAGTCATTTATGTTAAGATATGAAAACTTACATCGTCTGATTGCACGATAATTAATTGCATCGTTCATGCCATCATATTTCTCAGTATTCTGGATCATCTTAACTTAATTGTTTTGTCAGTACCATTATCTGTTTTCATGACATCTTTATTCATATATTCTGTTTTCACACTATCATAAAACAACTATGTTTGAGCTTCCTTTTTTTTGAGTTGCAGGTCTGTAAATTTTTAGAGGTTTCTAAGTTATCTTTTTTGCCGGAGTATGGGCCTAAGCTGAAAGAGGAATATGTAACGGTGAGGCATCTGCCAAAAATTCAGAAGGATGGTGATGATAGAAAATGCTGCACGTGCCATTGGTTCAGTTGTTGCAATGGGAATTGGCAAAAGGTAAAGATGGTTTGATCCCCCAAAATTAAGAAGATGTTTTGTTAAACTAAAATATTTCTCTTGAAGAGTTTCAGGGGAAAATGATGTCTGAGCCATGGATTTTTGTAAATGAATCAAATCTAGTTTGGAATTTTTTAATATTTTGTTTAAACTAAATGCTTTTCTTTATTTCTTTAACATGTTCTGATCAATGAAGACTTGTATTTTGGTCGTGGAGGAAAAATTGTTTCCGTTCTTCTTATTGATTAAGTGTATCGTGCACAGAAAGCTGATTGGATTAAGTTGATCTCATTAATCTGGCTATTGTAAAGATAGCTAAATTACTATGATCTGATATTATCCATGTTTACCTAAATCCATTACAATATGGATGTTTAAATGAAGTGCATTGGACCATACATGCACCTATTCTTGAAATATCTCGTGACTGAAATTTATTTCTGTTCATTTTGAATTCCTTACTTTGTCGTTTGGTCATCTATACTAGTATACAATGCTAATCCTCCCTTTTGTACAAAACCCCATGAGTTCCACTGTGGATCTTACCCTCCTTCTCTCTCCCCCCACCTTCCCTTCTCCAAAAGACACCTTGGATTTGTTTGACGTACCATGAGCCCCTCCTATATTTATCATACATCAGCAAAATAGTGGACATGATTGTGGAGAGACCACTGTAAAAATAGACTATAGGCTAATGTGAGAGCATGATTTCTTGGCGGGTTGATAGGTGAGCAAGAAGGTCCATGGCCTAGGGTAGTGACCTCCGCCACACATTAAATAACGGTTAAGACAACAACCATTCTTCCACATTAAGGAGGGACATCTAGGGTCTATGATTTGGTTGAGTAGACTATCCTTGGCATCTCAACATCTTGTGATTGCGTGCGTCTCACGTACCTTTTTCCCACAAGAAATGATATTTATGAAATGTTTCACCAGATCATGTTGTGGAAGCATAAGTAAAAGATTACTTTTTTTTACAGGTTTTCATGTGTACTTTGATCTACAATGTTTCAGCCTTCTAACTATTATGTTTCACGCAGGTATGGGCTGTATTGAAACCAGGGTTCTTAGCCTTGCTGGAAGATCCCTTTGATGCAAAACTGTTAGATATAATTGTTTTTGATGTACTCCCATCTTCTGATGGAAATGGAGAAGGTCGCGTTTCTCTAGCGAAAGAGACAAAGGAGCGTAATCCTTTACGATATGGATTTACGGTATGCAGCTTTTAGATTTACTCTTCTATAATTTTTATTCATCTGCCTGTGACTGTATAATGTATTTGTCATTCTAGTACATGAGCAGTCTTGCAAGAAGTTTTATTCATTTGTTCGTAGTACACTGAATGTGAAGCTATGGACTTCTAATCTTGAGATGCAAGGTTATTTATGTGGTCCTAGGTGATAGATCGTCTGGGCATCTAGGTAGTCCTCTGTGATACCAGGAAAACAGAAGAAAAAGGTTCCTCTGATTTTGTCCCCTTTCTTTCTTTTCATATCTCTTAATCTATATTCTCTATAGGAAGTTAGGGCTGGCCAAGATTTAAGTCAAATAGAGTGGAGAAAAATTATGATATGTTGCTGCTAAAGTGCTTGTGTGATTGTAGCAGCTATATAAATGAATGAAAAAAAAACCTATGACAAAGTGAGCTTATAAATTTGTCCTAATCCATCTGATTTTCATTTGGGTGGCAAAAGCTAGCACATTCTCATTTGGACCCTCATCCATATTAGTGGCCCATCTGGCACTGCTATATCGATGATTCAACATGGATGCCTAGTATCATGCCAGGTTCTGCGGTCATCTTGTAGATGTCGAACCCCTCTGTGGGTGCCTGTTTTGGCAACTTTATATTAACATATTTTCTAGGTCAGATGTAAATTATTGTGATATAAGAGAGGGTTACATATGTTCAATTGCTACAGATGGGGAGCTAGATTTAGATATTTGAATACTTTGGGTTTTGGGTACCTGGAGCACTGTTTATAATCTTTTGATGAGTCGAACACTAGAATTTTCTATGATGGCCAAGAAAGTTTTTGAATTTGAAATAGCATTTTTTTCAGGATAAATGAATTGGTTGGCGAGTTCTACAAGGACATTGATTTTCTTATAGACTTGTATGTTTCTTTTGGGAAATAATAAGGCTTGAAATTAAATGTGGTGCAAATGACATTGCTGTTGCTGATGATGGATATGGTGGAAGCAAAAAGTTTGGCCTTTGTGGTGGTGGGTTAGAGGCACATTGAATTTGGAGATTGGCATATCATCTTGTTTCAAGATTTGAATGATAAATATCAGTGGATTGTTAGATGTCTGGTTGGACCTTTGTGTTAGCTGATTTTACTAATGACTGAAGTGGATTGAGATTTTTCATATTAAGTGGGACTGTGAGAGTGAAGTTGGTTTATTGTCTGAGTTCCAAGTGTCACATATGATATTCACATGTTTCTAAGCATCTAACTGGAACATTTCTATGCTAAGAATTTACATCATCTTTTTCTAAGTAGGCTTGATCTTATTTGTGGTAGAAGAATTTGACATATTAATTTCTTGATGCCTATTGGTTTTTTTTTAAACCTCCCAGATAACACATACAACTTCAAGGCAGACGATGTAAGTTTTCATATCTTAACATAAATGACTAGACTCCAAATATGTGGAATTATCTGATTGAAATATATGTATTATAGTTGGCCAGACTGGCTATGCGTCTAGGGTATTGTCAAGCCTTTTGGATTAATATCAGCTGGGATGTATTGATAATTGGTACTATGAATCTTGCATCTACTGATCTACATCCATGTTTGTTCTTCTTTCATGTCCTAATCCAATGGCTAAGCTAATTAGCTAAACAGAGTTTGATATCAGGCAAGCATTGTATTTTGTCTGGTCAAAATTTTGTATGGCATTGAGTAGTGATCATAATGGATTTTACGTTTATGATACAACAAATCAACAATGCTAATGGGTTGGGATGTTGAGATCTTGCAACATTTTATTGCTCATTTTTTTAATAGTTTATAGTAATCGTGTTATCTATATTTGTTAAGCAAAATATTTGTTTCAAAAATTTAATTTCTAATTACCATCTTAGCATTTCAAAAGGTTTCTTGTGGGAGTCGGTCAGTCAAGTTAAGAACCAGAAGTAGTGGCAAAGTTAAGGATTGGGTTGCAGCAATAAATGATGCTGGTCTGAGGCCTCCTGAAGGTTGGTGCTATCCACACAGATTTGGTTCTTTTGCTCCACCAAGGGGATTGACTGAAGATGACAGTCAAGTTCAATGGTTTGTTGATGGGCATGCTGCATTTGAAGCGATTGCTTCTTCTATTCAAGAAGCAAAATCAGAGGTTTGTTCTGTTTTACACTTATACGGGATTACATTTATTTTTTTACCAACCAAGTTAAGATTATACAATTGTTCCATGCAGATATTCATAACTGACTGGTGGCTGTGCCCAGAACTCTACCTACGACGCCCTTTCCATATTAATGGGTCATCTCGGCTTGACGCTTTGTTAGAGGCAAAAGCCAAGGAAGGTGTACAGGTACTTTTCACATTTTTTACCTCGAATTCCCAACTTCCCTAAAAAAATGAGGTCCACAAAACATCAAGACATAATTAAAATTTTGTTGAATTTCTAAATATGTTATCTAGTGAGAATTTTTCATATTCCATATTTCAATGTACATTCTTACATGCTTCCATATACTGTCAAACACACAGCGCTGTGCTAAAAACATGGGCTTGTAAATGCTCAAGCTCATGTTCAATTACGAATTTTTATAGTTCATGAATCTCCCGTGAATCTAGTATCACAAAGAAACATGATTTAAAATGTGATGTATAACAAACAATGAGTTTATGCACACTGGCTTTACCTCGAAAACCCAGCACAAAATGTATAGATAATAGTTGTTAGAAGTTCTTCTTCTTTCCATAAAAAAAAAAGTTAGAAGTGACTCGTAGGGGTCATTGGCTGGTGTAATATTGGAAAGAAGTCCATCTTAATAATCTGTCTATAAATTCTCATAGGTCGACCTAGTAAAAATTGTAGGCTTGTTATTTACTGATCTTAGCATGGTTATGGTATCATAATTAAGTCATTTTGACGGTGTTGTTATCTATTTGACAATGGAGGTGGAGATTTTAAGGTACAACCAATTAATAAATTGGAAGGATTTAAATTAAATTGATGACTATCCAATACTCGTACTACAAGAAAGTGAGCTGGAGTAAGATTATTAAATTCAGAGGGATAGTGTCTGGGAATGTGGAATCTCAAATGCTGTGAAAATGTGGCCACTAGCTAGTCTGTCAATTGCATGTAACTTACCTACTTTACTTATTTTAAGAGTAGTACCCATAGTTTTCAATTTTTCTGTACCTGTAAATACTATTCTGCATAGAAAGAAGTGACAAATCTTCTCACCACTAGCTTTTGAATGAATTTTATTATTTGTTGATCGGTTTTATTAAATTAGTTCTATCATTACAGTATACACATATCTGGGATGGAATTCAGATATTAAAAAAGAAATCTTTGCTTTGACATTTGTTACAAGAATGTTTGCGAATGATGTTATGCATATGCTCATAGTTAGGAAGTCATTATAATCTATGTAAGTCTTTCTTTTTTAAGGAAATCAAGCTAAGATGTCTGATCGTAAAACAAAATGTTTTTTTTTTTGTTATTTTCTAGGTTTTTTTTTTCAGGCATTGAGTTGTCATATTCCTTTTGAAGTGTTACAAACAGCACTTTCACATCATGAGCTGTGTGTTGCATCTAATGAGCTGTTTTTTTACTACATCCTTCCTTATAAGAAAGTGATATGTTTTTTAAAGCTTTTTCTTTCTAGTAATGCTTTGCGAACTACAATTTGCAGATATACATTCTGCTTTACAAGGAAGTTGCTCTTGCTTTGAAAATAAATAGTGTGTACAGCAAACGAAGGCTGCTTAATATCCATGAGAATGTGAGAGTTCTGCGCTATCCTGATCATTTCTCCGCTGGTGTATATTTATGGTATGGCATTTAAGGTGGAAGTCAATAAATATCTCCTAAAGCAGGCCATATTATTGTTAAATCGATATATATTCCCTTTCGATTTGTTCTCTGTATTTTGGGTGATTGCAGATGCTTAAGGACGTTTTTTTGTCACTTCTAGGTCTCATCACGAGAAAATTGTGATTGTTGATAATAGAATCTGCTATATTGGAGGACTGGATTTATGTTTTGGCCGTTATGACACCCCTGAACACAAAGTGGGGGACCTCCCTTCCTTATTATGGCCTGGAAAAGATTATTATAACCCCAGGTAAGTTTTTTTGTGTGCTTGGTAAACTTTTTTTTTAATTTCCGGGTCAAATCACTCCTATGCAAGACTTGAACCCAGGTAAGTTAGTTTGGTCTATTTTATGCTTTGGTTGCTTGAGGTTAAGCTTTGTAACAATTAAATACATCTTTTCTATCCGCTGAATGGTCTTGGCAAACCTGTTTCCCAAGACTTCAGCACCAATCCTTAGGTGCCATATGTCAGGGAGTCAGTTACAAGTAATCTCTTCATGATTGCTCATATCCTTGAAGCCAACTCTGTGGGGATGAGGCTTGTTTATATAATAGCTGATATCTTGTAGGAATCTTCTTCTTAGTTCTTTGGATGATTGATTTATTAATAAAATGACTCGATTTTCTTGAATACCAGAGAATCAGAGCCAAATTCATGGGAAGATACAACAAAAGACGAACTGGACCGTGAAAAAATTCCTCGCATGCCATGGCATGATATCCATTGTGCTATTTGGGGACCACCTTGTCGTGACGTGGCTAGGCATTTTGTCCAGCGTTGGAATCATGCAAAGGTTTTTAAAAATTTTAACAGATTGGATTCTTTGTATTTAATTTTGTTGGGATCTTGACATGTATATGTTCTTTTGACAGAGAAACAAAGCGCCAAATGAGCAAGCAATTCCGCTGCTTATGCCTCAACACCACATGGTGATTCCACATTACATGGGAAAAAGCAGAGAAATATATACTGGAAGAGAGGATCTGGATGATCACCATAGAACCTTGAAAAAGCAGGATTCTTTTCCTACACACTCATACACCCAAGAGATTCCGCTGCTTTTAACTCAGGAGGCTGATCTTGCTAATGGAAACATAAAGCTGAATGGGTTGGACAAACCTCACAATCTCCCAGATCATCAAAATAGAACCAATCAGAGTATTCCTTTTGCATTTCGAAAATCCAGAGAGCAATATGCACCAGATATGCAGTTGAAAGGTTTTGTGGATGATCCTGATTATGCACATCCTCAGAAGGAAAGGGTTTCTGATGCAGCAGCACAACCAACTAGTCACCGTTCAGATGAGTGGTGGGAAAAACAAGAAAGGGGTGATCAGGTTGTATCTGTTGATGATATTGGAGAAGTTGGCCCCCGAACTTCTTGTTGTTGTCAGGTGAGCCTTACAATAATTTTATTTAGAATATTTGAATTTTGCTTTTGATGTTGTGATGATACTATTCTGCATAGTTCATAAATCACCACAATTTTTCTTCACTTCGCCATAGTGTTGATTTTCTATTCGACAAAGCTTATTTGAGTTGAATCAACCTCGATGATGGAACTAACTAAAAAGAACACCCTAACCCAAAAAATCTGGGATTTGTTGGGATAGTAAAATCAGTACTACCCTTCACATAGAAGTAAAATCTGGGATTTGATGTCAGACAATAATGTGATGGTATATGCCTGCTTTTCTTTGCAAAAGCAAAATATTTTTGTTGTGCATCATGTTTCGTTAGACAATAAGGAGCTCACAGAGACATATAAGTAAAGCTCAAAAGGTAGAAGTGACTTTAAGCTGCAATTCACTTTCCATTGATTTTTTGGGATGGCTTTTGCATGGTCCACGTACTTATCATCTATGTGGGTGGTAGGCCGTGACTAGTGGCTATGTATCTAATTCATTTGCGAGTTCTTTAAAGTGTATTGGATGACAAGATACATTTAACATTGTGGGCTAATTCTCGGAGTCTGTACTTTCTACACCTCATTCACCACTCTATATCAGGCCATCTGGCTTGGAAGTTCTCAAACACTCTCTTGATTTTTCAATGTATACACATTCTATATATGCTGTATCTTTCCATCTTTTATTCTTAATTTATTATGTGAATATGCAATATTTCTCTTTTTTCCTCTGTTTGTAACCTTAGGGGAGTTGTCCTATTTCCCCTTGCTTCTTGAATGTTTGACACTTAAAAAAAGGTGGAAATCCTACCTTCTAATTTAAATAAATGTGTGTGTGCCACCTAAAGTATTTTCTTTTTTAGAAATTTCATAAAATATTGTGGTTTTAATGTGTAGGTTATCAGGAGTGTTGGTCAGTGGTCTGCAGGGACGAGCCAAACCGAAGAGAGCATTCACATTGCTTACTGTTCCCTAATTGATAGAGCAGAACACTTCGTGTACATTGAGGTTTGATTGTATTTATTTTATATAAATTTCACCATGTACGAATTGTTTTCCACGGAGCCCTTAAGATTCTGCCTTTTCAACTTTTATATATACACATATAGCTGTTGTCTTTGTATCGACATAATAAAAAAATCATAGCTTGCAGGAAGAAAAGATTGGTTGTACAAAGGACTTGAATTTTGTAAAACATGAATAGTAAATGATGTGACCTTTTCTGATAGTACGTTAGTAAATGATACCATTACTCAGTTGTTTAAGTTTAAATAATGATATTATCATCTCTAGTAATTTGTTTTAATATGTATTTTGTGTCTTTCAACACCTGGCATGGAATCCTACATGCTCATGCCTGATACCTGAGTGGAATGCCAGCTGTATGAAGGGGGTCTGGTTTTGCAGATCTGATAAGTATTTTTTTAAATAGAAACCTTTGTGTATCCAAGGCATTTACTCATGATAATATGTGATCCTAGCTGCATGTGTACAAATAATAAATACCTCTTCGGCTGATTGAAAAAAAAAACTATATAAATGCAGTTGACATCAGCTGGATCTGTAGTGCAGCTGTACTGGTATGGATAATGCATTAAAAATGACTTAAGCTTTCTATATATACTGAACTGATATCAGCATGGCCTTAAATCCCTGACATATAGATCTCTTGGGACCCATGACTGATCTTCACTCAAAATTTATTTTTGCTTGCTTTCTTTACTCTTTACAAGAGGTGGTAGAAAGTTACTTTGTCAGTTCAGCAAAGTTTTCTGTTCATACCGATGGTCTTTTCAATTTATCCATCGAGTGGTTTGTTGAAGTGATGTTTATCAGTCGGGATGGGACAACTCTAACTCTAGGTTTGTAAATCATCTTTATAACTCTGATCTCCTTAATTCATTCACTCCTCCACCACAACCTCCTCAAGGCTAATTCTCCTTTGCAATCCGAAAGGCTTCTGACTAGATATATCCCATCCACATTGTATTTAGGATTAAAATATGGAGTCTTTGTAGGCCTGTTTTTGTGGTTCGTTAATAAGTTGTATAATACTGCCATGAACTAAGAGAACTGCTGTCTCAAATTAGCCAAAAAAAGAGTAATCCACAAATTCCAAAAAGAAAATTAGCAGTGGTTGTCATGGCATAACAATATATGAATATATCAAAGAGAATATTTAAAATTCTTGCAATTCTGTAATCTAGTTCAAGATGCCCAAATTGTGTTAGGCCCGTAATTTAAAGTTGCAATAGAAAAGAAAATGCTTTTGTTTTATCAAGGATAAGCTCAAAATTGAGAAGGCTTCTGCATACAAGTTGGAATTGTAATAAATCTAACGGGATCTTATATCATCTGCTGGAATATTAGTGTTTATAATGATTTGGTTAGCTTTGCGGAAATGCTTTTGGATAGCTTCTAGAGAGGTAGAAGCATTTCACTGCACGATTTTACTAAAGTTTCTTTTATCTATCTGGGTTTCTCTCCCAGAACCAATTTTTTATATCAGGTCTTTCAGGAGATGACATTATACGAAATCGTGTTCTGGAAGCACTGTACAGGCGTATTATACGGGCAGATAAAGAGAAGAAGTGCTTCAGAGTTATTATTGTTATACCTCTCTTACCAGGCTTCCAGGTACAATCTCTTTTGGGCATCTTAACATGGTATATGGATTTTTAAATTTATTGTCTAACATAAAACTCAATAGGGAGGTCTGGATGATGCTGGTGCTGCATCTGTGAGAGCAATAATGCATTGGCAGTACAGAACCATCTACAGGGGCCCAAATTCCATATTGCAGAACCTCTTTGACCTAATGGGTCCCAAGGCACATGATTATATTTCATTTTATGGCCTCAGGGCATATGGTAAACTAGGAAAAAGTGGTCCATTGGCAACTAATCAGGTATTATTTTTTAATAGCTGTAAATGTTACATGGACTCTTGGATATTCTACTATCATGACCAACTTAATCTTAAATTCCTTGTATTTGTTGCAGATATATGTGCACAGCAAAGTGATGATAATTGATGATCGTATGGCACTGATTGGATCGGCTAATATAAATGACAGGAGTTTGTTAGGATCAAGAGATTCTGAGGTATGGTTTTTTTTTTTTTGGTTTAAAAGCAAAATCCTGAGGTATGGTTATGGTGGCTTTTCCCTGTCAAGTAGCCTCATGGCATAAATAAATTGGGCAAGCTTCCTTTGTTGGAAGGCTATTTATCTCTTGTATTTTGGACAGTAAAAAAACACTAAATCAGAAAAATGGATAATTGATCAAATGTAAATATGTCTCAGGCAATGTTCCAATTTATTGGTAGTATAGTACCTGCACACTTATAAAGTTTGAATGTTCTCTTGTATTGAGGCTGACCAACTAGATGGAAAATAGCGCTTGACTAGAGAGAAACGTACAGCAGAATCTTACATTTACTATGGAAAATTTGCCTGTTGCCAATCATTTGGGAATTGACTTCTTTAATCTTACGACACCACAAAAATGAAAGGAGCAGGAAATATGAACCATGCAAATTCATGACAAAAATTTCTTGCAAATTTTTAAGATGATTGTATTATATTGCAGAATGTTATATGGACAACTGATGGTATTTTCATTATATGTGAAGTTGAGATGGGAAAAGATGGTTGTTGGAAAAATGGATAACTTTTACATACCACATCAAGAAATATAAAGAAAACTATTGTATAGAAGTCCTACAAAAATGGTTCATTACTTTAATTAACCTTACATCACAGCTAACAGTATTCCAGGACTGTTATGTATTACTTGCAAGTTGCAATGATTGCCATTTGATCAATTCTTTATGCTTCCCTATCATGGTAAGTACCATAAACTAGCAAGGCCCTTTTGTGGAGTTAGAAAGGAGTCATTTTAACTAACCATGAGAAAGGTATATTTACTAAGAAATTGTATAAATTTCACTGGACAGTCTTGAGCTGTCCCAAATTTTATTGTTTCTCATTGCATGGAATAATGTTGTTACTTTATGACTTTCCAGACATTTTTTAATGATATTTGCTGCCATTTTGATGTTTGTTTACCAGATTGGTATACTAATTGAAGATAAGGAATTTGTGGGGTCGATTATGAATGGGAAGCCATGGAAGGCTGGAAAATTTGCTTTTAGTCTGCGTCTTTCCCTCTGGTCTGAGCATCTTGGACTTCGTCCTGGAGAGGTCAGTACATCTCTGCAAATTGCAATCCCTGCCTTGAATGAACATGTAGTTTGGAACTGAATGGTTCACCAGAGCAGAAGGGTTGAGTGTTTTCTATTTTGTAGTGATACTGAAATTATTTTTGCTTGGCCTGTTTCACGTCTAGCTTGAAAAGTAGTTTCATATATAGGTTTATCTGTCAATCAGTCAGTCTTGTTAAGACAGGTCATTTATAAAGATTAACACCTTACAATTAAATATCGTTTTTTTATATTGAGTGCCTAATTCTATGAATTCTTACATGCTTTGTTAAAGATTTTCTCCTTTAATTTTGTAGTTGCACCACAATGTGGGATTTTGTAATTAAATCTTAATAGTCTTAATCATCTTCCTCCAACTTTAAAGCCATATTTTGATTGTTTTATGAATTCATTTTATTATTTGCAGTTTGACCAATCTTTGTACACAACTATGAAATTTTGCATTGACAATCCATTTTGTTCTCTCTCCCACATTGGCAGCCTTTTTTGTAATTGTTTATCTCATCTGTTTAGTGTCTTCCTTGGGATATTATGATAATGTTATGCATGTCATCCTGAGAGGATTTCTTTGCATTTGTCTAGTTAGTTAACTAGTGAATGTTATTCTTGATACATGACAATATCTGTAGTCATGTTAGACATGAAACAAATACATGAACATGGTCAAATTTCTTTTGTAGAATAGTTTTCTCTGATCAGTTTCTCTATTAATCCTTTCAGATCAATCAAATAGCTGATCCTGTGGCTGATGCAACATATAAGGATATTTGGATGGCTACTGCAAGGGTGAGATTTAATGTCTGTATGATCATTAATGTTTGCTGACCATTTTAATCATCTTGGGGATCTTTTGAATTTCTTGAACATGAATAATGTAGTGTATTTGGTGAGGTACAAGTATAACTTATAATTGGTATTGATGAAGGATTTAGATGTACAAGAAAACCATAATGTAAGTGGTTACTTTTCTCCTATCGAATAATTCTTTATTCACTAATATTTTTTGGTTTAAAAATCAAAATGATTTAGGGGCTTGCACCCAAACTTCAATAGTCAACAATTGAATTTGCAACCATGAGTTTTGGGGTTTAAGTCCTACCACTTACATAAAAAATTAAAATAAAGTGTTTCATAATGAACATAGGATGGAGACCCTTCAATTTTTGGCAGAGGGTTGAAAGACTTTTGGGCAAATAATCTTAAGATTTGAGTGGCTCAATAGTTGGTATTCATTCACTTAGTAGCAGGATTTCTCTTTAGGATCGCTCATTTGTTGGAATTTAGTAGTAGTGCGTGATTTGAATGGACATCGGAAGTAGAGAGCATTTTAGTCACTAATTCTGAAAGACTGAAGAGTAGGATAAAAAGAGGAACTAGTTCTTGGGGTGTCATGAAACATTGCATCACATTTCTACTTTTCTCGAAGAAAGTATTCAGTTAATACAATGCATTCATACTATTGATATATACTTTTTAGCATGATCTTTCTGGTAATTGTTCCCTTGCAGTTATGTTAATGAAGCTTATCCTCTGTTTCTTGGCAGACAAATACAATGATCTACCAAGATGTTTTCACATGCATTCCCAATGATCTGATACCCTCCAGGTATGTTGCCTCCATAATTTATGTAGGGATCTCCATATAAGCATGGTGTAAAATTTATTCACTGAGAACCATCAAAACAGAACACAAACCAACTGAATGGATCTTACATTTGCTGTTTGGTTTATAATCTTTTAAATATCATGTGATACAATATGATTTAGATTAGGCTTCTTGTAATTTTTTCAGAGCTGTGCTCCGCCAAAGCACCTCGTATTGGAAGGAGAAACTCGGTTTCACCACCATCGATTTGGGGATAGCCCCCGACAAGTTGGAGGCGTATCAAAATGGAGAGATCGAGGCTGCTGATCCCATGGAGAGATTAGAAGCTGTGAAGGGTCATCTTGTTTCGTTTCCCCTGAATTTCATGTGCCAGGAAGATTTGAGACCCGTGTTCAATGAAAGTGAGTTCTACGCTTCTCAAGTTTTTTATTGATTCATATAAACTACCAAGCTGTAAAACCCCATATATCCTCATTCCTCAATTACTTGTATTATTATACAAACTCCATAAGAACCACAGAAGGACGGCTCTTACTCGAAGAACACAGAAATGTTACAGGTTTTCTTGTATTACAGGCATCCAATTATTCTAAATCAAGGCTTGAAGCCTGCAAATGCAATTTTTTAAGAACATATCAATAATATATAAGAATTTTATGTATTGTGGTTGCTCTTGGAGTTGGTCATTACAGACAGGGTCGACCTTGAGATTGATAAAATGAAATGAGGCCCTAAGCGTGCTCGTAAAAGGGGTCCTTAAATTCACTTAAATTTTTTCTAGTTTTATTGTTATAAAAAAAATTGAATATTTTTTAAAATTTAATTTTCAGTTTTTTAAATAACTGAGCCTAATAAAAAGTAACAAACAAAATTAACAAGCAAAGAGAAAAAAGGGATATGCAAAGAGAAAAAAGGGATATGTTTTTTTTAAGAAAATTAAATAAACTAATTAAAAAATAAAACAAAAATTTGAATTTGCAAAAATAAGAAAAAGCGAAAATAAATAAAATGTGATCTTTTGTTCTTTGTATATCAAATAAAAATTGAAATAAAATCTAGCAAATGGATTTTATTACCCAGCCAAACACAATCCCAATTGAGGGATAAAAAAGAGAAAATAAAAAACAAGATAAAAACAAAAGAAAAAAATAACAAACAAACCGAAAGTAAATAAAATAAAAAAAATCTTCTGAACTGAGTTTCTTCTGTGTAAATCAAATAACAAATAAAACAAATCCGAATAAATGAGGAACAGCCGTAAAATATGGAAGAAAAATTAAAATTAAAATTAAATATAAAATAAAATAAAATAAAATCTCAATAAAATATGAATAAATAACCTTTTTTTTCCTCCAGATTATGGGGCCCTCCGAAAGTGGGGCCATAGGCGACCTATGGGGTCGGCCCCGATTACATGGATTAAATTGAAAAATAGAATTGTTCAATACAATCAGTAGACTTTTCACTACCCAAAAATAATTATAATAGTCCATTGCGCATGTCTATAGTTAAATGAAATTTTTACCCCATATTATATGATTGGGCCTAAAATCGTTTAGACAATTCTTCACGGCTTGTCCCGCGAGCCATAGCTCGCCTGGTAAGAGGACACCCTCCTCAAGAGGGAGGCACATGATCAATTCCTGCTTCTAAAAAAAAAAAAAATGGCTAAGCCTAGCTAGACTTGTTCATGAGCCTAGACCCAGTTTAGGTTGTGTATGGCAGCACTTGTAGCCCTTTGGACGGTTAAGTTTGTAATCACCCTATAAGACATGTCAGTTGTAATCGCCGTACGGGCCTCTATACTATAAAAAAGTTCTTCAGAGCTTGAGAAGAAATATTATAAGGAAGCTATGGGTGGCTCAACAAGTTCCATCAAATGTTTTTGGTGTCCCAATATAAATTGAAGATTCTAATTTTTTTAATGTAATTTTTTTGGGGTAATTTGTACTTTTAACCCCATAAAAATGAATATTCGTAAAAAAAGCTCTGCCTCTCGAATATTAGCAAAAACTAGTCCCCTGATCCGGTTAGCATTGCCACGTCTGCGTTGACTGTTTTTTTTTTAATTTTTGTATTGGAGACGGATTATATATCATCAAAAACAGCCAACGCTAACGTGATAGTGTTAACCGGGTCAACGGGCTAATTTTTACTAATATTCAAGGGGCGGGACTATTTTAGTGAATATTCATTTTTGTGATGTTAAAAGTGCAAATTACCCTTTCTTTTTTCAAGAGTCCTCGTATAAATTGAAGATTATAATATTAGTTTTCCAATGTGTAATTAAGGTAGGGTTTGATAAAGGATTGTAAAATTGATTTTCTGCAAGGGTTTAAAACTGATTATACAAGAAACTATCTTCCTTTAATTTTTTTCAATCACAGTTTTTAAATATTATTTATCTGTAATATATTTACAGCAAACTGTAATAATAAAATTATTTAATTATATAATTATAAAACTAGTTTCTTACCGTCACAAAGATCCAATCAAGTAACCAACCGCTTCCAAAACCATCTGAAGGCAAACAAAAACGAAAGCGTGCATTAATCTTGATGAGTACACACTGACACGTTGAAACATACTGTATCAATTGAAAAAGAGATGCAGAGAATGCCATCGCATCATTTTGGGCTGCGGTGCCAGTCTCAAAAGTAAATTATTTTTTAATAGAAAATAATATGTCCGCCCTTGGGTAGGCCTCATCAATTTTTGTTTTTCTAGGGTGATGTAACACTCTCGATTGCTTTTACATTTTTTCAGTACGCCGATAAAATTCAGTCAAGCAGTTATTCCATATAATTTCTTACATTTATTCAAAATATATTAATTTAATTTAAAATAAAATAATATGTATTTTTTATAAAAATATATATCACATTGATAATGTTTATTATTTTTTAAAAAAAATAATACGTTGGCATTTCCCTTTTTATTATTTGAGCTTAAAAACTTGCTTACTCCATGAAAGAAATTATCAATGTTAATTTGATCAAAACTCATTGCAGTTTTGTAATTATACTGGCTTAGGGTCAGTTTTGAGATAGACAAAACAAATTGGGGGCCATATTTATAAAATCCCCCTTCTAAAACAAATCAAAATGTCTCTATATTTATTAATTTTATAATAATAGTTCTGCTTCTTTAGGTTTCAAGTGGAGCGTTTTTTTTTTAAAGATTGAATCATTAATCATCCTTAAAGGGAGCGCGCGTGTATGTGTTTTAGAATTTTAAACTTGATTATTTGATTTCATTTCAACTCCATCAAAGCCATTCCGTTGCGATTCAGAACACACGTTGATCCTCAAAAAAATTGAGTTTTATTGCTTGGTGAAACCACATAAACGAATAGACAACAACTCAACAAGAACATTTTTTTTTAAAGGCACACATTGACATGGAGACGCAATACCATCGATAAGAAAAAAAAACATGGTCACAAATGATGATGAACAATACAGAAAAAGCTGGTAATAATAATAATTGGCATGCATGCATGTAGTGGTGTAAGAATTTATAGAACCATATAAGGTGGTTAAAAAATGATCAACTTCAGAGGTGTCTGCAATAAGCGCGGCAATGGAACATGCAGTCATAGTAGCATGGCCTATTGCACTGTATTGGGCATGTCAATTTCATTCCCCTGCATGGCCCCTTCCCCATGCACGTAGCGTACTTTCCCTCCATGAACTTCCCTATCCCATGCCCTCTCCCTCCTCCTCCACCACCACCCCCTCCACCACCACCCCCTCCTCCACCTCCTCCTCCTCCACCACCACCCCCTCCTCCACCTCCTCCTCCTCCACCACCACCACCACCCCCTCCTCCACCTCCTCCTCCTCCACCACCTTCTCCTCCACCTCCACCACCCCCTCCTCCTCCTCCACAACCACCACCACCACCCCCGCCGCCTCCGCCACCACCACCGCCACCTCCTCCTGCCCTCCAACCCCACCCCCACCCAAACCCCCAACCATAACCCCCTCCACCTCCACCACCACCACCCCGACCGCAACCTCCACCCCCGCCGCCGCCTTTGCCACCTCCATTGCCATGACCTTTGCCACTTCCCCTACCATTACCCCCACCTCCATTGCCATTGCCACTTCCACGGCCACCACCTCCTCCTCCACCACCACCACCACCTCCGCTTCCATTTCCGCGACCACTGCCACTTCCACTACCATTACCCCCACCGCCATTGCCTTTTCCACCACCACCTCCACCACTTCCATTGCCTTTCCCACTACCACTATCATTCCCATTACCACTTCCATCTCCACCACCCTTACCACCTACACCACCGCGTCCACCGCCTCCTCCGCCACCCCCACCGCCTCCATTGCCGTTGCCATTCCCACTCCCCCCTCCACCATTTCCACCATTACTATTACCACTTCCATTACCACTGCCACCACCACTCCCACTACCTTTCCCACCCCCACCACCATTGCCGCTACCACGCCCACTTCCATTGCCACCACCACCACCTCCACCTCCGCCGCTGCCGCCACCTCCACCTCCTCCACGTCCACGGTGGTTGTCAACAATCACATCAACATCACCACCAATAAGCTTCTCATCAACAGCCCCATTTGATGATATCAAATGAGGCTTGAAAGCTGTGACCGAGATGTTTTTGATGTCATCACCATCAGAGAAACCTTTGCATGGGCAAAGGCAGACCAATATCAGCAACACCAGCATCTGCCAATGCCGAGGTAGAGTCGCCATCGACATTGTACTAAACAAAAAACTATATTATTTGACGACACGCCAAATTAAAGGAGACATGCCTTCCCTTAATATATAGAGAGAAGAATGAGAGTGAAGCTTTGTCCCCACATGGAATCAAGGGCCCTATGTGGCTGCGGATGCTTTAAGGCTGCAAAAGAAGAGAAAGAATTGGTTGACAGCTTGGAAATGAGAGAGGAAGCTTTGGTTGCACTTCATCCCTCCCAACTTGCTCTTCATGATATGATGAGCTCATGAGCTTAGATTGTTCAACTTGCATGAACACACACACACACACACACTACGGTACTTGAATTCACTAAAGATGAACCAAACCTTTCTCAAGCAAGTCGAGCACATTTGGCTAGCTAGACATCCACTTTGTGGACAGGGACCACGGCTTAATTAGCACTTGAGAGACCGAAATGGGATTGGCTCCTCCATATATCTTCCACTTCACAAGTCTTTGATTTTCTTTTCTTTTTTTCTTCTCTCTAACAAACAGCTTCACTGGCTTCTACTTTTCGCAATCTTTGGAATTGTTTGGTTTTGTATATTTTCTTGATGATCATATCTTCCAAGAATATTGATCATGTAGTCTTCGTTAATATCCTTTTAAGAAATGGAGAATAGGACCTTGATATCTATCCAGTACATCACCCCACATGGATAATATTGTAACAAAATTTTATGGCGGCATGTATCTTATGTGTTTTTTTAACTATGTTGTCAATTTTTTAGTTTAATAATGATTTTTAGGTCCCAATTTTACAGGCTTCAAATAAGCTTATAATGTAGTAATGGGACATCATCTATTATATCATTTTACTTAATAACCACCTTAACATATATTCCTATGATTGTGGAGCAGAGGCGGATCCATGACTCTATTTTTGAGTGGGCTGATATAATTTTTTATATTAAGCATTTTTTTTGTTTTGATAGATAAAAAACAAAAAAATATATATGACATAAAAGTAACAATTTATGAGATATTTGAAAAAATATTACATATTTTTACAAATTATCTGAAGTGATGTCAGATATAAAAAAAATATTTTAAAAAATAAAGCTAAATAAAAGATATAAAAACAATAAATATTTTACAAAATCTTCAGAACAAATTTAAGAAGGAAAAAAAAACAGAAGTACACATATGAAATATAATATTAAATTTTCACTTTTTCAAAAACGAAACTAGATAAAGATATAAAAATACTAAATATTTAAAAAATTTCAAATAAAAATTTAAAAAGACATTTCAAAAAATTTAAAAATTGTATTCTAAACATGATACATAAAAAAGATCTACAAACATGAAAACACAAATAAAGGTCAATAAATTTTAATTAATTCAGGTTTAATTTTAGGATTGGACAGTCTACACATATTTTAATTTTTTACAAATAATATAGAAATTTATATATTTTTATAAAATTATACATTCTTTTTTATTTATTTAAATTAAATGTTTTAATATGGATATCTCGTTTATCACATTGATCCGGTTCACCTATCCATGCATGATCTTTGTGTGGGTCTCTTTGTATTTTATCTTGTTTTAATTTTTTTTGCCGTTGTCTGATGGTGGGGTGACCTACTGATTGTTTGAAATTGAAACATGAAGCTTATAAATGGGACTTCAAAAGTATTTCCCTTCACAATTTATTTATAAAAATGAATAACCCAGCCAACTCTAAAGTCCGCCCCTGTTGTGGAGTATCATCAATTCTAAAAATCTTGTATTTTTTCACCATTATTTCTTCACCACACACGGTGCCTCTCCTTCTCCTCCTCTCTCTCCATCTCCGGCGGGACCTTCAAACGCCGCCTCTCCAACCTCACCGACATCCCCGCCTCCTCCCAGCACCTCGTCTCCGGAACCCTAGACATCTGCGACGAAACCCTAGTGCCCCCTCCTGACACATCGGGGTTCCCTCTAACACTCCACCTCCTCCTTCGCCTCCCCAACGGGAAGGGCGGGTTCGTGTCTCTCCTCCGGGGGGCGGCCACGAAGGTGGGGCAGAAGAAGACGAACAACTTTGATGCGTGCAGGGACATGAGCAGGAGGAGGCTCTGCCACGTCAACGCGTAGAAGAGGCTCGAGGAGTGGAGGGTGGAGGAGCGGAAGCTGGAGAGGATCGCGGAGGCGTTTTTGAAGAAGAAGGCGAAGGAGGTGTGGAAGGGGGGCGCGAAGGGGCCCACGGAGAAATACAGGGAGGAGTCGGAGAGGTGCGTGGGGGAGGTGGAGGAGGCGGTGAGGGAACCATTCAGGCTATATGAGGAGCAGAAGCGCAAGACACTCCCTGTATGAGTAGCAGAAGCTTAATACACAATTTTTTGTTATTTTTATTACATTTGAAATGTAACAGTCTTGTATATGTGTGTAGCAGTGGCGGTGGCGATCTCTTTAATGATTGCTTCAATTTCTGTTGTGATGGTGGTTTTAATGAGTGCTTTAGCTTTAATGGCTTCGTCAATTCTTAGCCATTCTAAGGAGACGACGATCTCGGAGAACATAAAAGTTCAAGCTCTTGAAACGCAGGTGGTGGTGGTGGTGGTGGTGGTGGTCTCAGACATGGACTCTCCGGAATAACCACAAAAGCGAGGTCGTCATTGGAGACGGAGAATGTGAAGTAAATCATGAGTCAGGTTAGGTACTGTTTTGTTGTATTTACATTGTGGAAACTGTGTGTTGATTAATATTGTTACATTTTATAAATGTAACAGTTAATGAATATTGTGATTTGATGCGAAAGACATATTTAAGCAATACACAATTTTTTGTTATTTTGTTACATTTTAAATGTAACTGTCTTGTAAATGTGTATATTATTTTTTTAACATGAATGTTATAAACTGTTACATTCACATATTTACATTACATTTATGTCACACTGTTATATTTATACAGTTATACAATCATAAGATTATTACATTTATATTTATGCATTACTGTTACATTCTGTAACATTTATAATCATAAAAAAATTGAAATATTTTTTTTTGTTATTTAGGTAATTTTGGTGTAATTTTGATGAGAAACAATTTAGATAATTTTTGTATAAGTTAGGTAAGTTTTGGTGTAAAATTCATAAGAATTTTAAAATTCAAATTTTGAAATAGACAAATTGTAGAATGAGATATATTTTTTTAAATAGGTAAATTTCAAAATAAGCAAATTCAAATTAATGTGAAAGATTAATAAGAGAAAAAAGGGGATCTGGGTCAATGAGATTAATTTTTAATGAGGGGCATATCTGTATTTTATTATTTTATCCATTTTTAAAAGTCAACCAGCCAACTAATAAGGCGATGACACCTCATGGGACATATGAGTTGAAGCCTAAATATTATCACCCTTTTTAGTTTGGATCTCTTGTGCTAATACCACGGAAAAAAGTCTTTTAAAATTATATTTATTTTTTAATAGGCTAATATCACTTATGTGACAACATATAAGTAGCTACCAGAAAATATGTGTGGCAGCGACACAGAAGATTTGAATAGTTTTTTTTTCACCCCTTCAATCAATTTGCACATCTCCCCAGATAAATGGATGTGAAACCCAAGATCCATTTAAATTTATTTCATCTGGCTACCCTTTAATTTACACGCCCCCTTCATAAAATTCACATTCATTTACTACCCTTTAATGAAAGAAGAAGAGGAGGAGACGAACGACTGACGAAGAGGAGTACACGCCCCCTTCTGAGAAAAAGTTGTGATAAAAATTCACATTCATTTACATCACTCTTGCCATTATTTATTTTAATTTTTTTAATCTCTTTTCATTTTAAACTCACACGCGCCGTGCGGATGAGTGTGTTTCAAGAAGAAGAAGAGGAGACGAACCCTTCAAAACAACAACTTTCTTCTAAAAATCAATCACTTATACAATCATTTAACGAAAAACAAAAACATTTAAGTTATTTAAGTTTTTTTGACATATATATTTATTTAAGTATAGGAAACAAAATATCAAACAAATAAGACCAAATAAACAGTAAACATTTCATATAGAAAAAAAAAACATTATTTTCTTTTCTAAACAATGACGGACCACTTGTTTAGAAAAGAAAATAATAGAGAAGGAGCGTTTAATATTTCTGTTTCTTATACTTAAATAAATATATATATATATATATAGACCTCTATTTTTGTTTTTCCGTAAATGATTGTATAAGTGATTGACAAGGACGAATTGATTTGGCTGAGAGAAAAAGTTGTGTTAAAAAAATTAAAATAAATAACACGTAATTATGGGTAGTGGGAAAAAAATGAGGGTTGTAAATTGGAGTGGCGTGCAAATAGATTCACTTAATTTGAAGGGGCGTGCAAAGTAAAGCGGCACGCAAATACAATGAAGGGTACAAATATATGCACCCTTTTAACTATGTTGACGGTGGTCAGTCAAATCTTTTTTGTAAATGACCTAGTTGGTATGAAAAATGCTAATGTTTGTCATAAATAGTATTCACTCGGGTAAAACTTTATCAATTGTTTAAGAACTAACCTGAAATTATCACGAAATACTTCAGTAGTGCATGTCAAATCTGGTGGGATTCTAAAATTCTCCATTTATTTCCTGCATGTGAGCAATTATTTTCTTAGATTTCTTCTAACCCTTAACCCTTATGTTTGTTCAATTATTTCAGAAATGCATCGGTCGCTCGTCCTATGCTTCAAATTCATACAAAAAAAAAAAAGGTTATTCTTGAGGGTTTTTTTTCTTCCTAAAAAGCTTGATCTGTCAGGTCCAAATTAAAAATCAAAGGACAAATTTCCTTCAAACACAAAATAAAATTTTGCTCTAGTGGATGCATGTAAAAAAACATCATGTCTTTCTCTCAAAAATAGGCTTTTTGAATCATTTATTTGGAAATAATTCAATCCAAAGAAGCCCTTTACATTAAATTCCAAGCTATTAGAAATCTGTCTTATTAACGAAATTTTGGCAAAACTATATACTTATTTATTATTTAATGCAATTTTAGATTGGGTTGGTCACTCTTTAATAAGAGACTAACATGTAAATATTTCACAAGCTTGACAATGTGATTTTTTTTTTTGAAATTATGAGTTGTTCAACTCATAAAAGCTTACAAAAAATGAGTTCAATTCAATACAATATATTTCGAATCACCTAATTTAGTTCGAATCATGGATTATTTATGTTGAGTTATATAATTATTCAGTTTTATTTCTAAATGATGCAGTTAATTAAATCATGTGTTTAATTTCATTAATCAATTATTTAATGAAATGTAAACATTTTTTCTTTGAAAAAAATATTTTGCATATAAAGTATCCACGTGCCAACCCGATGTAAGAATACTTTACAAATATTTAAGAAGGATTCAATGTCAAATTTCGATTTGTAATGTGGTTAATTAGAATGAAAAATATAAAAAATGATACATCTCAACTCCCCCCCCCCCCCCCCCCACCCAAAAAAAAAAACGTCCTAAAAATCGCCCATATATGTTATTTGATGTCGTGTTCATTTAATACATTTTTGTTTTGTATATATAAATGTATATTACTTCCATATAAACATGTATGACCCAAAAGCGATTTTTGGAATTTGATAAATAAATATAGCTCTCTATAAAAAAAAAATGGTTAAAGACATTCATGTTCCTAAAAATATGGATATCTCGTATAAGTTCTTGTTAAAATTGAGGCAGACTCACAAAAATCCATATACATCACTGCTATCATTTGCAGAGGTTAACCCTGACCCAACCTATCATAGTTAACCTTAACATATACCATAAAATGATTAAATTGCCCTCGACTTTTTTCCTCATTTAAATAATGCTTATTTGATAATGAAAAAAATACAAAATTCTTACAAAGATAATTTGATATTTTACAAAGATTAATTTATCTTTATGATTGTTTATGTAAAAGATAAAATTCACCTTGAATGAATAACGAATAACTACACCGAAATAAAGATTATAATGTTTATACAATTAGAATATTTGATTTACGTTTGCCATGCATAATTCTCTTCTAAGGCATAATATCCATTATGTATCTTTTTTCTTTATTTGTTTTTTATAATTGGGCATAGTTTTTCTACTACAAAGGTGTGCCTACTGTTTATTTCAAAAAAAATAAAAAAAAATAATGATAGAATATTTTGAAAATATTCTTATAATGTACGGGGAGATAAAAAGGAGAAATACTTTGGATATTAGGATAAGGCACCACGTGTATCGCATAATATATAGTTTTGTCACCAATCAGATACAGATGTACAACAGTGTACCCTTTCGGCTGCTCCCCATGTGCTCTTCTTGGTGTTTATGAAACTGATCAGATGATCAAATAAGAAAAGGCTTCCCAGCTTTTCCATTTCATGCTTTTGTTTTGGTGTTCCATTGCCAATGGATTCCTCACATGCATGCCCCTCTCAAACAACTGTAGGACAAATCCCATTTGTTCTCTTATGTTATGAGGTGGTGTTCTGCATTTTCTATTCAACTTATAATTTAAATTGGTTTCTCATCAAATTAAAACACTTCTGCAACTGTCACATGACATCAGTGTTGATAAAATAGCTCTCATAATCGAAATACAAAGACCAAAAAAAAATATAGTCTTCCAGAAAAGATTTAAACATTTATACATGACTCTTAGAAATGGTCACCCTAATCAATCCCACCACACAAAAAGTGAAGACTGAAACATGATCACACTGCAGGACTGATCAGAACACCATCTTCAAATGAAATCCACATATTAAAGTATATGAATGTCATAATCTAATAAAAGAAAGACAACAACAAAGAAAAGTAAAAAAAATTATTAGTGGGGGTGTGATGGAACACCACCTGTATTTCTGTTTTTCCACTAAAACGGAGAATTTTTTTAGCTGTAACATAAATGCATGATATACATATATTTCTGTATGTATTAGTGACACTGATGCTTGCATTTTTTTTGGGGGCCTCTGCAGAGGAAGGCATCCAACAAAGTTTGAATCCGACCAAAGAGAAAGGCATTTTTGTTTTTGCAATCCATGGGACCCTCAAATGGTCACATTTCAAGGACACTTTGTTTGATCAATCGTCTTTCAACTCCTCTTTTTGTGTTTTTTGTTTGTCCTGCCTTGGATTCTTAACATGCCTTCCTCTCGTGCAAATCATGAGTCTGGATCCAATCAGATCCGGGTGCTATCAGTTTCATCAGTATCGAACTGTACTATCAATTAATCAAATTAGACAGTTATTAATCAAACTGCACAATCAATTATTGTCTACAATGTTACTTTCTGTGCAATTCGATCATTATGTTGTGCAGTTCGATTAATTGGCAATGTAGTTCGATACTAATAGTACTGATAGTACCAAACATGACTGGATTGAACTTCAAATCCACACTAAAAATTTTGGGAACTTGAACTTCCATTTTCAAATGCTTTGATTTTGTTTAATCCATCATTCAACTATGATCCACGTACATGTACAGAAGATTCTTGATCATGTAACCAAAACTATGATAGGATCCTATGTAGCATGGATACAGAAAATCCTTTCTTTTTCCGATTAATCAACATCAAATAGGCAATGCAAAATTAGTTTTGGATGTACATGCATGATTTTTCTGTAAATTTTCTGTAAATATAACATAAAATGGGACATTTTTCATAAAATGTTAATTCTGGCCACTAAAGTGGCATGCTGTCATTGGATGGCATTGAAAGAGTTCTATGGAAGGATTGGGGATTCTCAAAATTTTAAACAATTTAGTGGCGTGAACCAATCACAAGAGGATGTCATTCCATCATTCTTTGATAGAGTTATTATTATTTGGTCTACATTAAGTAGTTTTAGTAACAAGTTGATTAAATTTTTCGTTATTAGATTTTTTTTTACATATATAATAATAATAACAATAAATTAATTATAAGATCAAAATGGAACTTATTGTTAACATTCTTGGACCATTCTCTCTTGCGTGACGAATCTTCTGTCTTTTTTTTATATAGATATTTAACCTAGATAGGGGGCTATTTAGGGCCCTACTCAAATAGTTATGCATGCAATTCAACAAGTTCTCAATTAAATATGATAGGAAATTTTTTACTAAGAGATTTTTATAGATGTCATTAGACAGGCACCTTATTTTAATAATTTGTTTATTTTTTAAATCCATTATAGGCTGTTTAATTATATCAAAATCAGAGTGTCATGATGGGGACATTAAAATTGCATAGATTAAATTTCAGTCACACAAAATAAAGTCATACATCTGAAATTCTACCTTTCTGTTGTTAGGTAGTTTTTTTTTTATAGTTAATTCTTCTGCTGCAAGTAGGATGACTCAAACCTAAGACTATCAGTGAAAAAGGAATTATTTATCAACCTAACAATAGGTTCAGTAAAAAAAAAATTATACAATTGATAGCGGTGAAATATTGAATAAAATATTCAAATTGACAAAATCAATAAATCAAATATAATTATCTCTTATGATTTGGATAAACAATTTAGAATCCCCTATTATTTAATATCTAAAAAGCATCGCAAGCAGAGATGGCCAAAAAATCACTCATATTAAGAACATGATTAGACAAAGAGTGGCAGGTGATAACTTTATGACTCAGCATTCTATAATGATCAATCAACTAAACTACTGTATATTATAATATATTTTTATTATTTGTGTCACGCATTTCATTTAAAGTAATGCAGGTTTGGTGCTTGTAACTGCTCGCTTTGTGAATTAACGACCACAAATTCTTTCCACAAATAAAAAAAGAATCATTTTTTTAACATGATAGGATTTAAACATTTGAATGGGAGACTAAAACACGTAAATCATTGATGGGTTGTTATCTTCTTGTCATATTATCACTTTTAAACCAGTTAAGTATTGCATTATAAATTGGACTTTTATTATTGTTGATAAAAGAATATTTAACTGATTTTATAAAAAAATTATCACACATTATTATAAAAAAAATTATTTCATATAAAAAAATATAAAAATGAATCTCGAAAAAGAACTGGAGATCAAAATCAATTAGAAAATCCAGTACAAAATTTTTACGGTTGAACAAAATTACTTCAAATAAATACATGGAATGATTGCATGAAATCTTCCATTGATGTTATATATGAGTGTTCTAATTTTTTTATCAATATTTAGATGAATTTTAAAATTTTCAATGATGATGAGATGCACGACAAAGATTTTACGTTGCAAACGCATTGAACACAGTGGTTATTTGTCAAAAACACACCCATCATATAAGGCTATAATCAGCCCCATAACTGCCCCTATTTTCTTTAAAGGCACTCTTTGAATTTGCTTTTAATAAATTATGCGCTTAAAAAGTTAAAATTTTTGAAATATAGATCTAAATAGTTTTTCAATGTTTAGTCTTTTAAACCGTCATCTTACTCTTTTTAAACTAAAAATTAACGATTAAAAATTTAGCAAAACAATATTTTTCAAAACCTAAGTTTAAAACTTAAGTCCCCGTTTGGATAGCGGAATTGAGTTATTCTGAATAGATAACTATGCATATAGATAACAAATCTAAAAGAATAAGAGATTTTATGTTTGGTTGTTTTTTTTTATTCTCATTGAAAACGTAAAAATAAAGGTTGAGTTGTTTGGTTGATAAAAAATAAAATATTAATAAAGTGTAAAAAAGTTGATTTGACATGTGGACCCTTTGATGTATAAGAGGTGTTGATAGGTGATTTTATGTGATAAGGTGTGAAAAATTGATTTGACATGTGGGCCATTAGAATAGATAAAGTAAGTATAACTTATTCTAGGGGTTACTTAGAATTCTTATACTCTCTTATACTCATTTATACTGACATAGTAATTTCAACATATACTCTTTAAACAAACATTAATTTTTCCTATCTATTCTTATCTCACCTTATTCCACCCTTAAACCACTCTTATTCCGCTATCCAAACGGGACATTAAGATTTTAAGAATCATAATATCTAAGGGCAGCTTAAATTGTCTTCATTTTACTTCCCATCTTTGGCGTATATGAAAATTTTAAATCTTGTTAATTATCTAATAAAATATTTTTATATTAAAAAATAAAAAATCTAATAATTAAATATAAACACTCTAAAAAATATATCTGAATCTGATACATATTATAAAATTATGTGTTTATACTTAATCAAAATTTTAAGTATTATTGTATTCTTTTTGTTTTAAAATCTTAATTTTAATTCAACAATCTAGGTTGAGTTTGGGCGTGTGATTGAATTGCTGTGATTTTTAAAATCTTGTATTTAAACATTTACCCCAACTTGGGGTGGAACATAAGCACAGAATAGAGAAGAATATAAGAAAATAACAAAAAAAATTGTTTGTTTCGGTAGAATAAACCCTGATAGCTATATCTAGATAAGCTAGGATGAGGTCTGATAACTATTCTCATAAAATGTTAGAATTGCTTATCAGGGTTTATTTGTACCAATAGATAAAAATGTTTTTCTCTGTCATTTTAAAAAATTATCTAACCTCACACTTTCTGCACACATTCAAAAAACTGTCACATATATCATATCACACACATATTTCTCATACTTATTCCCAAATACAAATAATTTATGCAGGGATATAATTGTCATTTATAAAGTTATAAATTTTTATTCATCTTTTATTTACCACTTATCATTATTTTATCCAAGGTGAATTAAACAATAAAAAGATTAATTTTATATTTTTTAATTAAAATAATAAAAAAAATAAGGAAACAAAAATTTATCTATTCAGCATGAATTGTTATCATCGAATTTATTGTTTTACTGTCTTTCGTTCGAAAATTTTCACCTTTTCAAACTACTTATTCAAATGGTAAATGGGTTGGTCAGTGTCATCGAGAATAAACGTATAATCTCTCTCTCTCTCTCTCTCTCTCTCTCTGAAATTGTACTTCAAACAAAGCTTTGCATTCTTTCGAGTCTTCGACATTGATGGTGTAAAAGAGAAGAACCATCCAACGGTCAGAATTCGTAGACTACCACCCTTATCAGAGATGAAAAGGTTTTCGTCTCTGATGAGGTGCTGCTCCACCAAGTATTCCATCAACGACAACAACAAGAAGACCAGCACCAGCGAAGAAGTCATCAGGAGAGAAGCCGCCGATGCTCTGACGAGAGAGGCGAAGAAGAACGGATTGATTTCAAAGTCTTCCGGGACTGTTAGCGCCGAAAGCTCGGGAAGCTCTTTCGCGTCGGTTTATTCGAAGAGAGGGGAGAAGGGGATCAATCAGGACTGCTTCGTTGTGTGGGAGGTAACGAAAATCAATAAAGCCAATCTTTTGAATCGATTTGTACTTCAAAATCATGATTTTAGTGTAAATGATTGTTTGGGTATCTCTAGTTTGGTATGGTTTCAATGAATTGGAAACCAAAATCATGCTTTGAGTGTAAATGATTGTTTGGGTATCTCTGATTTTCCAAAAATATGAACTGGGTTGTCGTCGATTTGTAGGAATTTGGATTCCAAGAAGACTTGATGTTTTGTGGAGTGTTCGACGGGCACGGATCGTGGGGACACTTTGTGGCGAAGAGAGTTCGTGAATTGCTTCCATCGTTTCTGCTCTGCGATTGGCAGGAGATACTCTCTATGAATTCACTTGTTTCAGGAATTGAAGAGGAGATTGAAGTGGAGAAGAAATCCACTCCATTCGATGTTTGGAAGGAGTCCTATCTCAGGACATGCACTGCAGTAGATAAGGAGCTCAAGAGACATTGCGGGTTGGATTCGTTCTATAGCGGTACCACTGCTTTGATGATTGTCAAACAAGTAAAGCTGAATGAATTTTGTTGTGTTTTTCGCTTTTTTTTCATAGTTGTCTTCAATTATTTGCGGTCATACTGATTTTGTGTGTGTTTATGATTGGGTGGGTGCTCATATTATTTTTTAATCAGGCAGTAGAAGCAAGTGGGATGCATTTATTTCAACCCTTTTTTAATTATTACGAACTGGGATTAGAGACACAAAAGAATGATGAGTCTATGTATCTGTGTGATGTTCTTCTCATATAGTTGTTGATGTCAAAATGCTGAAGAAGATTCTTGTAATGATAAACATGTGACAATCTCAGAATCAGAACCATACAAAAGATTTAATTAGTATTAGTTGATTTAGTCAACTGACTGAAAAAGTTGTAGGGAAGATTAGGAGCTTAGAAACCTGGAATGATGAATTTTGGACTCAAGATGTTAGGTGCCTTGAAGAATAAATTGGGCTGTGAAGGGGGATTTATATTAGTAGTATTGTGCTGTCTCAGGAAACCATCAATTATTGTTTGCTATGTTATGTGAAGCCAATTAAATCAATCTACTTAAATGATGGAGCCAGAAATATGCCACTTGTAAATCCTGTTCATAAAACCATTGTTTCCACCTTTTATTGTTGACAAGGCCAAGAATTTCAAATCCACAAATGGGTAATATTCAAGAATGCTTTACTGTGAATGAATTTCTTAACTTAAAATATTTGTGAGATGGGTTTGAGGACACACCTTGAATTTCGGAGCGGAAGAACGTGCTTTAAGAGAAAAAAAAAAAACAGAAGAGATGATTTTATTTTTTGAAGAATATTGGTCATCAGAGACATGTAATAAATAAATACAACCCAAATCTTTCTTCCTTACAAGTCTCCACACAGTCAAAAAAGAGCTCTGCATATTTTTTTATTAGTTTATTTTATATTGTTCTGCTATTTGATTTTGACAAGCTGAGAATGGATTTCCACAACCTTACAGATATCTTGGAGATACAGTCTATTGTAATTCATAATAATTAAGTTATGGTATTGCATGGATGATCGTTAAATTAACAACATATGAATCTATTCGTTAATACAGCTTTCCAATAATTCCTTCCTTTTAACAGCTATGGTCGTAAAATAACTGACTCGTTCGTTTGCTACTTCAGAGTGATCAATATATTGTGTACTTATTAAAGTTCAATCAGCATTGGCATGAAGAGTCTCCCTCTTGATTTTTAGGGTGACCTTATGGTGATCGCAAATGTGGGTGATTCACGTGCCGTATTGGCAACAACTTCAGACGATGACAGTTTGGTCGCCGTTCAGCTTACAGTCGATTTTAAACCTGGTTTACCCGTAAGTCCATCTATTATCTTCAGCATACAATAATCTAGGATTTGAATTCTTCCCGAATTAACTGGATTTCAGCAACTAAGGCCCCATTTGGAACCAATTTTCAAAAAAAAAAATTGATTAAAATGATCGATCACGAAAAAGCTACTCTCAACCAACTCTTTGATAAAAGTTGTTTTGTTAAATTTTAAATCATAAAAACCAAAATCTGAAACCAAAAGCTAAAGTTCAAAAATACCCGTTTGGAACCGATTATCTAAAAACTGATTTTGTGCAAGCACCAAACAAGGCCTATGAATTTAATGAAATTGCACCGAAGTTAATGCCAGTTCACAAAGTCAGATTATACTAATTAAATTAATGGCTAACTACCATGTTTTCCATTACTTGTCTTGAATCTTAATTATGTATTTATAACTTGAAAATTTCATTGCAAACGCATAAGATCAAGTTCTCCTTGACCCTTTGACTGGATGTCTAGTATGTAGTCTTGTAGAGAATAATTGCGGATTATTTCCTACGGTTTCTCTTAATCTCTTCTTTCCAAAACAGAGGAGGCGGAGCGCATCATCCAGTCCAATGGTCGCGTGTTCTGTCTACACGACGAACCGGGTTTGCAAAGGTTGTGGTTGCCGGATGGGGAGACTCCAGGACTGGCGATGTCACGGGCATTTGGAGATTACTGTGTTAAGGACTATGGTCTAATATCTGAACCTGAAGTAACACGGAGGAGTATAAGCCACAGAGACAAGTTTCTGGTGCTTGCAACAGATGGGGTACTCACTATTGATCACACAATATTTTTTTACTATTGTTTCAGTTTCCCGATTGTCAAATCCATCAATGTCATTAGTTTTTCTTTCCAGCTGTGGGATGTTATATCCAATGAAGAAGCAGTGCAGATAGTTGCATCAGCTCCTGATAGAAGAAAAGCTGCGAAGCGACTGGTGGAGTGCGCGAACCGTGCGTGGAAACGGAAGAGGCGCGGCATAGCTGTGGATGATTGTTCTGCTGTGTGTCTCTTCTTCCACTGATCAGAAACCTCTCAATGTGTTGACCCCACTTAACCGCAGAGGAAAATGTAGAGAGAGAGACAGACGGAGCAAGTTTAATTCTTTTTAGTGGCTCTGTTTTGCTCTGTTCATTAACAGGGCGCTTGATGTTATGGACACATATAATAACTGTCTTCTCTCATTGGTGTCGGTTAAGGTGGTGTTTGGAGTCAAATCATACAGACTAAAGTAAAATATTATAAAGGATTCTGAAACTTCGAAGCTGGAAAGTTTCATTTTTTTGGAGTTGAATTTACCTAAGTTTTGGATGGCACTACGAGAATTGCTGGTGTGGTTATTCCCAACCCTCTTTTTGTCACCCACCCCATTAGTCAGCCCACTATACACATTTTTGGTACCATGTAATCCCACATACATTTTATCTCGCATACCCCCTGGTTGGTGAGGTGGAGGAGGTGCACATGTCTAGATGAATGATCAAGGTTTAATCCCAATTCAACCACCTTTTGGAGTATTTCTGTTAGGTTATGACATTATCCAGTTACGTTGTATCTGTCCCTTGGAACCTTGCTACCACACACACACACACTCTATCTCACCTTATTACTCTCTCCCATTCATTTTTCTTGCTCTTTTCTCTCTGCACATCGCGCCCTCCACGGTCTCTCTTTTCCTCTCTCCTCTATCCATCTCATATACCCCCTCTTTCTGACCTCCATCATTCATCATCTTTCTATCTATTCTCTCTCCCTGTCACTTTTGCCGGCGTCTGCCTACCACCTTCCACGCTCTCTTTCTTATTTGCTTATTCAACCACAAACCACCCCAACAAAAGGACAACTGAAAGAGGGGGTGGAAGTACCGACATCCTTGTTATGAATTATCCTCCCACCGGTTGACCGATAAAAAAACAAATAAGTTCTCTCAATCCACACCGTCCATTCTAAAAGATTATTAATGATCTGGTCAAAAGTTAATACTAATCCACAATATCAGGTCCCTTATCCGAACCGTCTGATCGAGGAATTTAGTCACACTGAAATTCCACTGACCGTCCAATCATAGACCCTATCTCAATCCAGACCGTCCATTCCAAAGGAGATTTCAGTAATTCAACCACCAAGGCCCTCCCGAACATGGACTCTGATGAACCCTAAAAATTTCTTATATATAACCCACCCCTATGTCTTCTCATTCTTCGTATTAGGGTTTCAAACTGCGGGAGTTCTTCTTTTTTCTTACCCTCTATTGGGGTTTCATTTCCTGGTTTGGTTTCTTGTTTGTTCTTTTATTTTGCTTTAATTGGTCTTTTTCAAAGATGTTTGGGGGGTTAGGGTTTTCTCGGTGATGAAGAAATAGATGACGAATCTGAGAAAAATCCATTCACTTTTCAAATCCCATGATGTGAATGAGGCATTTGTCTGAGAGAAACCAAAAATCCCCTCTTTTTTTCCTTGTCGTCGTTGGATTTTATTCTACATGTTTGTTTGTATATTTTTTTTTCTTTGAAAGTGGGTCTTGTCGGTCTGTTGAAAAATCAAATTTTGTTGAACAAAAATGACAGTGATCGAGTTGGGTTTTGACGGGAATTCTGGAAATACAAGTCCTCCTAATTTGTAGAAATTTAAAGTTGAATATGAAGGATATCAGCCATGTCAAAAATGTCATGAATTTGTGTTCCCATTTTTATATGGTTTTAAAATCACTTGTCAAATGGTTCAATGAATTCAGATTACATAGTATGAGAATCTTGTTTCTATTGTAATGTCATATCATCTGTGTGTACATAGTGTGTGTACGTATTATACACTTCATTTAGCCCATGTTTGGTTGGATAATACTTAAGCATAGATTAGGTGGAATAGAGGGGTTTTTGGTTGTTTGATTTGATAGAATAAACATGGATAACAATGCCGAATTAATTGTTGTAAACTGGTATTGAAATTCTTGGTTGCTGTGGTCTGAATTAGTTTGGTCTGGCTGGTGATGATTGATTTCGATGAGATCTTAGCGGATTTCAGTGAGTTCCTTGTGGCCGATGATCTGATTTGTTACACACACTGAAGCCTCTGATTTTGTGCTTCTTGATCTGTGAACGTGTGTTTTTTTTCTGTGTTGATTCTGATTTTACTGGTCTTTTATCCGTGTAAATATAAAAGTATTTTGAAAAAGCTGTACATGATCAATACCTATAATTGTTTTTTAATTCATTTGTGTGTGTTGTGATATACCATGTTTTATTTTGTTCAGTCTTATTCTTTATAACGAGATTCAAATGATATATCAAGAGATGATGATGATGAAAAATAATGGAGTTTTTTTTTTTATAAAAAATTAAATCTGATTTTATAAAGTTTATAGGGATTTAATCCAATTTAGTAAGTTTTTAATGATTTATTTTAATATAACTCTTGACTTGATGACTAAATTTATTAGCCATACAGAGATCTATAATGATTTTGTAATTTTAGAGATATTTTTTGTGATTTTAAAAAGATTCAGGGAGTTAGAAAGATTTTTCTCTTATAAAAATATCATTTTTGAAACTATCCAATTAACAATACTGTTTGCATAGATTAAAAAAAAGTGAAAATATTTAAATAACCCTATATAAACTATATGAAATATCTATATAACACTTCAAATATATATGTAAATTCAAATAGTCTTTATAATTAAATTTTTATTGAGTGATAAACTAAAAAAACATTTATAATGTGATAAAAATATAAAAATTATATGTAAATAATAATTTTATCTTTTTTAATGAGATTTTATAATCTATTTAGAAAGTTAAATTTATTATGTACATAAAGTTTTTTTGTATTTTTAACAAATTGTAATTGATTTTTGTATAAAATATTTGTAGTTATTTATTGAGTTAGTGATATAAGTATTGGTATAAGTGAAAAAATCAATAAAGAATGTAGTGCAAAAATCCTCTCTTTTTTATTCTTTGAATTCCCCCATTTTAAATTTTTAAATTTCAAATTGAAATGATTAACAAAATGGAACATGCACATAATATTTTTTATCTGTCAATGGAAGTTTCATTTAAGGGTTATTTAGATTTACATAAGTCTTTTCATGAGTTATATGGATTTTAATAAAAATCGGATGTTATATGCATTTCAAGCAATTCATAGGGCGTGATTTGTATTTTTTTCAAAAAAAAAATTGTTCATGTAGAATTTAAACATCTTCTAATACTGTTGTAAATAACAAATTATCATGAATATTTTGTTAAACTATGATTTTTTAGAGGTATATATATAAAAATACAAGAATTAAAATGTTATTAAAATTTCTTATAAATTCATAAATTTTAAAGTATACCCTAATTGGGGTAACAAATAGCTCGTTAAAAAAAAATGGGTTTTTTATATGTATGCCATTTAAAACCATGCTATTTAATTTTATACCACTCCAAATAAACTATTTATTTTTATATAATTGAAATATGCAGAACTTATGCATATCTACCATTCTGATTAACTTTCATACAAATTTCCATTAAAACCGTTAAAGTCTGAGAAAAAAAATTAAATTACCCTTCTATTTTTTGCGTACTTAATCTTACCAAATATAATGTTTATAAAAATAAAAATATTAATTTTAACATGAAAATGATAAATTTCATCTAAAATAAAAAACATACAAATTAATCATACAAATTATTTATTGGCAAAGATATAATAATTATTAATACTTACATTAGTAAAAATAAAATAAAATTATTTTGAGAACAATTAATAATATATATTATAAAATATAAATTTTTAAAAAAAAATTTGATCTTGATGGTAAGAAAAGGAAAGAAGAAATAAGATTGAATGACTCGCGAGTGATTTAGAAAGAACATAAAATTAATTAGGTTATTATGTTTAATTATTTACATTATGACAAAAATATTATATGTTAAGGTTATTTTTGTTATTTTTACTTCTTAGTTATAAAACTAAATATAGTTTAGGTTCATTTTGGTTAAAAATGATAAAAGAGGAGCACATTTTTACATAAAAAAAATTCTAATGGTATATAAATAAATATGATATTTGAAATGGTATAAAAATAAATACCATATTTTTTAATGGTATATATGCAAAAAAACCCCAAAAAAATTCTATCATGAAATAAATATTTCTTAAAAAAATAACTATTTCATAATAAAAAGTGAAATAAAATATTAAAACTATTTAACTCGAAATTAGTTGTTTATTATCATGATAAATCTAATAAAAATAACAATATTTTTTTATTATTATGTGATACAATCTCTACTATTCATTCAATATATCATTAATTTATATAGATAGATAGATAATATAAATATAGATAAATATCTCATATTATCTTTTCACTATGACCCTTAAATATAAAATGAAAGTTCATATACAACTAAGGAATGACATTGGAAATGAAATGTTACAACTAAATAAATATCTCATATTATTTTTTGTATATTGTGTATTTTTTATATATATCTTACTTAATGTTATTGATCACTTTTTAGTTTTTATTGTGTATAATCATAATATATAATTTAAATACATGTTATGCCCCAATGCAGCAGATGCTATCTTAATATTATAAATCATTATTCACATTTTATTTTGCTTGGCTACTTCACATATTTTTACAGCATCATTTGTACATATTTATTTTTTTAAAGAAACATCAATATTTAATGGTTCATCATCAAAAACTCAAATTATATTAATTAACACATATCTCACAAAATCTATCTAATTATAAATTATTTAGAGTAAAAAAAAGTTTTACGATGAGAATATGTAAAATATATTAAGAAAATTAAAATGATGAAATATTTTAATAAAGTTAAGAGATATGAAATGCGTTAAGAATCTAATTGCGTAAAAGTATGTTAGTATTTTATGTTTTTAAATTGTAAAATAAGAATATTTTTGTATAATTTTAAAAAATAATTGTTTTGGATATTTCTAATTTTATGAAATTTTTTCCCTTATAAAAATGGGTTCTATTTGTAATTCCATTCAAAATGTCATGTCACTTGTTTTGCAACCAGGCTTTTTGCTGCCTTCCTTAGTTCAAAAATTATTTTATTATTAAAAACATAAAAAAATATTCATTCAATGCTATGATTTTTTAACAAATGTATGTTTTTATCAGATATGTATATATTTTATTTAAAAAAATCAAAATGTGCTGAGTTAGTAATAAATCATTGGATTTTTTATTTTTAAGTCCTTATAAACTATATAATTTAGTGATCGATCCCTCACTTTTTTATATTTCAATCTAAGTCTCTAGATTTAAAGGATATATTTCTTATTAGTCCCTGGTAGTGACCTGTAACTAAATTATTTAGTTTTTTTAATCCCTAAGACTCTGAGAGGGATTAAAAGGAACATATTTTTAAATTTAAAGACTTAAACCGGAATATGAAGAAGTAAGCGATCGATCACTAAATCATATAGTTTATAGAAACTTAAAAAATAAAAAACCATAAATCATTTTTTTGGTTGAAGAATGGTACATTATCATATTTAAGTTTTCAGTACATGTTTGCATAAATAACATTGGCATTTCTTAAGTTATAACTATATACAGGAGTCATGTCAGACGCAGCCTCAGTCACACATCTCCAACATGGTGTATGCTTGTGGGAAAAATAAATTAATAGGCATCAGCATATTTTTTGTGAATATATATATTTTATTACATAAAGTATGTATTTTTATATAAAATATATAATAATCATATGCATTTGAATTAAGTTTATCCTTCAAAATAATTGGGAGCTAATATACAAAGGGGTGTACTTCTACCTTCTTTTACACAATCCCCACCCCCTATTATTCATCAGCTCATCTCACCTGTTTGTTTTGGTTTAATATCTAAACCCACCCACCCATTCATTTTTACACTGCCTCACCTCCCTCCAGTCTTCCTCCGCTGCCTGTCATGCTACCACCACCACCACCATTGTCGCCACCCCCACTGCATGCCACCATCATCATTATCACCATCACAACCTCCTCCACCCTTGTGTGCTCTTGGGATACTCGCCGTAGGTGGAGCAGATCAAGGGAGGGAAATGGGCCGGCCCATGAAGGATGGCGCATGAGGTTTGGTTTTTTTGGGTGGATTATCTAGGACGGAAGGGTTCGGGGTAAGCCTGTCAATTATCTGAAAAAAATATCTGCATCCGATCTGAATCCGTATCCGAAAATGCAGAAAATATCCGATATCTGAAAAATTCGTATCCGTATCTGAAAAAATAATCCGTATCCGAAAATTTTCAGATCGGATACGGATATACCCCTATCCGATCCGAAAAATATCTGTATCCGATGGCATTAAAAAAATGTTAATATTAGTATTTAATATCTATCATTGGATTTTGATCAAGTGGCTCACATTCTTTTTAATAGTTGTAAAGTTAGGACTTGTGTTTGTGAATTTTTCATTTTAAGTCAATTTTTGAACTTTAAATAAAAATTTGTTATGTTTAATTATTTATTTATTCTTTCTAATAGTTGAAAAGTTAGGACTTGTGTTTGTGAATTTTTAATTTTAAGTCAATTTTTAAACTTTAAATAAAAATTTGTTATATTTAATTATTTATTTATTTATTTAGGATATTTCGGATAATTATCTGAATCTGTATCCGAAATTTCGGATCGGATACGGATACAGATACGGATATATAAAAAAATTCAGATACGGATACGGATATGACCATATCCGGTCCGTTGACAGGCATATTTGGGAGTGACATCAATGTTTTTCAAAAAAAAAAATTTAATTTTTCTGTTGGGGTGGGCTCAGATATATATGGGGTGGGGATAACCAAGCCCATGTACCCATCAGGTACGGAATGGGCCACAGAAAACCTGGAATAAATCAAAATAAGTATTTTTTGTATTTGAATACAGTAAATACCCTAGGATAATCTATGCCAGAATAAATTGGTATAAAGTGATATATGGGTTCTAGCCAACCCCTATAAATAAGATTATTCCACCCAAAGAATATATGGACTCACTATCAAATTAACCGTTATCACCTTTTATAAATCACATGTCAAATCAATCATCATTATTTTCTCTCTTTTTACAAATCCTTATTCACACTTTATTCACATTTTATACAAACAACACACATTTTATTATTACGTTTTTCAACGATAATAATTCAAAACACAACCAAACATAAAATCACTTATTCCACTTGTGGAGGTAAAAATCTGCACTATGACACGTGTCGTGTAAAAGCGGTATGTGAACCATCTGACATAAGACCCATTAGGCCCGACCCATGAAACTCGATGACATCTGGAGTACTAACACGACTAGACTTGAAAATCTAGTCGGATATATCTCGAGAAGAAATGACGTCTCGAGCGATCTAAGACACGACCAGATCGGGCGACCTTATCACTCATGTGCGAGTTATCTAAGGCATGACCAGACGTCAAGTCTGGTTGGTCGACCTTATTACTCCGAATACAGGTAATCTAAGGCACGACCAGACGTCAGGTCTGGTTGGTCGAGCTTATTACTTCGAATACGGGTAATTTAAGGCATGACCAGACGTCAGGTCTGGTCGGTCGACCTTATTATTCAAATACGAGCAGTCTAAGGCACGGCCAGACGTCAGATCAGGTCGGTCGACCTTACTCCTCAGATACGAGTAGTCTAAGGCACGACCAGACGTCTGGCCGGTCAACCTTACTCCTCGGTAAAGCACATGAAAACACAATGCACGAATGGGAATATCAGAAAATACCGAACAGACGCGAAAACGGTCAGAAGACCTCAAACGTCTGTAACTGCCACGTTGTTACTTAATGTCCATTATCACCAAAACGTGGATAATTAAGAACGACGTATACAGTAATTGTGGGAAGTGTTTTCCTAAATAATAGTCCACTTACTCTTAATGGCAAAATGGTTACAAAGCAATCAATTGAACTACGTAAGACTTGATCCCCCAGGGGTACGTAAACAGCCTATAAAGAGGTCGCGCGACAATACTCTCAAGGCATCAGATTCTAGATTCCTCATTCAAGGCAATCAAGAACAGTCACAGTGACAATTCAGTCATTTGTGACAGCCAGATACAGTCTCTCCCTTTCCACCAAAAAATCTCTGTTTGCATAATCCTACTACTTAAAATTCATTACCCAATTATAAGTTCATAATCCCATAAAATCACAAATTTGACTGTGAGGGGAAATTATCCTCCTCACCACTGCTATACCCGCTAATGCTTGTATAACTATATGTCCCAGAATTAGTCTTATTATGTATCCAAACATTGGCTAAATCTATCCATTCTTGATATATTCAACATAACTTTATGCCAGGTTAAAGCTATATGTAAATTCATTGAAATTTAGTTATGTGCATTTGGTTGCGCGATTACGCAGTGCTTTTACAATTATAGAAAGCTGCTTCTGCAATCGTACAACCAAACAGTTTTATTGTAACAACTTCCTAAACACATTTCAGGCAAATAGTACTTAAAAGCTGTGATTTCTAAAAGTTGAGGGAGGTGAGCTTCCTGCAGAATCAGTTTTAAAACCCAAATTCTTGTAAAATCAGTTTTGCGATCACACAACCAAACGCACTCCACCGAACCTCACTGTGAACCAGGCTACTTGTGAAATTTAAAGCTTCACTACTTCAAATTTCAACACATCCATTTTTTTTTTTAAGAAACAGTACTCAGATGCTATTAATTTTATTAAAAGAAAAAGGTTGCCCAAAATATAAACATATACAAGATCACTCACTAAAAAGATAAAAGTGAAAGAGATATCTACTCTATCTAATAATACAAAAAGAAGTCAAAACTACCCCTCCGCACATAATTTATCCCCAACAAAACTCATTATCTTGGAGCCAACACAAGAAGTGCCTCATGATTTGATAAAATGCATAACCATCTCTTAGATATTTTCACATAGATTGAAATTCCCCTAAATACCAAGTGATTCCTAACAAGCCATACCACCCCAAGCACACATCCAGATATTGGTTTTCATACAGTTGGTTTAAACGGGAAGCTTGGTGAAGAACTCCAATCCTTCTTTTTTTCTTCTCAGAAGTGTTGTTACATGCAATCCCGTTTAGCTTCACGCATATCCAATGAGGTAAATGTGTAAATTTTTACTTCTATAAATGAATCCATATAATTCATTGAAATATATTATTCCTATTATGAAAATATGAAAAGCATGTCAAAACTACATAAGTGATGAGGCTATAACCAGGATTGCACGTAACATTATATCGAGCAATATCATAAGTAATAATTTCAGTCCAAATCTTATTGCACCTTTGCATACCCCTAAAATATGAAAAGCATGTCAAAACTACAGGAGGGCTATAACCAGGATTGCACGTAACATTATAACGGGCTATATCATAAAGTAATAATTTCAGTCCAAATCTTATTGCACCAACCAAGCAGTCAATCCAATTACATTTGCATTTCATGCAAGTAAGACAGGCCCTTGTTCTTCACATACAATACATCAAAATGTAATGCAATGAATACCATCAGGACAGCAAAAGTTTCCACATGCTCACCACATAACTTCATAAGGGGGAAGATCTCTCTATATTCAGCCTTACTGTACACATGGTCGAGTTTGTCGAATCTCAAAAAATGGTACAAATTTCTTGATATTGGATTCCTAATGTATTGATGCATTCACTCATAGTCCTCTTTGATAGCGAGGCTTCGAAGAAAACTCGGAACCAACCTCTTCTGCCAATATTGCCTTAGGCACGACTACATCTCCACACATCGGTCGAGTTGGGGGCATAACGTGTTGGATTGATCCGGAAGGAGTTTCGTAGTTCCCAAGTTTTACGACAAATATGGCAGTACAACCCTTCCCCGGGCCCTCACTGTCCAACCAGATGTGGCCTCCCATAAGATTCACAAATCTGTAAAATTTGGAAAAAATGAAAAAAAGAAATATTGATTATGACATGCAAAATCACCAATATTAAAACAAACCCATGATCTCTTCTCAAAGATGTGATAACATCAATACATTACAAAGACTTCTAAGTTCAGTTATGTTATTTGAATTTAGGCAGAATCATTGACAACCGACGTTAGCAGCGCAAAGTCTAGTCAAGCATTTTTTTGTTTTAGTTCTGTTGCACAAGTAAAATAAGTATCATGTGTTTCATACATGTTTATTTGTTTGATGCACGGATTATTGGAAAAAAGCGTGTATTGTTAACATGAAGAGAATTAAACTTTTAACAAAAAGTGTGCATTTAATACGTGAATTAATCAATAATTTGGAGCATTAGGTAACAAGGAACTGGCAAAATAAATGCCTGTTTGACCTAGAAGGATTTACAGCCTAATATGAGCTGAGCTGAAGTGTACATCTCGCTTCAGCTGGTGGTTTAATGTATTAAACTAACATTGCCAAAACAACATGCATTTTTTTCAATATTTTCTAATGGAGATTGATTTTCGGTTGAAAACCTGGCCATAGGTTTATGTGAGCAAATGCATATCAATTTTTAAACGTAATCCAGACCTAACTATCATGGGAGGCAAAATCTGATTTAACCTACCAATGAACACAGGAGAGTTTCATCTGGCAATACCTCTTACTCCTTTGTGAAAAAGGTCAAGGGGTCAAATCCTAGGGAGCATAATTCTTCCAAAAAAAAAATACCTCTTGCAGATCGCAAGTCCAAGTCCATTGCCTCCATGGCTCCTATGCGGTCCGCTTGTAGATTGCGTGAATTTCTTGAACAGATGTGGCTTGTCTTGCGGGTTAATCCCACAACCGGTATCCTTCACCTGTAATACAAACAAAATCAACATTTCACAGCCAATCAAACACAAAGAGCTCACATATATCTAATCTGAACCACCAAAGTTATCGAACCTGAACACGCATATAAAAGTGCCCTTCACTGGGTACCGGATAGAATTCTACAGATTGTATGTCTCGCAATGAATCTGCTTTCGCAACGGAGGCTGTAATTGATACGTAACCTTCCTTTGTGAATTTCACAGCATTACCAGCCACATTTAAAAGAATCTGCATGAGTCGTTTCTCATCACCAATGGCACAAACTGGTAAGTCCGGTGACAACATAAATGTTATGGATAGCTTCTTCACTGCAGCTATGGGCTTTATCAGATTGACAACCTATGTAACATAAAGCAAGATTTAATCAAATAGGGAATTGCTGAATCCCATCCATCAACAAAGAGTGAAAAATAATAAATTGGGCACCTCTCTGAAAACAGCATGTGGACTGAAAGCTCCAAGCTCCAATTCGAGGCTTCCATCCTCGAGCCTTGATAGATCTAAAACATCATTTATGAGTGTCGCCAAGAGGTTGCTGCTCTTCAACACTGTTTCTATCATTAACCGCTGTTCAGGAGTTAGTTCGGTTTCCAGAAGAAGAGAAGACAAGGCGATGATCGCATGCATGGGAGTCCGCATCTCGTGGTTCATAACGGCGAGAAAATCATTGCGAGCACGAATGGCCATTTCGGCTCCTGTCGAGCTAAATCAAGTGCTACATTTTGCTCCATAAGCATGTCACGTGCCCTCATGGACTCCTCCAGTATTGCTGCGTGTGAAAGCGCAACAGCTACCTGAATATAACACAATGAAGAAGGATAAAGAAAAAAAAAAAGTTTTAACGCTTAAACTTGAACACCAAAAATAAAGAATCACAATCTCACTAGCAATGACAGTCTTAATGATAGGAAACCAGAAAACTCTCAAGTCACAAATTAAAAAAAAATTGTTCAGTGATATCCGCATAAGCATAATATTAACTATTCATATATTTGTAACAGCTGAATAGAATCAAATTTTCAGGAATGTCTTGAATCAGGGACGTAGAGAATTAGGTTCACAAAGCAATCAGAAATTGTAACATTGACTTGGACATATGTAGGAGCATCAGAGAGACATGCTTGGTCTTTAAGGGTTGGAACTTAACACTTTTGGTTCCAAATCAGTCTACTAAAGTACTGGTTCATGTAACACAAAACAAAGATGTAATGATCCATTTGCTGATTAAATTTCCATATGACCATAATATAGAAGAGTTCATTCTTCAAAGAATTAAACCATAACCACAAGAGAACAGGTAAAAATCAGTTGGCATAGGTCAAATTTAATATGGTCCATGATTTCCTATGGTCCATAGAAAACTGAAAGCAAATACAGTACTTCAGGTCAGATTCCATGGAAAAAATATAAGCTCGAGATGCCAATAGTATAACATCAATAATGGTCAGATGCCAATAGTATAACATCAATAATGGTTCTAAGCAAAGGAAGAATATGATCATGGGTTAAGTTTATACTTTGTTCTCCCAACTCAAAGTTCTGATAATTATAGAAGAAACCAGCCTGCATCTAAAAGATCAGAGTGTAGCACTAGCATACAAATCAGATCTCAGAGAACACATGAACCATATATAGTTAAGAATAATAATTCAACTACAACAAGCTGACATGCGCGGTACATGAAATAGACATCATTGATATTTTGTTGCTACTTCGTATGAGAAGAACTAATAAAGCATAAGATAATTCTTATATAGCACCTATTCTCGCTTTCCAAACTATATAGTATATACTCACCTCTAAGAGTTCATTATGCCATATGATACATCAAATCATATGGGCATGCCATAAAGAAATAGTAATATTTCAACATTTCACAATAAAAGAAAGTGTCAGACCTGATCTGCGACCACCTCCACGAGCTCCAATTCATGGACATGCCACTTCCTTGCGCTGTCTGAAGGGAGCATCAACACCATCACTGCATAACTCCTCGCCGAGAACTCAGGCCAGTCATTTATTTGGAAGTTCGAGAGATGCAACAATGGAACCCGCACAGCAACAACCTCCGGCGGCACATACCTCCCCGCGATAGGCTTAATCCTCGCCAAGGGACATGTATGAGGGATCCTCACAGCACGATTACTACTAAACACTTGATTCACTATCGGGAGGTTCGTCGAAACAAGAACCCCAACAGGTGCTTGATGACGCAATGTGTGTGAGAGGTGAAGATTGTGATCCGTCCGAGACGGCATCCACAGAGCGCACTCTTCCAAACCCAATGTCCGACCAAGCTCAACAAGAGTCGTCTTCAATATGGTATGCCTGTCTAAGGTGCTCCGAATCTCGTGTGTTAGCATCCTCACATGCCTGCCAGTCTCTTCTTGTGTCCGAATGAGCCCCATCTCCCTATCAAGCTCTTCTGCCTTGTTTTTTAAGAAGAGCTCCCTGGTTTTCACACTCAACAAGTCCGGGATTATGTGCACGAGCATCAGAGCTGTCGCGCAAGAGACGATCGCGGTGGAGGCCTTGGCAATCGTCATCACTAACGCTACGGTTTTGCTGTGCATCGTGAAAGTCCAAAGATTTATGAAGTGGGTTGCCCCACAGAGGACAATAAAGGCCCCAAATTGCATCAGAACCCATCGATACGGGAAAAAGGCAGACTTTTTCACGAAGTAGATGAGCTCGAGAGGGATCGAGAAGTATGCGAGGGCGATGAAGAAGTCCGATATGTACTGGTACTTCACCAGAAGCTCGTCGGCTGGCCATTGAGGCTCAACGCAATCACAACCTTCCATTCTCTTTGTGGGCGGTTCTTACATGTCTATTAAAGAACATAAAACATCGGATTACACACTGGTTCATAAGAAATTCTAGATTTCTATCTAGCACTACCCAACAATATGTTTTCATGAATTTCATTCTGAGATTCAATGAAAAGGGGAACTTGGTGTTTTAAATTGATAAATCAATCCAAAGCTCTTACCTTTTCCCCTCTTTTTGAAAAAACCAAGCAGACCCATATCATGAAAATACGAATTAAACCCCCCCCCCCCCCCCCCCCCCCCCCAAAAAAATAAAAAAAAAAAAACTACAAATTGATTGCCAAGACTTCTCATTTCGTCTTAAAATCACTAACCCAAGCTGAAAAATTCGTCAACAACGAGAATGGGTAAAACAGATACCCTTTTTTCAGTGACTGTTCAAGCAGATGAAGTGAACAAGATTTCAATAGAGAGAATTGTTCTCTGAAGAGATTGGACTCACCAGAGAGAGAGAGAGAGAGAGAGAGAGAGAGAGGATTATGATGAAGCTGTCCGAGAGACTGTAAAAATCGTCTCGTCGGTTTCAGACAGACCGAGGAGAGAAGGCGGTCTAAAAAGTGGATTCACTCCTCGTGCGTTAAAGCGGCGTGATTGGACGCGCGTGTGAGGCCACGTTAATTAGAGTCATTTGCTAAAAGTATCTCCAAGTAATTTATTATACCTGAAAGGCCCCTAATTAAATTTTATTATATCTCCTAGTAATTTATTAAAAAAAAAGGTCCCTAATTTTTAAATGATAATTCTTGTCATAACTGAACAAAAGCTGTTACATCTCCATCTCCCCCAAAACTAATCCCCCAAGCTCTTCCATCTCCAGATCTCCAATCTCCAAGATATGAAACCCTAAAATTCCAAGATCCCCTGCGAAGTGGAATATTCCGAAGAAAATCGACGGCTCGGAAATCCAGCTTGACGACGTGAAATCCAGCTCCGAAATCTGACGGCCAAGGACCTTGCTTCGAAGAACATCGACAGTCAGAGTATTGAAGGCGTGAAATCCTGCTCCGAAGTAATTGACGACAATACCCTGCTCCGATGACACTCTCGGAAGGTTTATGGGAGACAATGAAATCTATGTTTTCTATGTTTTTAATTTTTTCTACTGTTATGTTTTATCATTTTTTATTGTACTGGTATGATGGGAGAATGTTATTATTCCATGTACACTAGGCCCAGGTGTTTCTTTTTTATGTCTATATTTTAATGTTTTTGTGGAGGTTTGTTTGCTGGAGGTATAAATGTTGGTTCATTATGATTATAACTGTATAACTAATATGCCTCATGTGCATCCTTATTAAACTTCATAACTGAATCACACAAAAAGTGGCACCATTAAATCTTTAAATTGCATAGCCCTAGCCCAGGTGTTTGATTTGGGTGTCTAAACCATATGAACGAAAAATAACAGATTGAAGGTTTTTTCTGGATAAAAATAGAATTGGAATTCAAATTTAATTCTGTATACTGATAGCCTCCTATGTGCACCATTATTCTTCTATCTGCACCCTTATACACATTAAACTCTTTATTGCGTAGCCCAGGCCTAGGTGTTCATACCTTTTTATGTTAACCTATTTGAAATGTTTTTGTGGAGGTTTGTTTGCTGGAGGTATCAAATGTTGGTTCATTATGATTAAATTCAGATACTGATAGCCTCCTATGCACCCTTATTCTTCCTATCTGCACCCTTATTTACACCTTAATATACTCTTCTGAATGAAGCCCAGGCCCAGGTGTATGCCTTTTTATTTAACCTATTTGAAATGTTGTTATGAAGGTTTGTTTGCTAGAGGAATTCAAATGTTGGTTCATTAGATTATACATGTGTCTCTGTACACTGATTTGCCTCTTTTACCCTTATTAACAAATACCTTTGAAAATTGTGTAGCCCTGGCCCAGGTATTAGAATTTAAATTCAGTCTATACTATTTGAAAGTTGTTATCTGAAGATTTGAATCTAGAATCAAATACATGATTGTTCACATTGATATGCCTCCTGAATGCACCCTTATCGTTATAATGTTTCCTAGAGGTTCAAAGCCTCCCAAAGAATCCAAAACAAAGAGTCTACCGAATCACAAGCCTCCTACCAATTCAAAGCCTCCTACCAAATCAAGGCTCGAAGAAAGCATCCACCATGAGAAAGAAATCAAAGCTATCGATAAAATCCTCGCAAAATGTAAAACTGCATATTAACGGATTTGAATTTTCTACTGTTTACACCCTTGTACCCTTAACCGATAGTACCATTATATGACGTATCACCCTTATATCTGTACACCCTTATACTCGTGTATATCTTTTACACTGTTTATCTCTTATATGTACACCCTTTAACAGGGACTTTGCCTAAATATGTTGGTGCAAATCGTTGCTTCCCAATCTTCTAAAACTGCCAATGGATGGGATGTCACAGACCTTGTCATAGAAGGTAGAAAAACTCCACAATATGTATAGACGAAACATATCAAGATAGTTCCATGGTTTGGACGTCTGTAGCAGCTACAACGAGGACGGTGTTTCTTTGAATTGAATCGGGGGCGATTATTTCATGCTGAAGACATTGCGATCAAGGGCGCCAGCATTTGGTGCGGCGGCGACGTAGGCCGTCAAAAATCAAAAGTCGATCGCGGGTTCATCGCAACATCCATGAACGAGGGTCGAGTTTGTGAATCGCACCCGACAAGAGTCTTCCGATGCGATGGACCCGTGATCGACGGCCAAGAGACACAAAGATCGACTGTGGATAGCTTTCATTTTTGCACCTGCTTTCTATTTTCCATTGGCCGCACAATTGCTAATCGGCCCTCCAGACAATATATATATATCCACATGGAATATATGGTCGCGATTACGCAACCAAATAATGCGGTGTGCGGTCGGAAACAATGCGGTTGCATACGACGTGGGCCGTTCGATCGCGGGTCCATCGCATCCAACGGTCGACGTGAATCGCACCCGACCGTCCGATGCGATGGACCCGTGTTTTCGACGGCCCGTGATCGCGCACCGCACCGACCGTAAACCGCATGTAATCGGATCCCTATTATATATATATAATATATATATGTTCTTTTATATATATATCATGGCAATATATATGATATATATATATATAGGCTTGGTTTTACGAGCACACAAGAACCATATATAACGTAGAAGAACAAAAAAATTTGCGAGGAGGAGGGTGAACAAATTTTGCGGTCGGTGGAAGCAAAAAGGTTTGGAGGAGGAGGAGGAGGAGGAAGGACGACTTTTATGGTGGACCGTTCATTGTTGATGATCGCGGGTCCATCGCATCCAACGGTCGACGTGAATCGCACCCGACCGTCCGATGCGATGGACCCGTGATCGACGGCCCGTGATCGCGCACCGCACCGACCGCAACACCTTCAGTAGATCCGGATCCCTATATATATATATATATATATATATATATATATATATATATATATATATATATGGTCGTGATTACGTGCGGTGTGCGGTCGGTGCGGTTTACGACGTGGACCGTTCGATCGCGGGTCCATCGCATCCAACGGTCGACGTGAATCGCACCCGACCGTCCGATGCGATGGACCCGTGATCGACGGCCCGTGATCGCGCACCGCACCGACCGCACACCGCACGTAATCGGATCCCTATATATATATATATATATATATATATATATATATATATAAATATATATATATATATATATACGCGAGTGATAATATGCGGGTCGTGCGGATTCGACGTGAGTCGTCCGATCGCGGGTCCATCGCATCCAACGGTCGAGATAGAACATGCCCCCGACCGTACACCATATATGATGCGATGGACCCGTGATTGACGGCTTGTGGTCGACGCCGCACGACCGCACGACCCTGTTTGCACCGTATTATTAAACACCTCCTTACAACATACAAAGAAGAATACAATATCAACAAGATATATATATATGGTCGTGATTACGTGCGGTGTGCGGGGGAGGGGTCGGTGCGGTTTACGACGTGGGCCGTCCGATCGCGGGTCCATTGCATCCAACGGTGGGAGAGGGACGACGTGAATCGCACCCGACCGTCAAGGGGGCGATGCGATGGACCCGTGATCGGTATGACAGCCCATTTTTGAGTGATCGCGCACCGCACCGACCGCACACCGCACACAACTGAGAGGTATGGGGAGAAGGAGAGCTTGGGGGATATATATATGGAGGAGAAGGAGAGGTTAGAAGGAGATATATATATATATATAAGTTGTGTTTTCATACTGTAACCGATCCCACAATTAAGGGCCCACAATCAATGGAGGTGGTTATAATATATATATATATATATATATATATATATATATATATATATATATATATATATATATATATATATATATATATTATAACCACCTCCATTGATTGTGGGCCCTTAATTGTGGGATCGGTTACAGTATGAAAACACAACTTGAGAATGAAGGATAATTTAGATATTTTATCTTTGCCACCTTATGGGACTTTAGATGGGGGCATATGAATTGGGACTCAAAATCATTATTGAATTTAATAATGCATATATACACATATAAATATTTTTACACATTGTCCCCGGTGTACATTACAGTCCGCGTTTTATTATTTTTTGAAAATGATAAATGTGTTCAGATAAAACATATATTTTGATGCATAATATATATATCTTCATGATAAATTATAAAAATCATGTTAAAATTTTATTAATATAATTCATTCTGACAAAAAGTTTATTTGTTTATATTTAAAACATTATTCTTTCCCCCACTTGTCTCAAAGCAAAATTAATTATTAGATCCGGTGTGAATTGCCCAAATACCACTGCAGTCCACCTTTGATTTTTTTCTGCCCCCAGCTTTTTAAAAAATAAATTACCCTTACAACAAATACTTAATTTTTTTTCTATCCTTATCCCTTTGATTCCCCCAACATCATAAAATTATAGTTTTTCTCTTGTAATTACATATATGTTTTCTGTAACTTTTGGAACATAAAATGTAATTTTGGTAAATGTTATCTGTAAGTACATTACTATGTATGTCATGTAAAAATGTTAACTTGCAAAACACTAGAGAAACATACATTAATGTATAATACATGAAAATATTTATCACAATAAATACATCAAGACACTTGAATTCATGTTTATATTCCGATGTTTTTTCTTTATCCCAATGAACTAAGATGTTGTATTTAATCTGATTATCTTGATGTCATTTTGGTTGAAATCAAATCCATTGTTACACCTTCAAGTTAGCACACATACATCATTAAGAAATCAGCGCAGTTCAAACTATATTATAGATGCAATAATTAGTCAAACACTCAAATAAATCAAACATCAATAAATTTGTACTCCATGACAGTATAAAAATCACATATATATATTAATATTATGCAGTAATGTATATTTCTCTAGTGTTTTGTAAGTTATCAGTTTTGCATAACATAATATGCATTTACAGATAATATTTATAAAAGTTACATTTTCTGTTATTCAAGTTACAGAAAATATATATACATTAACATGGAAAAAACTATGATTTTGTAGGACTGTGGGAATTAAATGGATGGGGTAGTAAAAAATTAGGTGTTCACTGCAAGGGTAAATTTTTTTTTTTCAAAAGCTGGGGGCAGAAAAAAAAATCGTGGGTTAGCTGCAAGGGTATTTGTGCAATTCACCCTTAGATTTATGAGATTTTTAGTTTTAAGTTCTCGTAAACTATAGAATTTAGTGATTGATCCCTCGATTCTTCATATTTTGGTTTTAGTCTCTGCATTTAAATGATAGTTTAGGAATAGGTCCCTCCCACGAACTAAAAACCAAACTTAATAATTTAGAAATAGGTCCCTTCCAGGGACTTATTCCTAAATTATATTTGGGACTAAAATCAAAAATTCGATGGACCCTAAATTTTATAGTTTATGGGGACTTAAAACTAAAATCCCTGGATTTATTGTTGGAAGGGGGTTATTCAGACACAAAATATGTTGTAGGGTTTATTTGCAAATAGCTCAAGCTTTTTTTAAATCAAGGTACGATGTAACTGTAAAATCTCGGAAGAGAGTTCCCTGTTCCTTTTCAGACCATCACCACCGTTAATCTACGATTCGACGGTCCGATCGAAAAAGCTGTCAGGGGGGAAGTATCCGTAAAGAGTGGACCCCACAAAAGCGAACTTCCAAGTTCCGATTTCACATCTCCACATTGCGTCCGTTCATCTCGTCCACCCTGACGTGTCCCCTCCGATGCACGTGACACTTGATCATGCTTTTATTGGTTTGCCTTGTCGTCACGGATCAGACGTCCATGTCGTGCTTCGGGAGACCGTCGGATTTATATCGAACGGCTGTGATTAAACCACGGTTGTCTTCTTCGTTCGGGAGGTCTCTTCGCATCTTCGCAAGCGGCGAAGGCAACAGACCCCGACCGACGATGATCGGCGGAGGCGGCGGCGGCGGAGGTTACCGACAGCTGAACGACGAGTCCGATTTCGAGGCGCTGTTGTCGCCGGACGGCTCTCTCTCCGTCTGCGGCTTCGGTTCCCTTCTCTCCGGTCGGTCTCTCTCTCTCTCGAAATGTGCTATTACAGACGATTCACAGTTCAAATTGGATACGAAATTGAAGCTTTTGAAGTGTTTGATTGTATGTCTGTGACCGCGACGAAGAGAGAAGCGCGAGGAGCACTTTTTCTGAGCTCAAGAACTTCAGAGTCACGACCCTGCGCGGATTCAGGCGCGTGTTCTGCCACGCCGCGCCGATCTTCTTCGAGCGCGGCATCGCGAACGAAGAAAGTAGGGTTTGATTTGAAAGAACATGTTTTCCATCTTGGATCGATGTTTTTTTGGATAATTAAGATTCAAGCGAAGCTTTTGTGCTCGAGCTTGAGTGTGGAGCCGTCCGAGGGAGAGCCCTTCTAGTCACCGTTTTTGAAATTGCGAAAAAGGAGGTATTTTTGGGGGCATTTTTAGGTCTATTAATGCAGTTGTCTTTTGAGGGTTTTGATTTGGAATTGTGATTGAATTTTGTCCAGATACCGTCTTTCATCGAGAGGGAGAACGAGTTTCGGTTTTTGGTTGTGAGTGACTACTGATTTGATTTTCTTGTTTAAATGTTTATGAAGCTTTTTAAGTTGTGAATTGTGGTTCTGTTTTATTTGCTGATACTTGGGTCTGTCTGTTCTTGTAGGTGGTACCTGAGAGCTTGGATGGTACACCATTTACAACAGAAGCTGTGAGTTTGAATAGGCAGATTTATTTCTGATGAACTAATATAATTCAGGCAAGTTGTACCTATGTTCATGTTGTTTAATGCTCATCTAAAAATTTTTGTTTGTGAAATGCAGGTACTTTGTGCTCGTTATAGCGATGAGGAGTATTTTCAAGTTAGATGCAAAGGTAATCACTGATACAAAGCAGTATTTCTCTCTTTCCTTTAAAAAAATAATATATTTGGGGGAGTAATATAAAAATTGTTCTTCGACATGTTTAGTATTCTTGGGGAAAAACAGATTGGCATACATGTATATTATGGCTGTTGACAACATATATTTGTACTTATATGCAACCAACTTGAAAAGATGTGCTAGTCTCTCTATTCATGTCTGGAATTTGATAAAGTGAACTTTTGGCATTTGATTCTCAAATTTTTGGTTTGTATATTACATTATGGCACTAAATAGCTTTAGCTCACTTAGTACTGTGTTATTGATGTTAACGGTGTCAGATCTTGGTTGGAATCTTTTGAAAATTGTGTTGCTTGTTGTTCACGTTTGGGTTTGGTCAAAGTGGACCCGTGATTTATTTAATGAATATGGTGTGTTGGTTGATGAAAAGAATGGTTCCAATCATTTTGGGTTCTAGATGAATCAGATTAGTCTTGTGGTGTTTGGGTAAGTTCCATAACATTGACGTGGGGGTTCCCTGTAAGGTCTATTTTCCAGTGACCAGAATTCACTGATTCATAGTTGTTTCTGGCTATTGCATTCAGATTATCTATTTATATATTGAACCAAGGATGGTGTCCACCAATTTCATTGATTGATAGACTACTTGGTCCAAAAAGATAAATAGGAAGAGCCCAAAATACAGGGCTACACCATGGCAAGTTACGCCACTCGAAAAGTCTCGTCTGTAATGAAAATATGAGACACCGCTTTCAAGATGAATTTACACCAGTCCTTTAGGAGGTATGCAATATTAGGCCAGGTATTCTGCATGTAGAAGAATTTGTTTTGGAACAAATTTTTGTTTCATGTCTTCCATATTGCACAACAGACTATCTGAGGAATTAAGAGAGGAAAAGCATTCTTTTTTCTTCTGTTGCTTTTTTTTGTTTGCCTCACAAATCACAAAGCTCTTCGTCATCCTGTTGATAGAGGACTGGATAATCAGCTTCCCCATGCCTTTTTAACCAAGCCCCATATTTTTATGTTGAAGGGGCTCTTAACAAACAAGTGGTCATCAGATTTCGAAATTGTATCTTCCCTGGGAGTTAGTTGACAATTGACATTTTCTCTGTGATCTGACTTATTTCCACTAAATTTTTGGTATATGTGGACATGATGTTTAATTAATTAATAATTTTTTCCTTGTGGATCACTTCTATTTTTTTCCTCTCATATGTATGAGGATCCTTGGTTTCTTTTCTTTTTACGTAAATCCAATTTTTTCCAATAGGAATGGTGCTTCTCTCAAAGTATATTTCTTGCTGTTCTGATATCATGCATAACAATGCTCACCTGAATGAATTGAACAAGATAATTTTGACAACCCCAACCCCCCCCCCCCCCTCCCCCAACCCAAAAAGAAGACTGTTCTTTTGCATTTTGGTTTCTGTGATGTGTGAGACTTTGGTTCGGTATAATCTGGTTCTCACACATAAATATTTGTTTGTTGCAACTTCTGTTTTGCAGGGAGCAAAGAAATCCATTATCAACGTTATGGTAATATCCATAAAATCTGGCGCGATGATATTTTGCCTTGCCGTGTTTATCTTCGTCATTGGTAATTACAGTTTGCTATCTTATCTTTATTGTGCATGCCGGTCATCTCTATTAATAAATGAATTGTCTTCAAATGGTAACAAATTTTGAAGTGAGGAAGAAAGCCATTCCCTCTTGCTTTCATAATCACATTGACATAGAGTTACAAAAATTCTAAAATGACTGGTAAGCGAACAACTGGCAGGTTGAACCGAGACTACGCCATGTTCTACACACAACTATTACCACTTGTATCTCAATTGACCAACTTAAGTTTAAATCTCTAGTTGAACTCGCGGCAGTAGAAATTGTAGTTCTACCTTATCTAAGTCAGATCCTTTGTGAGAGTTGGTTGGACATAAAAATCTCATTTGACCATTTGAAAGTGAATCTTATGCATTATTCACAAACTTCCTTTGGTTTGAAGCAGTTGACTTATGATTCATCTTTACAGCTGCATGTGAACCCTAGATTCAGTATAGAATTGGTATGACGATCTAGGAATTACAAGCTTCAACAAACTGATGATTCTTTCACACAAACTCCTTAGAAGAGACAATTTTCTTCCCATAGATCTCAAGATGAAATCCCCCCAGGCTTACCTGATGCACATGGTTTATGGGTGATTATGTGTATCCTGGGTTGTTCTACTAATTTTGGGGTTCCTTGTCGAAAAAACCCACCTCTTTGCAGGTTTTGAAGATGTATACGAGATTCACTTGGGGGGTCCTGAGTTGGAGTCGTATTCCTGTTGATGGGATAATTTTTAACCAGAAAACAAATCAAAACACCTGTCCATCCCCCTCCCCAACCAAAAAAAAAAAAAACATTCTACTAGGAAAAACAGCAAGAACAGACATGTACTCAGAAACATTACATTTATCAAAAACATTCTACTAGGAAAAACAGCAAAAACGGACATGTACTCAGAAACATTACATTTATCTTACTTCTCCGAAAACTTTTTAATCTCTAGGATGTGCATTTGATAGTCCACAAAAAACTATGCCTATATTCCCCGACATGATGAGTTTTTGTGCAATCGATTCTAATGTGCTTTTACAGTGTCTTGGCAGCAAAGAGCCTGGGTCAAGCAGCTTATGACAACTTCTTTGACCATGCATTCATCAGCGATCGGAAGACAACCATCCGGGAGTACTTGGCAACAACTGGTTCGGGAATCATGGAGGAAGAGCCTCCAGAGCATCTCAGGAGTCGCTATGGAGGTTAGTTTTTGTGACTTGCTGATTAATTAAGCTTGGCCAACTTGCACAGGCAATGCAATAAATAATCTGTCATAACAGTTTGAGAAGGTTTGATTAGAAAAGCAGGATGGGGCCACCCCAATAGATTTTTTTAAAAAAAAATTAAATGATCATCAGTATTGGAAAGTGGAGATTCATAAAGATGGGGGTCTGGGTTTTTCAATTGGGATTCAGCACTGTTTTTTTAATCTTATTTATTCTAGTAGACTCCATATTCTTCTACCATATTGTAGGTACAATATTTTTTACTTGTATACTAATCGTTAGGGATTTTACATATTATTGATGTGCACAGTTATTAGTTATAGTATTTAAACACTATGTAATAGGTAATTTATTTAAAGATATTACCCTCATTTTGTAATTAATCATATATATAGTTGTCTAATATCTTTTTATGTGTTGACAATTTTATTAAATATTTTTTTGTGTTAGTATTACTCTTCTTTATAAATTATGATACATGTAAAGATGAAAATACATGTAAATAGGTATCTAAACCAACTTTCCTGTTTTTTATTTTATTTTGCACCAATACAGTTTAACCGCCTAGATGCTGAAAAAATCTAGTCTGGTTTTCAGAAGCATTATTTTTGCATATTTTTAATTGTGGAAAATTAACAAAGAAAACGCGTTGATGTAAGTTTGGGATGCAAAAGCGGATAGCAAAAGCTGGAGACTGAGAAGCGTTATTTCCTACACTATTCAAGCGTAAAAAATTAGCCGTGTGGTATTATTTTCGTTGTGTAAATGTAGACGTCCAAATTTTATTTGGATATGTGGTAGCATTTGGATCTGCAGTAACATTATGCTAGATTTCACGCCATCGTAATCCACCTCATCATGATCCAAACGGGGTCTATCATTTTAATTAATGGAATCTAGTTTACTAGAAATGATTCATGATATATTAAAAACATCCAAAATAAAGACACCAACCAAAATGGTGTTCCATTTAAAAAATAAAAGAAATCAGAATTTGTGATCTGCACGCGTTACAACTTTTTTTTTTTCTTTCGATTCCATGCTTTCTAAAATAAACCTGTCCACATTTTATGCTGATCTTAAAAAAAATTTAAAAAATAAAAACAAACACACGGTGTAAGAAGATTTGAAAAGGGAAGGGGAGATCGCTTTTTGAAGTGGTGGCAGTATTTTATGTTTTTCCGTTTAGTCCCACATCGGTTGAGATAAAAAAGTGAGGAGAGGAGGTGGTCTATAAGATGAGAAGGGGTTGAGTGTAAGATGGGTTAACTCGACCTTGTCGGGGGTGAAAGGCGACTCGTCAATGATCGCGTAGAGACGGCGAGTCGTGCCGACACCACCAAGAGCGAACACAATCCCTTTGAAGGCGAGCGGGCTCCCCCTACTTGTGGTGTGGGCCTGCCCGTCAATTTTTGGATGCCTTCCACTCTGTGGGGGCCCACCATAACCTCAAAACTGTAATTAGGTGAAACGTATTCTATAAACTGAAGTTAATGTTGCACTGTTTTTCTTTAACATACTTGAGATGCATGTTTTTTCTGTGAAAAAGATATTTATGTATCTAATTTAATTATTTTGATCAACATGTAAAAATACAGTATAGTTGTTGCAGTGAATACGGGTATACATGGAGATGGGAAGTCTATCTTGGTTTTATTTTTTTTAAAAAAAATCATGATTTAGCCCACAAAAAAAAAAAAAAAAAAATAAAGGGTTTACAATGATTTGGCTTATATTTGATTTTCAAAATGGGCGCTGTTACACAATTTTTTTTATGATCTAAAATAGAATTTTATATATATCATTAAATGATATTTATTATTTAAAAAAATAAAAACACTTGTTTTGATTGACACTCAAAATTAACAACGTACACATCATAAAGGGTGCATTTGAAAACTTGTATAAAAAATAATTTTTTAAAACACTTGTTACTGCTGAAGGCATTTAAAAATGAATTGAATTAAATATGACTCCTGTAAAAAACAGAATCTCTTAAAACTCTCCTAACACATTTTCAAACAAACCCTAAATAATGCCTTTTCATTTGCCCATATAAGAATTCATTTTATATAAGCATTTTTTATATATAAATTGAATGTAATAACATCAAATTCAAAGTATTGCATAATTTGCATTACATGTTTCTTATTTTGAAGCCTGAGCAACTAGGGGAGCTGATAAATGCCATTCATCTCTAGGCGCCAAACGGGACCCTGCAAACTTATGCCAAATTTGAAGCCTTCATTTGCTTGTATATGGAATGCAAATTTATAAATGAATGCAAATGTGAAACGATTTCAATCTTCAATGCAGTTGTTCCCAGATGTAAGAATACATGGCCTCTCTTATTAATCAAGCACAGACAAATCACATAATAATATGCTTTGAGTGACCCAAAAAATATTGACTCACAAAAAATCAAGTGAGCCTAAGAAATCATAAAAAAACAAACTGCAGGTTCTCACTCAAAAAGAGGCAAAATTGTTTGCAGTGACAGATCTTCAATCAGAGGGACCGATCATTTTTTCTGGCACCACCAATTCATCTAACTCTTGAGAAGTGAGAACATTGAGGTTTAAGGCGGCTTCCTGGCACAAACAGAGATTGCTCTTAAGACAGAAAATCGAACTTTGTTATCACATTTCAAAACTTTATTCAACAAACATCTAATCACAGTTCAAAATGAAATCAAATGTATTGCATCTAACAGCAACTTGTGTAACCAAATTGATAATATAATGTGTGCTTTTGTCAAAGAATGATAATATTTCATTGTTTATACACTTCTTTAGCGAAACTGAACAGTATATCTTTATTGAAGGATTGCTTATTTAATAGATTTGGTTTGGAGACTCGTAATTGTACCATTGTATCACAGCAGTATTTTAAAGAAGTATATTGTTAAAAGCCTATTAGAGTGACCAACTGTAAATCATAAGCAGAATTAAAAATGAAAATATGTTAACCCAAAAGTTTTGAAGAACACATAACACTAAACTGCGTAATTAAGTGTTTGGGAATGTAAACAACATCATTACTGTAAAATAAAATCGTTACCTTAAGGGTGGTCCCTTATTTGTGTGCTTTCTTTGCAACCGCAGCAGCCTTGTCGTAACCGATTTTCTGATTTTAAAGAAAAATGTTCAGAGACATATTCACGATATACATCCAGATCTTCATCCATGCAAAAAAAAACAGGGCTTTTTTTCAACAAATATACTTACAGGATTCAAAGATGTGACAAGCATTAGGGACTGCAAACCAAGTAGTTACCAAAAAGCATAAGAGAAAAGGAGAGTCATTGATTAGTTCACAAGTTTCACAATTAAAATGCTCAAGATACAAATTATGTTAAATTATGAGGTATTTAGACATACCTCATGCAACAGCTTGGATATCCTTTCGTGATTGGCTTGAATACCCCTTACACAGTTCTTGTCAAAAGAGCAGGATGCATCCCCAAGTAACCTCAGTGACTATAAGTAAATGTACTCGTTTATTTGTATGAAACTTCAAGGAAAGTAACAATAATATTTAAAAGAAAAACAGGTAGTTATTATATTGAAAAAAAAACATACTCTTAGAAGCCCACTGGCAATCAGTGGTTTGTACACATTGAGCTCAAAGTGAGGATCCACCTATTGTAATAGCCACATAATTACCCATAACCTCCCAGTTGTGAATAGATAAAATATATTTGAAAATTTGAAGTGACGAACACTGCATTTTATAAAATGGATAGGCTAATATGATAGGAATCCACAATGATGATAATAATGATAATAACCATATTTTTCCTCCATACCCAGTCCAGATTCATCATGAATTCCTCTCAGAGATTCCATTTGTAATGGAGACAGTGATTGAAATCAAATCAGTGGTTTTCCGGTCAGTCTGTATCTCAACTCAAATCTGATGACTTTTTGTGCGCGGACTACTATTGAGCATCTTTGAGAAAATCCCAATAGGTGACATATAAAGTCACAAGTATATATTTGTTACGGCTTAGTGCCCAACAAAATACAAGGTGTTGGGGTTGCCCGAACCGAAAACAATTGCACGACTTATTTTAATCTGCCTAAGATTAATCCATTGAAAAATAAATAAATGCACAAGCTTAATAAAGGGTCCATTCATATTATCTGAAACAGATGTCAATCTTAGATATAGGGGAAAAGCTTCTGATATGTCCAAACATAACATTGGTGTCGAACTTACGGCATGAGAAACCATTGAATATTATGTTCCTATTTAGATGTGCCAATTGCCTGACATATTTCTGGCATGGGAGACTCAACCTCATTTATAGTCAGAAATGTTACTGTAATCAATACATGATTGACATCTTTGCTCAGGCCATGCAAGAGTGCCACATATTCAACAACGTAAATGTCCAGATCTAACTCACTATACTTGTAGGAAAATTCACAACACAATTAAAAGGAAAGACCCTCGAATATCTAATGATAACAATTACCCATTACCTGAGCACACACCATAGTGAGAGCTTCACATTGAGTAGGGTTAACCTTGCCCTGAAAGCAAAATTTATTTTTATACCATCAAAACAGAGCAATTGTCTCTGTAAATAGACATGCATTAAATCAGTCAAAAACTATATAAGTAAATTCTTGAAGGAAGAATAATTGAATAAATGAACCAAAGAAAATGATATGTAAAAAATAAAAAGGGACAGGCAAAGTTCTCACAGGCATGATGCTGCTGCCAGGCTCATTTTCTGGTAGAATGAGTTCACCAAGTCCACACCGTGGGCCTCTGATTAAAAACTTATAAAATGTGATTTTCGGATAGTATGCAAAAGTTAAGAGTAGAATCCCGTAAATTAAGTGATTACCTTCCCAGCAGACGTATGTCATTTGCAATCTTCATAAGAGAAGCAGAAATTGTGTTCAGTGCTCCACTACTTTCAACAAAAGTATCATGTGCTGCCTGAAAGGACATGATACAAGAAGTCAGGATCCAAAACAAGCAAATAATCCAAAACATGCACAACAGCCAGTTATGAGTGTTAGAAGCTTTGAAGCTTTCTAATTTTTTGCAGGATAATTAGTTGAGCAAGCTACATCAATGTACATCATCTCTTACAAAAACTTAATAGCAAACAATTGTACATTGCAAAATCTGACAGGACTGAGGATGGGGAAAACTTAACCGCAAATAAAACCTAAGAAATAAATACCCACAACCCCTCGAATGAGCAATTACTTGTGAGATTCTGAGATATATCTCATCCACCTCTCAGCAAAGTTTCACATGATTAAAATCCATCATCACCTGATCAAACAGGTCGAACTAAGATATCATGTACATACTGGGTGACTAGGGCCTGGCATACCTGATTACACTTGGGACTAAAAGAATGCTTCAAAAAAACATTAACTAAAAAGAGCACAGTCCTTAGTGGATATAATTGAACAAGGGAAGATGAGACTATCAGAAAATTTTGCATCCATGCTATTTATTGAAGAGAATGCATATGATTGAACATGGAAAAAAGAGCTTCTAGATACTCATGCATCAATGCTAATCACTGAAGAGAGAGTGGTACTTAAGAATTTCATTTGCTCGAGTGCTATCAATATCTTAGATCAGTATATTTGGAACTTTAAAGAAATCTCTCATGTGATAGTGGTTCATCATTGGACTTCCCTTTTCAGAATACTCAGTTCTCAGTGTCGATAAACTGTATCATACTTTATACAAGAACTCTACAGTATCTTACAGGAGAAAAGTTTTATATCCCATTTCCAGCAAAGATACTTCCAAGTAAAATTAATTATTATAAGAGAATTATAAAGAGTAAATGCATGCAATTTGCAATATATCAGTTTAAGATGGAAAATTATTCAACAATGGCTGATGGGAGTGCTGAGGAAATGCAAGAAAAAAAATCCAGATACACAATTATGTGGCAAATATATCAGCCTCCAGTACCACGTGTCTTTAATAAACAATCAAATTGATCAGTATGTTTGGTGAGGCATGGAAGGTGAGCAATAGTGTACACTAACACTGTTGCATTCACGAACTGCATTCTATATTAAAGGAAACATCACCATAAATTAATGTAAGAGGAAACTAACAGCTATCATTGCAACAATGATAAACCATATAAATTCAACCAAAACACAACCATAATCGCCCAAAAAAAATCCAAAAGTGGCAAGAATATTATCTTAATTATGAATAATCTTTATTATTATAAAAATACCCAGATTCTCAACATACAAAATACATAGTTCGATGAACAGTATCCAAATGCCGAAATTTTCCGAACATTCACAAAAGTTTGGAGTAAATTGTGACTATGCGCCTAGGCATAAATAGCACATCAAATGCATGACTAAAACATAGTGAAGAAAACATTTTGAAATAGCACATCAAAGATCAACAACGTTTGTTCGAGAAACCGAGTTTCAAGAGCGATTGAAGGGAAGAAACAACAGACCTGTCGGAAGGGACGAGTATCGGCCCGAAAGTGTCCTTCTCTTCCCTGAAGGAGGTCGAGAACGACCGACCGAACGAGGAACGAAGCGCCACCAACAGAGGGGACGCGTTGGAGAGGCGTGAGAGGCGTCGAGAGGAGGTGATCATGGCCGCAATCGGATCCTAAGAAGGAAGAATGGAAGACTCGGATCGTTGATATTGAAGAGGTGGGGAGCGACGGATCGCAGTAGTCGAGCGCGAGCAGAGACGACGGAGGAGAGTTGGAGGGTAGTCTGGGGTGAGTGCAGTGTCAGTCCCGTCTAATAATTGAGTGCATTTTTTTTAAAAACGTTACACAATTTATTTTTTAATCATATATATTATTTAATTATATTTAAAAAATAAAATACATATTTTAATCAATTAAATTATATTATTTATATAACACGTGGAAAAAAAAATTAATGAGGTATGTATTTAGTGAAAGAGTTAAAGATGTATATAAGATTGAATTTGGGATTGTAAAAATGTTAAGCATAACAAAACTAGTTTTTTTAGTATTGAGATAATCTCATACATTTAATACATTTTCATAGTTATCTAGCAAATTATACACCTATTTAAATGAGTATGTATTATACTTATTTAGATTAGTATATATTTCATTAATTTATTTATATTTGTTAAAAATAAAATATATTTCGTTTATAATTAAACAATTTACTGTTTGATTATTATTATTATTATTATTTTACGTTTTTCTCTTATATATAATATAATATACACACACATTGCGTGTGTTAAACGTTGGTGATGGATGCGGTGAACATAAAAGGAGAATCATCTCAGTCCCTCGATCATCAGGCCAGTTTATTGCATATAATTCATTGTAGCAAACATTTTTTATATATGATATTTTTTTTAATAAATTTGTTTTATTAAATGATTCATTATATATACTTGATTTTTTTTATTAAAACATGCACGTTCAATAGATGAAATACATATAACTTGAAATACATACTCGGTGACTCCTGCAATCATTCAATTCCCACCTTTCCTCCAGAATATACTAGGTTATGCTCTTATATGATTGATTTACAAGACAAAAAATTATATATATTTATTCTTTGTAAATGTATATACTTCATGAGATAATTTTTATATTAAAAAAAATAATTCAAAACTACAGAATGCAGAAAAGCCATAATATTTTTCCTTAAATGAATGGTGACTATAGGACTCAATTTTCATGGCTTTTATTTAGGACATTGTTTCCCCCCATAAAAAATGGCTGGTAAAACATTCAATAAAGCAAAATGTGGTGCCAAATTGCCAATCTATCTCCTACTTGGGAATCCAGGAGAATAATTCATCCTTCCCAGAATCCAGTTTTTAATAGATTATGTGAAATAAGAAATCACGCAGTTTTTCTAGGTGTTTATACAAAAAGAGAATGAGAATGGATCCTTTCACTCGTTAAAAAAATTAGCTTCCCTTAAAATAAAAATAAAAAATCAAGTTTTATAATATTGCAGGCACATGTAGGTCTCTCTCACAAAGAAAAAAAGAGAGAAGGCAAAACAATTTGCACATCAGCACTTCTAGTGTTTTCACTCTAGTTCAAATAAAATTTACCTTTCCATTTGACATAGATATTCTCGCTTATAAAGCAACACTCATCGACTACGTTACAGCTATCAAAAAGTGAACTTACAGAAAAACATGTTGAAGAGCACACACATAGGATCTCGAGGAAAATCACTGAGGATTTTGAAGAATGCCGCGTTTTACCAATGGCTTCAACTCTTTCTCCGCCAAATGCTTCACTTCATCGTGAGACGATTCCAAGAACGCGGATACTATCTTACCACTGCGAGAAAGTGAAACCAATCATCAACTTTGTTATTAAATTTATCTTGAAAGAAAAAAGGTGGAGTGAAAGATGCCCTGGTTCTAACCTGTGGCCTTGACCCACATTTCACACTTCCCCGTTAAAGCTGATTTCCATAAAGTGGATGCAAACTTGGGGCATTCCAGGACAAGTTTTCTGATTGTCCTACTGGAATGGAAGTGCTCCAAAATGTGATCCTGTAATTCTGCTGTTTTAGGGAGATCTGCGAGGGACGCGATGGCTCTGTGTAACTCTTCAAGTTTTTCGGCTGATGAGCATTGAAGAACAGCATCGGAACCACCGGTTGCCACCTGCAAATAAGAGAGTAAGAACAAGGATTGATAACTGACATACTATCAAATCTAGAGTTTGAAGATATGTACCAAGGGTGTCCACATGACATATATACAAACAAGAGGTGTTAATAGGGGTTCAGATCCAATGTTACGGTACAAATGGGATTAGCATGTTTCATCTCCCAAACTCACTCGAAAAAAAAGTGGCAAATTTGGTTACTGTTTAAGGATTGAATTAAGAAATTTTCAGCCATATTTGGATGTCTCAACGTTTCATATTTTGATAGGTATCATTTGAAAGAACAGCATGGTTTAACTTATCATGTTAAAGCTTTTACAAGGGACAGCCTAATGGGAAAACAGTTGAGTATTTACATGTCTTGAACATCATAAAATGCCATAAGAAAAAAGAATTTAGGAAAAGTACTTCTGCTAATTAAATAAAGTGATATAACAATCCACAGGCAAGATATCAACAGAGTTGCAAAGTCACCTCATATATGACTTCCTTCCCAAAATTTGATTTCAGTAATTCACCCACAGACTCGATACAAGTGTCAATCAGTCTCTGCAAGAAAATTTGAGAGTCCACTTATTATGCTTCTTCAGTCAACTCCAATGTCAGTACAAAGTTAACAACATTATATAAGAAAATATATCAAAATGTACAGACATGAAAAAGGTACCATCAATTCTTCTAAAAAAGAAGGGAAAAAGAATTACAACACTAAGCCACAATAATAGAACCTGTTAAGATGCCAAGGATGCAATACACAGCACTATGATAATCATTAACAAACAAGACCAAAAACTGGCTGTCACGGAGTATCTTCTTTTTTTAAAAAGAAAAAAAACATCATCAATTGATCCTTATTGGTAAAAGGCTAATTGTAAATTATGATAATAAATAACATTTTGAGCAAAAAGAGGAATTACGATAAGAGGGGAGGTATAATTTAATTCATATGGTGAAGAAGAATTGCATGAGCAGCTAACATCCTAACACCATCCATCTAGAGGTGTATGTAAAGCTCAATTCCATGCATGTAAGTGAATGTGCTATTACTGACTAACCCCATTTGCTCACAAATTGTTTATCTAATCCAAATTATCCAAATTACTATTTTCTTTAAAGATCAAAAGTAAAAAAACAGTTCAAACTTCAAACTAAATAAAAGGGAGTAGAATACTCTTCTTTGGCACATACCCCTTGCCCTAACAATCAATATATTCAACAACCCCTTCAAAAGTATCAAAATTTTATAACATCACATTGTTGTTTCCTGTAAGTTTAGTTAAGGCATTATCCAGGTCAAAGTAACCAAATTAATAGAAAGGAACAGCTAACCAAAAAAAATTTATATTAACCAAAGAGTGATTTATTTGGTTCATCAACCAAACACAGGAAGACAACAGTTACATAAATAACTGTGTTTTACATTTAATAAATAAACCGTCCTTGACAACAATAAGTAGCACATACAGTCCTCGATATTTTAAGAAATTTTATCACCCATGAGTAATGGTTAACGGTGTGAATCAGCTGCACTAATAATTTTCAGTAATATTTTGCAGCTTGAAAAATTCTTACCCAACAAAATCTTACAAAGTATAATGGTAAATGTTCAATTATGTCCTATGTGTTGCAATTGAATGACAAACCTCAGCAAGCCCACTCTCCACAAATAATTCAGATCTCCTTATAGATGGATCCTTTTTGCCTCCATCAATAAAGTTTAAGTTCTTTCCAGAGTTCACGCCATTATCAACATCAATCAAAGATAAGTCCGCATCAGCTTTAGCACCCCATGATCAGATTCATCGATTGCAGAAGCTCTTGTTTGCTCTTCTTCTGCTGAACCTTCACCCTGAAAATCAACACAAACAATTGTTTCATGTTAGCACAGCGCTTCACGTAAAACTATAGTGTTTTATAAAGCTACAGCAAAGATACTACCTGTGTGCAGAGAGAAGGAACTGATAAATTAAGAGAAGCAAGATCATCTGGAGAAAAATATCGTGGACAAAGAGGATGGAGTAACTGCAATAATGGTCGTCGTCCATTCTGGTAATTTTAAAGAAAATAAAGACTTCATTAGAACTCCTGATCCAATACGTATAAGCATAGTTCAAAACCATGTGCGAACCGCATGTGCGATGGGGTCCGCACATGGCATATGCGGCTGCATGTACTGAACATGCGGTCGCACATAGGGTAAGGCAACCGTTCGAACCCCCATTCGAACCACCGTTTGAATTGCGTTCGAACGGCTTTCGAACGGTATGTTGCCGTTCGAATTATCGTTCGAACTACAATCCGAATTCAGAGGTAGGTTTTACCATTCGAAATCAGTTCGAACTGAACTTCGAACGCCCTCTTACCATTCGAAGTCAATTCGAACTGAATTCGAACGTGCGCCGCATATTGGGTGGAATGTGCGCTTGGGGGCGCACATCAACATGTGCGGCCGCACGTACCACTTCAACCTATGCGTATAAGTATGCAAAAACTGAAGAATAATTACCTTGTCGAATACAAGATCCTTCAGTATGGGTTCCAGTTCATGAATTATTACCTGTTATTAAAAGCAAGAGTTAGCAACTGTAATTGGGAAGAATGACTGAAGTAGAAAGGTGGTTCAAAAGTGAAGCTATTTCGGTAACTGACCTTCTTTACAAGCTTTGTATCATCAACGACTGATAGGATGGATACAAGCACCTGTCATACGGAGATTTTAAGATGATAAAAGGTGATGAAAGATAGTTTTAAGTTATAAAAAATGGAAAAATTTAAAATAACTTGTGCCAATCTCAAAACAGCAGCAAAGAAATGTAGACATTACGGGATTCCAAAGATATAAGCAGATGACTGTTTTAAATATAAATAATTGCTGGGAAGAAAGGCAAAAACTATTTCTTTCTGTAATTACAGAAGTAGAGTAATTAGTTGAAGACTTGAAGGGTAGTCTTAAGTAATTAAAAAATGAAAAAAAAAATAAATAACTTGCGCCAATCTCAAAATAGGAGCAAAAGAAATGTAGATGTAATGGGATACCAGAGATAAAAGTAGATAAACAAGTAAATTTAAATATATATAATTGCTGGAAAAAAGGCAAAAACTATTTCTTTCTGCTTTTATATAGAAGTAGAGTAATCAGTTGAAGTGTGATAGTAGTTTGTTATTGGTGGTTAAAGGGGATAGTAGGGAGTTATTTGTATTATAATGAATGCAAAGAGTTGAGTTCATCATAATAGGCATGTATCATATACAATCACAATATAGAGGTTACCAATGTTTGAAGTAGCAATGTAGCATTTTTTCCGAGGCATTAAAAGGGGCCCAAAACGATATCTCAAAATCAAAAACTATTGATTTTGGCAATTTTGAGAAAAATGACATCATTACTGCTATGTAACAACAGCTCACGTGTTTCTTTAAGTTGCGCACTTTTTTCAATCTTGCAATTTTGAGGTTAAAAATGATATTTCAGTACTGATGCATGAGTGCCAGTTTGACCTAACCCCTATCCAAACCCTAAAAAGGTGAAGAGAAGATGGGGTGGCGCAAGGGAGTCATGTTGGGGGGGGTATTAGAGAGAGAGAGTGTGTGCGCGTGTGCCGGAGCTATGGAAAAAACCAGGCGAAGCGATGGAGATGGCTAGATCAAATTCTTCTCATCATCTTCTTCTTTTTAGTTTTTTTTCCTGGTATCTTCTTCAAAAGAGGGCTATCAATATTTTTTCCCGATAATTGCCCAATTTTCATGTTTCACCCAGACAATTTGATATAGCGATATATCTCTATATCGATCGCGATTTTAAACACCATAACTCCTCATAAATCTTAACAATAACACATAATTATCCACTACCACACTTTCACCAATTACCCCACTTCTAAATAACAATCCCGCTTCTACAAACCACCCCTAATAAATTTAAAAATCTATTTATTTATATAAGCACATATCAGTGCCCCAAGAGAAGATATCTTTTTACCTCTCATTATCTTGGATGTATCGGACATCCCACAACCCACATTCTGATTTTATTTTATTTTAAAAAAAACAAGGAACCAAATATTACAAATGTAGTTCCGAAGGACAAATACCGCACAAGTCCGCATAATCAATCTCAATGAATTGTTTGGAAATTGTCCTTGGTAACACTGTAGCATGTTTTCAAACTTTGGTATTTTGCAAAGTATAAAACAGAAATTATCAGAAAGCATCTCAAACATAGTGCAGACGTCTGCATAAATATTTAGTTTATAATTCTTGACAGAATTACTCACCAGGCAGCCATACTGATCGCAAGCTATTTTCCTGACATGGCCCTTCATGCCTTTAATAATGTTCTTTCTTTCCTGAAATTGGAGGAACTTTCAGCTATAATCAAACATTCAATATCGATCCCACTAAACACTAAAAATTTAGTCGACATAGAAGACACAATTAAAGAGTGAGATCTCCACAGTATGAGGAAAAAGAATATCCTTATTCCTTGATTAGTATGGAAAGCAGCAAAAGATGATAAGTGAGTTGGAACTGCAAATTTTATTCAATGTAATACATCTACATAGACAGATACAGTAAGGCAAACGATTGAAGTTTTTACTTATACATAAGAAGAAACATAATGATGTAAACTTTAGGGAACATAATGATGTAAATGCACACAGCAAAAGGGAGATGTAATTAAAAAAAAGGTGAAATCAGACTATTAGACCAGATGGGCCAATGGTCATTAATTTCAGTATTTAGATTAGGGGAGGAGAACCCAAGAAAATAGATTTATGGTTATCTAAGTATATCTTCAATAGAAACAATCTTATCAACTTTCTTAAAAAATTTCTTGTAATATTTTGTCATAATCATAGTTGACAATATTTAGGTATACAAAAGATTAAGGATGGATTATAAATGTTATATGAAAGTGCTTTAGACTACATAAAATTGTTGAGATTAAGAGGACTTTTCACTAACTAAGAGTATTTGAGAGAGACTTGTTTAACAATTCATTATTTGGCTGAAGCTGGATGGGAAAAATCCTTAAACTAGGATTCTATAGTGGCTCAGCCTCTTATATCAATTTGACAAGGACCCTCCATGTTTAGTTACTGGAACCCATTTTACACTCCATGTACATCTTTTTCCTTTTTTTTCTCCCACCACTTTTTTTTTTTGAGAAGAGGGTAGGAGCAATCATAGAAAATGATGCCCCTCAAACAAGTAGGCAAGGGATCTCCAAAAAAAAGGGGGGGGGGGGAAGAAATGAAAAACCAAATAGGGCCAAGAGATCCATTTATAGACTCCCCGAATAGGAAACACCATGAAAAGGTTTACAATTGCGACGCAAAGCAATTACTTCCTATTATCACCCCATGCACATCTTTGCAGCATCCATACTTTTACAGTACTATTCCAAAGGGTGTCATGTCCAACATTTCATGGCCAAGTCCAACACAGAAAAACATGTATTTATGCTGCTTGCTTATTCTGCACAGTTGCATACACAGCTATATATAAAGGCATCATATTAAATGTAACCATCCTTTCTTTTTTTTCCATTTTTTTGGTCGCATGATCACATCTCTTTTCAGATTTCATGGATTCCCTTGCCTAAGAGGGGCAGTCCACCTAAACCAACTTTCCCTTGTTCATGTGTAGGGGGAAGGAAATCCTAGAACTTGGTGAGGTTTCCAGCATCCCACAGTCCGAAATTTTTTTGTTTTGCTTGCTATATGGTGGAAGTCCTGAATTACCTTTTAGGGAATCTTGAAGGAAATATTAGGGGTTCCAATTGGGCAGGTTCAATCAGATTGGTGTCCAACACAAGCCCAATGCAAACCCCCTGTGAAGGCAACCTATGATCCTACACCCAACACAACTCAATTTGAACTCAACCAACAATAAGCCAAGTAGCCAACTCACAACTCTAAAATTCCAATTGGATGGCTTAACATCATTTTTTTAGAAGTGATCTATGCACTATAATGTCTAGGTACACGGTTCCTTTTGTAATCTTATGCATACAATCACAAAATCAGACAATCAGCACCCGGATAGTTATAAAAACCTGGAATATATATAGATTTATCAGTAGAATTGTATATCTGCACATTTACAAAAGAAAGCTAGAGGTCTCAAATCATGGAGTCCTGGGGGAAGTCATAACATAACCCAGACAAAAGATTGTACAAAACTGGAAATCCGCTTTGCATGGATTCAAAAGGTTATTTCTCTTTGTGAGATTATTTATTAACCCACCCAAAAAGAGACTCATAAAATTATCCAGGGAATTTTTCCATGATATATTAATATGGTGGTAACATCCAAGATAGAAAAATAAACATCGGAAGACAAGTTAAATTAATATGATGTAACCTTTTTGAGGGAAAAAATGGTATGCCTCCCATGATATATTAATATGATGGTAAGTTGGTAACATCCAAGATAGAAAAATAAACAAAGGAAGATAAGTTAAATTAATATGATGTAACATCCAACATAGAAAATTAAACTTAGGAAGACAAATTATCTTCCTAGAAAAGTGCAACAAGAGAGGAAGGCCATGTCACCTCAAAATCTCAGATCAGCAATAAAATGAGATGAGGTGGAAAATAGAATATGCAGGAAACCCCATATGTGTGTTTCCGGGTCGGCTTTTTAGCTTTAGCTATGCTGAACTCCTCAATATGAAATTTAGGAGTTCAACTTTGAGACTAATGAACTCCTAAGAGGATTTTCGAGGGAGGAAAAGTTACTTTGACATGTATGTCAAGATGATATGACATTTTGGCATGATTGCATGGCTTGTCAAGCAAGATGTCATTTTTAAAATAATTTCAATCAGGTTTATTTATTTATTTAATTAGCTATTTGACAATATTTTTGATAAATCCCCAGTCCCTTATCTTTCTCTTACATTATTACTATCCATCTTTGATTGTTTTGCGATCTCCCTTATTTTTCCATGTCCTGGTCCCCTATAAATGATCAAATACCTCAGATCTTAATAAACCAGATCCAACCTTCCCAGGCTACATTATATAGTGAAATCAGAAACAAAACAAAGATATCAAATAATTGGATGTGCATATTTATTAATACAGATAGTATTCAGCAATATGGAAGTCTAGGTGATGGTTGTTATAATGCATCTTTTGCATTAAAAAATAAATACTAAGCAACTCCACCAAAATATGGGGCCAACATAAAAAATCAAAATGCAATTAAAACTGCCCAACAACCTTTGCACTTCCATGTCTAATGCAGAGGATGCCAACCCTTGATCCATCTCTAGTGTGGATCATCCGAACAAGGAGTGAACCTGACAACTGCTGAATCACATCTGCAGCAGATAACTTTTGACGAACTTAAATCAGGCCCAAAAGAGTGATTGCACAACAAAACAAGGTCAAAAGAAATGCAATTAAACATCGTTACCTTGTCAGCAATGCTGAAATACTCCATTAATGCGCTGTGTAAGATAGAGTGGTCTACTATTCCTTTCTCCAAAATTGGTTGAATGACAGAAGACATGTGCTGTAAAACTGATGACTTCTGTAGACCAAGTTTAGAGATTATATCTATTAACCTGGTGCAAGTTTTGATGAGAGAGTGTTACCGTGTTAGGCCTCAGATCACGTGCACAATAAGCAACTCAGAAGCTTGAGCATGAAAGCAAATACCATACAAGCAAAGGATAAAGGATTTACTGAAAGACTGCTACCAGTAATGGATGAAACTATAGCAAATGGTTCATTAAACCACTGAATGGACTATCCCAATCAAAATTTACAAATAAAAAAAAGGGAATTACAATTAAGCAAAAAGTTAGATGATCCCTCTCCCTGATAAGAATCCCTCCTCCCTTCAGCATCTCTTTCTCTGGGTTCTAGATTCAATCACATTGCTCTCATGGTTAAACGCCAATGGATCTACGCCATTACATCACTACATATAATGGATAAGATAAGATTTAAATAAAGGATTGACCACAAGGTGAACCATTATAGTCAAACATTCACTGGATGGTGAGACAAAAAATCGACTAAAAATGTGATTCTCTCCTTGATAATTACTTCCTCCAATCCCTCCGTCTCTCTTAGATAGACCCAAAATATCTTGCAAGACCTCAGTGAAATCTAAGAGTTACCTCCTCCGATGACTGGTATTGGTAAGCTCTCCCAGTCTTCCATCAGCAAGCAAAACCTGTCTCGTCCTAACCAAAAGAAGATGCTGACCAGATGGAAGATTTGTAAAATAGTAGCCTGAATCAGATTCAGTCATGGAGAGAAAAAAACTGAGGTCAGGGTGCAGTGGGTTCAGGTCCATTTTGCACCACCTTGAGTTGAGCCCTAGTTTATCCCAAACCTTTGTTTCATTGAAACAATGGATACAATTTAGAAAACTGAAAACACAAAACAGAATTCAAACGAATACCAACAAATGCAGCCAAACACAACCCTGGCCTCCACTATGTTTTTTTATGGGAATGGATGGCCACCTACCGCAAATTCATTAGAAAATGAGGCATGCGCCCAAAGCTTACAAACAAATAAAGGTTTAAGAAAAAGGCCAGATGATAGGTAAAAGATATATCTACCAATCCCTCACCAGGCAACTAGCACAATCTCAACTCCCTCATGACTAGTTTAGTAGTTTTCCCCTTGGAACAATACATTGCTTGAATGCTTGCACCCCAACAAAACCATCCTCAATCTTAAATGGACCTCATGACCATCTCCCACACATCCTCTACATAGATTGGAACACCCCAGATCTCCACAAAATTGTATCTTCATATTCTATTTCAGTATTTCTTACCATTTGCAATCACATATCTTCACATAGTTAATGCAACATGTGAAACTTGAACACCAAACTTGGGTACAATGAACATTGTCTACCCTCAGATTGATGGTTGTATGGAACAAGAGCAAAACCAGAAGATATAATCTCTCGATGACCAATTATTTTCTCTGTTATAGAGTTGCGGCACTTGCCTGTATATAAAGAGAAAATTTTGAGATATCTAGATACAACTGATCCATTCCAGTACATAATTACCTTTTCACAAAATCAATTAAAAAATTAATAAAACTGAGGCTTGCTGAAGTAAATTATCAGTAATATCTTCCAGTACTCGACAGCTGATGATGTATTGGTTCAAAATTTTGATTCATTTACCTGCCTTCATTATTCGACGTCAAATCTTTAAATAACTGGAGTTCAGTGGAATATAACTCTGATAGAAGACGTTGTTTTTGAGACCCATTCCCCAATTGAAATGCATGTTCGACAACTGTAAGATAGATAACAGAGGAAATTATGGTACTGCTATCTATACAAAAAAACAATTCCACTATTTATTTATACTGGAATAAAACACGACTAAAAGTGGGGTTGTCAGCAGAACTAAGTATAGCTCAGTATACTCGTGCTAATATATACAGTTCTGATGCATCTGGTGCATACCTACAGATCCCACCATGTGTCGAAGAAGCGCAGCAACCTGTCCATGAAGAGATGAGATGAACCCTTCCAGTTGTTTTTTGGTGGCTGCAATGAAAACAGCACTATTGGACAAGATAAAGAGTTTAAAAGACATAATGGACAAACTCGTTCACAGATGGAAAGCTATACCATTGTCCAACAATTTTTTCACGAGGTGAACTGCGTAAGTACTTCGTGCAAGGGTAAGAAGATCTGGACGGAGCTCCTCAAAAACCACATTTCTTTCTTCTTGTGAACAGTACTTCACACATGTCTGTGGAGCACATATGCAGCAGTCAACAAAAGTGAGACATCAACATTTTTTGATACATGGCCAACGATAACAAAAATTAGCAAAGACCAATTGATCAAAAAAAAAAATGATAAGTGAAAAAATAGTCACAGTAAAACGACACTTGCCTGCAGAACACGGGAAGAAACATGAGAGGTCGCAATTTCTTTGATTTTTCCCTTCATTTTCTGTAAACCTTCAGTTACCAACCTTACAAAACAGTTAATATATCAGCAGGCTCCTTTAAGAACCGGAAAACAATCAGTTAAATAACCCGTAAACAACTTCATTTATTGATAAAGGACACACTTTGATCTTTCTCCCTTCTCGATATTACGGCGCCTCATCTTCTCCCATAACCTCGCAAGCTCCTATTCACATTGATCAAACTTTCATAAGCAGCACTTCAAAATGGTCAACGGACTACAAATCACTTTGTATTCATTCAATATGTGATATACCCCTTTATGGTCGAGATGTTAAATTGAATATGGTCAAGATGTTAAATTGAATATGGCACTAAAAAGCAAATAAATATAAACTGTTTTTGGCCCCATTTGGAACCAATCATTAGAACGGTAATGCTTTTGCAGAACCAATTTCCTCAAAATCAATTCCAAACAGTTTACAGCCTTTGAATTTTGACTTTCATGTTTACAAAGCTGTCAAAATCAATTATTTTGAAAAAAAAAAACTGATGAAAAGGAGCTTCTCAAACATCAGTTTTTATTTTTACTTTTTTAGTTTTTTTATATATATAATTTTGATAATCGGTTCCAACCAGGGACTTTCTAAAGAATCATTGCATGTAATAGCTTACTTGTTGGAGACTATAATGTTTTTTCCTCTTTTTCTTCCTCTCCTCCGCTTCCACCTGCACAACAGTTGAAATCCCGTCATAAAACAAAATACAAATAGTACGAGAAATTTCATTGACAATGTCAAGAGATCAAATTCATTGTTTTGTTAATCCATCCCAACATCAGAACGTTTTCATACTGTAAGGAAAATAAACGCCCATAGCAAATTTAACAGTGAAACCTTGAGAGAGAGAGAGAGAGAGAGAGAGAGATGGACAGACCTTGGAGACCACTCGACGCTCCTTCTTCGATTGGGGTTCCTGGGTCTCTTGAGTGGGAGGACCCTTTGAAGGGCTCGCCTTTTTGAAGGGTTTCAACGGCTTCTTGGAATCCTTCGCATGGGACTTCAATGGCTTCTCCGACGGTGATGGCTTGGAGGGGCTCGCCTTTTTGAAGGGTTTCAACGGCTTCTTGGAATCCTTCGCATGGGACTTCAATGGCTTCTCCGACGGTGATGGCTTGGATCTCTTCAGGGTGGGTTTCTCGGAGCCAGCCCCGCCTTGTGCGGACCGGACTCTCTTCCTCTTCTCCGTCTGGTCGAGCTTCCCTGTCGCCGCCATTGATGAAGCTTTTTTTATTTATTTCTTGATTTTTCAGTGTTAAAATTAGGGTTGCCGATCCTTAGCTTGATATCCGTCGTCCCTGGCGAGGGTTTAAAGAGGGGCTTAGAAGCGGGTGGCTCTATTCACCCCCCCTAAAAAAAAAAAAAGGTGCACCCCCCTTTTGTAATTACCCCCATCACTTTTAAGTGTTTCATTAAAACCCCCCTCATATATAAACTCATTTTAGGTTCGACACTTACAGTGTCGAGAAAAATGACTTTTATCGACACCTAATCAGTCGACTGATATGTATTAAATCTAAAATGTTTAAACTGATCGAATCGACACATGAAATGTCGACATTTAATGAATCTGTCGACATTTTAAGTGTCGATATATTTGAAACCCCTGAAATCGTCGTTGAGACCGACTTCATCTCCTGAACCCATCGACACTCCGAGTATCGGCAGAAATCAATTCAGTCGACACTTGGTCAGTCGACTTTAAATGGATCTTGTTAAGGATCCATATAGGGAGGTGCAACTGTATTAGAGGGGGGTGAATAGAGCCACCCTTTAGAAGCTGACGTTGTCGGATCTTGACCCGGACCCGGATCCGTCGTCCCTAGCAACTCCGCGGGCTGGATCGTATAGAAGGCTGTCCAAACCCAACCCGCAGTGTACAAAATTCAATCAAACCCGGAAAAATTTTATATCAGTACATGGATAATTTTATATCAGTACATGACACGTATCTATTAAAATGCATTAATATAACTTATTTTTTAATAAATAAAATATGTTTTACTCCTTAATAGACGTGTCATTCGACATCTACTTATGAAAATTCCATTAGTAAGTATTTATATGAAAATTTTCATCTAAATCTTATCTTAACTCGAGCCCCGTTTGAATATAGAATAGCCCAAGGAATAAATGAAAATAGAGCAGAATTTTTTTTTTATGCAGGGAATACCTAGGGATAAATTATGTCGGAATAAATTGGTATAATATGGTATATGGATTTCAATCAACCCCTATAATTAAAGTTATTCCACCCAAAGAATATGTGGGTACACTGTCAAATCAACTGTCATCACCTCTAATAATTCACATGTCAAATCAATCATCATTACTTTTTCACATTTTATAAATATTTATTTTATTAATATTTTATTCACATTTTATCTTAAAAAAACATAAAATTTGTTTTTACGTCAGAATTATTCAAAACACGATCAAACACAAAATCACTATATCCTTATTTATATTCATTTATGTCAGAATAACTATACATCCAATAATAAATCATATTCTATATCCAAACAAGAAATGATTCCATCCGAACCCAGCCCTACTTTTAACACCAAATCAAACAGAGAAAGATTGATATGCAAGCGACTGAAGGAGTGATTGAGAGAGAGGACATGAAGGTTCATGTTGAATAATAAAATAAACTGTGTGTGACAGGGAGGGAAGACTGGACGGTGGGTGATGGTGATTGTGTGCTCTCTTCGTGACGGCCAGAGAGGAAGAGGATTCTGAAAATAGATAACAATATTTTTATTTTTAGGGTTAGAGATGGACGGTCAAGATTGCATCTTACACATATCTAATGGTCTTGATTTTCATATTTTAGTTTGGCTGTGTTGTTGTGACGTAACATTGTAACATCTTATCTTGATATTTCATTGGAGCTTTTTGGGTTCGAGTTGAGCCAGTCTAACCCGAACACGACCCGAATCAAGTTTGGGTTGGATCATGTTAAATCCGGTAGGCAAAAACCCAAACTCAATCATGCCCATGAATCAGGTTGAGTCGGGTTCAACCCGCCCAAGTTGCACCCCTCATTTAAAAATTTGAAAAATGTTAAGTATAGCCTATTGAATGATTCTATTTGCACATGTATTACAAAAGATCCATTTATATCTGTTTGATAAGCAAGCGTCTACATGAATTGTATGGGGTTTGGATTTGTAGGTTTTTTTAGGATGTAGGTTTTAAAGTATTGTATGGATTTGTACATTAAAAAATATGTAGATTTGCTTTTTATAAAAATATGTTATAAATTTTTATAATTGTACATGTTTAGTATGAAATAAATCATTTTTATTTTGTGATAAAGAAATTTATGCGCGGTCTTCATATATAATATGTATACTTGAAAAAAAAATAGATTTACGCTATGATTGAATGTTTACTGATTTAATGATTACATTGTTCAAACTTTTCATAAAAATAACAAATTAAAATAGCATCCAAAATTTAACTTTTAATACAATATATATATATATATATATATATATATATATATATATATATATATATATATATATATATATATATATATATATATATAAATGAAACAATTAAAAAAAACAAAATCTGAATTCGAAGATAAAGACGTTGGGTGTAGAAATCCTCAAGACCTAATGACTTAATAAATGGATAAATATTTAAAATAAGTTAGCCTAATTTATGAGAATAAAAAAGTCCATTATTTTTATCCAGATTTACATTTGATAATGCATTTTGTCATCCCCATTTTTTATGTCATTATCCTTAACTTTGCATTTGGATCATATGATCTAAAATACGGGATAATTTCAAAAAAAAAATCCAAATATCAAGTCTACCATTTCTATTAATGGGCCATTAATATGTTATGGGATAACATTTAATTTAACCTGATTATTTCCTTATCATAACCACTTATCATAATACCAAACCAGGCCAATAAGATCGACGCATACCCTACTCAATTAAAAAAAATCCAAAGTTTCACTGACTGAATCACCCAAAAAACCATTAAAAATTCAATATTTTCCAATAACTAGGGTGAGTGAATCCAGCATGGACAAAGAGAACAAGTGCCGATGAAGATTAGTGATCACGACAATCCTCTGAATTAGTTTTTTGGGGGAAGGAAATACAAAAAGGGCGTACCAATGAATCTAATAACGAGGTTAAGTATTTGGGGATTTTAAATAATATGTTCATAATATAAGGGGTACAAATAAGGGGGGCATATTTATAAATTAAAGGGACGCAAATAGAGCAACCCTAGTCCATTTACCAGTCTCAATTCCAATGCGCACATATTTTTTGAATCCAGATCAATCTTCCTCGTCATAAGGAGGAAGCAAACATTTACTATTCAAAATTATTAAGACGTCCAGTGAAAAATATATATTAAATAAACTTGATCACCTCGACCGCATTACCCTTCTTCCCATCGTTAACCTCGACGTTCTTTCTCACTATGGCTCCCGTTTAGATATGCAGTGGGAGTGGGGTGTATTCTTGGGTGGAAAAGCCGTAGAAACATCACTGCGGATCCAAATGTCTTTGGCGTAGTTGCAATGCACCGCGCCTCCCCTCACACATGAACCATTTCAGCCCAAGTTCGAAAAGTTGTGGAAACAAAGTTTTTCAACCACGTCATTGTTTTTCCGAATGCAAACGTTCTCATCGTGGTCCTGAATGTCTATAAGTATTATCCATTATTCTTTCCATGGGAGTCAACCTGATGTTAAAACTAAAACGTCATCCAAGAAGGTGAAGGATAAATAAGGAAAATGAGAAATGATATGGACTTCATTAATTCTTCAACCCAATAAGATTGTTTGATTCTATTTGTGTTCTCTTTTTTAAAAAGTATATTTTTAAGAACCTTTTGAAAAGAGGATTTTGATGGAAAACTTTTCACGTAAATACAACTTAAACACTTTCTCACACAGGGGTCATCTATTAAAAAAATTAAAAGAGGTCAATAATATGTAATTAACAAAATAAAAAAATTGTTTCACACGAATAAACCATGATAAGCTAATATAAATCTCATACGGTAATTCAATAAAAATACATGAATAACAAAAAAATATGTTCAATTATAACGAATAACCCGATAACAATTAGGTATAATCCCTGATATAATTTCAAGTGGTTGAAATAGCTTATCATACCTTTAAGACAAAAATAATAATGATAGAATACAAAAATATCAGCAAACATAAACTGCTCAAATGAAAATTTATCGCAATATCTGTCTATATCATGGAAAAAGCTATCTCACACTCTAACAAGGGGCTAAATCTATGAATGTGTGTTGCTAGTATCCTATTTGTTATTATATCCCATAAACCACGGCATACATTCTGTCGTTGTCCTTTGTCAATATAATAAAAGTTCAAGTTAAAGATATTTCAGTCATTGTGAAAATACATAATCTCATATAAGTCATTTGCAAGCGATAAAAATTTTAAAAGACATGTATATCTAAAAATTTTAAAAGACATGTATATCTAACCCTAAATTTACATTGATTAATGTAAAGTTAGGTATATTTATATTTTTTTAACAATAAAAGATAATACTAAAATAAAATAGGAATCATACTTTGTTTAATTTTGTCCTGATCTAACAATGACAAATGGTTGCCACAATAGTCAAAAGAATCCATAGGAGACCACAAAAAAACAAATCAAAACCATCACCAATATCAAACAGACTCATCAGACCTCAAATCCCTTTCTGATAACATTATTTTAAACACCCTGTACAATATTTAATGGAACCATTATTAAAGGTTTGAAACTTCAAAGTTCAAACAACACAATCAAACACAAGATATGTTAAAAAAAAATCAAAGTCTTCATTTAATTTTAGGAGTTGGTTGAGAAGCTGTACCTGAAACAGACACCTAAACAAGCCTACTTGCAGAAGAGATGGCAGTGCAAATATTTCATTTTTTTTTTGTTTGTAAAAATCCATGCTTATCATGCATCATCCCACAAGAAGAAAAGTAGTAGTTTCAAATGATTTGAATGCACTCTTACTATATTTATTAAAAAATTAAAGATTAAAAATAATGTTGATGATTAAGGCAAAAATAGCACATACAATAAATAAAAAATAGTATCCTTGAGATAAGGGTATTTTTAATTACTATAAATAAATATACCTATATATTCTGTAAATTCAAGGTAATTAATGTGTTTTTCGTTTTTCTATAGCATATGGATGTCAATGGATTCTCTGTGTATGTGTATATTGGTTTCATTAAGAGTTTTCTTAGTATATATAAATAATATATATATATATATAGTGTGTATGTGCGGCGTCCCGCATGCGGGAACGACGTCGTTCGTTGGTCTCATTCCAACGGTCGATGTGAATCGCACCCGACCGTCCGATGCGAGACCCGTGTACGGCCCGTGGTCGTTCACGCACTCCCGCATCGCGCAGTATCATTCCTATATATATATAATATATATATATATATATATGGAAGACCATTGTTACGTGTATTATTTATTTATTTATATAGTGTGCCTGTAGTCCCACAATACCAAGGAGGGATGTATGTTTTGGGAGGTACAATTTTTGTATTTATTTATAATTTTATGTGCGATATCATAACTCCAATGAGATATATATTTGGTTATAAGGGGCATATCATTTTCCATTGAGTCCATTTATTTATTTTTTTTATGAAAAAGGAATTTTATTTTAATGTTGTATGTAGTCATCTTGTTATTAACACGATATTCTATTATATCAATAAATATTATGTATACATTCAATTTATGTGAGTGTGTGTTTCATTTTTATAAAAATGTATTCCATCGATTAAGTGTAAGAAAATTATAACTCATTTATAAAAAAATGTAAATTCTTAAATGAGAGATATATATCGTTACAATAAGTCCATGTGGTTCATGAGCTATGAGACTACAAATTAAGTTATATATATATTTTTAAATGTACATGTAAACATGGTTTCAAAGAAAATGTTAAACTTAACGGCTGGTTTGACAAATGGATAAGTGATGAGATAATTGTGGGGATGAGTGGGGGAGGAAAACTTACACCGTTTGGTATAAAAAAAATGATAAGGACAAAGTCCAGACAGTCGTCCCAATTTTAAAATGAGAAAATGAGAATTTTTTGTTCCACCCGAAAGGTGTTATACTATTTATCTCTATTTTTTTATAGATAAATGTAAATAAGAACAAAATCGATAAAAAATTTATTCTTTAAAACTATGATAAATTATCCTTAAAACATGAACTCATTATCCAACATGTTTCTAACCCCGTACACAATCCACACATTTTTTTTTTGTAATTAATACATTATCTAATGATATATATTATTCTTATGAAAAAGAACTATCTATCATAATTAATTGTATAAACTTATTCATAAAGTATAAAAAAAATTATCATCTTATGCGAGGGTGTGTTGGGTTGCTCAATTATAAAACTAATTATATAAGAATGTAGGTTTTAAAAATGATTCTCCATAAAGCTCATCTCCCCAACTTTTAAAAATCATAGTTTTTAAATATTATTATTTGATTGAAATCTGTTTAAAAAACTGCTACAGTAAAATTAAGTGATTGTATTACTATAAAAGCAACTTCTTAAAACATGCAAACTGTACAACAAAATACATGTAGCTATAAAAACTCTTAAAAAAAAAAAAAAAAAAAAGTACAGACAACATTTTTTATAACATTTTGATATTGGTCTGATTTCCGTACCAACAATGTCTGACGTGTCTGCTCACGCCGCTCGAAACGCCTCAACTGAACTTTCCAAAAAAACCCCCCATCTTTGAACCAAAAAAAAATCTCTGGGTGTGTTTTTTAACTTTCCAAAAATAACCCCACACTTCAACTCAAATCACACCTGAGCCAAAAGAACATCTCTGTCACCACGGACGAGCTCAGAAAATTCTAACAAGTCAATCACGTGATATTCATATCACGAGATATCGCCAACAAAACGATTATCTCGTGCCACTCATTGACCATTATGGTGAGCCCACCAGTTTCTCAGTCAGTCACAGGTTAGGATAAGATCCGATTTATCGAGCATAAATCCGAATATATCGTCAGCTTCCACGTTTTCACGCGTGATGAGCCGTTGTTTTCGATATTCAAAATGACCCCCTAGAAACCGTTCAAAATCAACTCAACTCCTTCTTATTATTCTTGAATGCCCCGTGCCCCGTTTGGAAAACGGAATAGACAGGTATAAGAGTAGTATAAGAGTGGTATAAGAATGAAAAATGTTTGTTGTTTACTGAGTATAACTTGGTATTATTAAACCAGTTTAAATAAATATAAAAGAGTATAACAATTCTAAGTAACCCCTAAGATAAGCTATACTCACTTTATATATTCTTATAGGCCAACGTGTCAAATCAACTTTTTATATCTTATCACATCAAATCACCTATCAACACCTCTTATACATCAAATGACCACATATCAAATCAATTTTTTTATATTTTATTGTTTATCAACCAAACAACTCAACATTTATTCTTATGTTTTTTAATGAGAATAAAAAAAACAAAACCAAGCAGAAAATCTCTTATTTATGTAGATTTGTTATCTATACTGACATAGTTATCTATCCAGAATAACCCAATTCCGCTATCCAAACGGGGACGAAGTTCATATAACTCTTGAAAACATATGTAAATCTAAATCTCTCCACAGTCACACTTCCATTGAAAGTTGAGGAATATTATGCAAATATTCTGTTTCATTAACTATAATTGAATTTACAAATATACAAAAAAAACTTCAACAATGTGTTAACAATATAAAAAATCATCTATAAATGACGATTTTATCACTTTGAATGTTTTATAAAAGCATATCCAGATGATAAATCCATCATTTATAAAGGATATTCTACATTTTTAACATGTTATAGGTAATTTTATTTTATTTTCAACCATGGTTAATCAAACAGGATATTACTCATGTATCAACAGAAATTTATACATGGGGTTTATATGGATATTGCATTGGTGTTTTAAAGGACATTACTCATTAACTTAAGAAAAAAAAATTATAGAGTTACGTGGATTTTGGCAGTTTATAAGGGTTACGTGGCTTTTTTCCTTTCCCTTTTTAGGGGATCTGACATTCAGTTACCTTCTTTATAAAACAATCGCTTTTTATCATTGATGGAATCACTCGCACAGACCCACCAACATTCATCACATGCATGTAGCTTTTGAAATTGCATTTAAAAATATATTTACGTATAAAATATCTTAATAAAAATTTGATTCTTAAGAAACTTATTTGATTTGTTTTTTAAAAACCATATTTTTTTTGTATAAAATGCTGAAATAAATTTTTTAATTAAATTTACTTTTATAAAGTCATTTGAAAACAAATTTTTATTTTTTGTTTTTAAAAAACAAAATTACACTTAAACATGTTTTCAAACGATACCATAATATATAAAAACTTGATTTCATGACCAACATCTTTATCAATTTGGTGACCATCACACATATTATGACATCCATTGATGCTAGATACTGATAGGATGACATAAATAATACATGTATTATTGATGGGATGACATATAGAAGTCGCTAGATCAATCAAATTTTTTATCAACTTAATTTTTATAGAGAAAGTTATATGATAATTTAAAAGTCAATGAAGACCTCAAACTCAGCGGACTAATAAAAAAGTGATTGCGCGCATATAAAGCTGATAGGATAACATTTTTTTATTATAATGACTTGGAATCATCAAATCGATGTAATTTTTTGTCATCGAATCATAATATTTTTATAATTATTTTTTATACAAAATAAAACTTTTAGTTATCATATTTTCAATGTAGTAAAATTGATTGGGTAATTTTATGGTATTTTTTATTCTCAATTTAAACAAATATCAACTCTTTGAATCTTTGTCTGTCTAACTCTCCAGTCTTTTACGGTTCAAAGAATTTTTGGTAGACTTTCTTTATTTCAGACAACCTAGATGTAAGTTAGAAAACTTTATAGTCAGGGTTAGATCTGGAATTAAGTCCGACCAGTTTGTTTCAGAGATGCTCCAACAGTCTTACTTCAGAGGAGATTCAACCAAATGGATAGTCTTGATCATCCTTGAGTCGTCAATAATCTAATGGTCATATTCTTTTCAACAGGTCTTGGTATTAAGCCGTAAACAAATGACCAATTATGTGAGTTCTCCTCCTCGGGTGAAAGATCAATCTTCCGAGTTGTTCTCATTGGGCGAGTGATTAGTTCTCTGAACTGCTCTCCTCGATTGGTCGATGACCAGTTGTGATCTTCCAGGTTGAGTTGAGCTACCCATTAACCCATTCGTGTAGACATGTGACACATTCCAAAAAAACACATAATTTTCCTTTACATAAATAAAATCAAAATAAAACAAGATTAGTTTAAATCTATTTTATGCATTTTCAATTGTACAATAGATTTGAATTAAAATAGCTAACATTGAGTTTTAGATCATGATTAAGATCAGTTAGTGATTCAAAATCAAGCATATACTATGCATATAATATTATTTTATAGAGTTTCAGATTTAAAATTAGATGAGATTAATTTAAAGTCTGTTTCATATATTTTTGTTTAAATGAATCAATTCAAATCCACATTTAAGACTTCTTAAGTATTTAAAAAAATTCAAAATATTTGATTTTTCAAAAAAATGATATTTGACTAGATCATTGCATGACTCAGTCAATTTTTCTCGTAATCTAATCTAAATCCATAAACAGAAGACAAACAAACTATATATTTTTTTAAAAAAATTAGATAAGATACAAAAAATGGTCCCAATCGAATTATTAACTGGCGGAGAGAAGAGAAAGTGACGTTATGGGAAGGATATATTAAACTCATTCGGTTGGCTTTCTCACCAGACATCCTCTTAAAAATCCTACTACGATATGTCCCCATCTCACGCTTTGTCCACAGCCACTCATGTCATTTTTATTTCTGACCGTTGTGGTTCCCCTCGCTTGCTAATAAGACAAGTTCACACTCACCGATGTGTTCATGTTTTGAATCCGAATCCGATCAGCACTGTCTTCACAGATATCAAACTATAAAATTTATAAATTCAACTGTACAATCTATTAATCCTGCACAATCAATTGATTGTCGAGTGCAATATCAATCTTTGTGTAATTCGATCCATAGATTGTATAACTCGATTAATAGACAGTGCAGTTCAATATTGATGATAGCATGTCTGATTGAATCTAGACTCATATGTGATATGTGTGTGTGTGAATGAGTGATAATATACAGTCTGAACAATCCGTAAGAATAGCGTATGGACTATCCGATCGAGCAAATCTCATGATCAGATAATCCCTTTTTCGGAAACTCTTACTGATAAGAGTTTTATGAACTCTTATCGATAAGAGTTCGGTAAAAATAGGACCATCCAATCATGAGATTTGCGCGATTAGACGGTTCATACGCGATACCGCACAGTGCTTCTCTGTCCATACTGTACACCCAGATCCGCACATAATCACTCATCTCTCTTAATATATATATCTTATGTATTATCAAATAATCTTAATATATGAATATTAAAAAACATTAGGGAGACAATGAAAATCGCACCTCTGTATTTCTGTTTGATAAAAAAAATAGATGTGAAATTGAGTGGAGTAAAACATATTTTGTATGCAATGAATTAGTAGATATACCTATGTCATAATAACTAGTAATTAATAAGCTGATATTTGTATTTCAGGATCATATTTTACTCAATCAATAGAGTGCAATATGCTAAATTATTTGTTATCATCACCTCTTATAAATTAAGAATATCTAATCATTTTTTAATTTTATAAATTCTTATACGTGAAATTTTTTTTATCGATATGATTATTTATACTATAATAGTTATTTGTCTTAAAATATTTTATCCCACTATGTAAATAGGACAAAAAAAAATCTTATAATTCAGATAAGTCAATAGTTATGAGTATGGATATAGTCAGAACTCGTTTCGATCAACCTTGCCAATGCTGAACTGTACAATTCATTAATCGAATTACATAATCTATGAATCGAATTTCATAGTCAATTGTTAAATACATATTCAACTAATAATACTATCATATTTTATCTAATGGCTGATTAGATTCAATAAAAAGTGTAACATATAACTAACAATTGACGTGAAATTTGATTAATTAACTGTATAGTTTGGTTAATATGCTGTACACTTTGATATTGATAAAACTGACCAAAGCCAATCCACCGGATCTGGACTCAATAATTATTTAAAATTTAAGATTATTATAATTGAATTTGAATAACCCACATTGTATTTTTATTTATTTTTGTTGAAACACTACAATACAATAACGTCCGTAATGATATTTGTAATATGTTTTTTAGCCCGTGATATAAATTTTAACAATATCTTTCTAAACAAAAAATGTCATCAATGGTTTTAGTAAAAAAATTTAATTTTTATTATTAAATATTTATCATTGCAATGATATTTAAAAATTAAATATCTAATGATTTCTAATTTTTCATATATGAAATTGATTATACATTTATGAAAAGCTGTCAGACTTACTAATGTCATAAACAGGCTTTGATTGAGAACATCGGGGGCGGAGAAAGGCGAATGATTAAAACGCGGAGGAACGTAAAGCAGACACGTGAAGGAGACGAAATCGCAGGGGAGAGAACGACACGTCAGCATCTCGTCTCCCGACAATCGAAGGTGTGGCGGACGTTACGAAGAATATCCACCCGATTGGAGTCGGAGGCTTCGAATCCGCGATTTTTTTTTAAAAAGGGAAAAATTAATTAAGGGTGCCAGTGGTCACCGGTCTATTTTTTTACATCCCTGGAGTTTTCAAATATTTTTTAGGTCCCTAAAATAGTAAAAATTTATCCTTAGATACCTCTAGCCTGATATTTTTTAAAAATACCAACAATATTCCCACACAATTATTTTAGTGCGCTATTAACATTTTTCAATACATTGTTAAATATCTCTTGTACACTGTTAACTTTCACATAGAATGCTCAATCACAATGTTTCAGTACACTATAAACACTTCCAATATTGTTAAGTGTCTCAAACACACTATTACTATAAACACTCCCAATATATTGTTAAGTGTCTCAAACACACTGTTAGTACTCTCATGTACATTGTTAACATTCGCATAATTGAGTGATGATACTTTCGGTATTTTTGAACATTCAATTGGAGAGACTTAAAGATAATAATTTTTAATGTCTTAGGGACCTAAAAATAATAGATATGATCACGTGGACCTCTAATTAGTTTTCCAAAAAAATAATAATAAAAAACCTCACCCACACTATCAAACTCGAACGAACCCTCACTGACTCCAACGCCATAACTTATCATCCGATAAGCAGGTCGACTTATCAAATGATAAGTCGGTGAGAAACAAAAGCCAAATGACCCCTGCAAAAAACGCATCGAAGGAAAGCGAGAAGAAGCCCTTCTCTCTCTCACTTTCTCACGCTTTATCTTTCTTTCTTTTTTATTTTTGGCCCTTCTCTCCCTCAGTTTCTTCTGTTTCTCCCGTTGAAACACGGAGAGAAGGGTAAAACCCTAGATCCCCCTACGACGCCTCGAAATTCTATGGTTCTCTCCGTGAAATCTTTGAATTTCGACCTCAAATCCTTACCCGGCAACCTCTCCCGCGCATTTCGAGCTTGGTTTCGGTTCGTTTGACTGAGTTTCTAGGGTTTTTTTTGGGGAGATGTCGTCGCTCAGCAGGGAATTGGTGTTCCTGATCCTTCAATTTCTGGAGGAGGAGAAGTTTAGAGAGTCTGTGCACAAGTGAGTCCTGTTTTTTTTGTTGTTTTGGATGTTTTGGGTCGGGTTTGAAAGGGTTGAAACATTTGAGATGTTGGTGATGTAGGTTGGAGCAGGAATCGGGATTCTATTTCAATATGAAGTACTTTGAAGAGAAGGCTCACGCGGGAGAATGGGACGAGGTGGAGAGGTACCTCTCTGGGTTTACCAAAGTGGATGATAATAGGTACTCGATGAAGATCTTTTTTGAGATCAGGAAACAGAAGTATCTCGAGGCGCTTGACAGGTTTGGACGGGATTTTTTTGTTCTTGTGCTGTCTTTCTTTAAACTTTTTGTTTATTGTTTTCCCGGGGTTTATGGGTTTTGTTGTTTTGTTATGGGCTTTGGTTTGTATCAGGCATGATAGGGCGAAGGCGGTGGAGATTTTGGTGAAGGATTTGAAAGTGTTCTCCACTTTTAATGAGGAGCTTTACAAGGAGATCACCCAGCTGTTGACACTTGATAATTTTAGGTGATTTTTTATTATTTTAAATTTAAATTTGATCTTTTGTTGTGTTGTCTAATTCGATTATAAATTTGTTGCATTTTGGCGTATCTCCACATATTGGTTGCAATGGTAGAGACATCACTCCCTCTAGGAAGTTTTAGGTTCTAACATTCACAGGTGTCATGGCTAATTGGGCTAAGTTGAGAATATCTAATATATTGCCAGATGAGCCTGTTAAATTAGGAAGTTAGGCACAAAAAAAGTTGTAACAGGTTGCAATTTATGCCAAATTGCTTATCCAGTCCATTAGAGCAACATGATCCATTTGTTCGGGATGAAATGGCTACTTGGCCTTGAGGTAACTCAGGTAAGAATGAACATTTGGAGTATGCCATCAAAAGTGTATATCATCACATAGCTGTTGCTTTTTCCAGCGGTAATGGAACTGAAAAATCACTACATTTCTGTTCCTGTGATTGTTAGCTTGTCATGTCTAGTGGATATCCAGTGCATGCTCATAAATGAATGAACAGAGAAAATGATTTCTCATTCAACGAACAATTTCTCTGTTTGAACCATGCATTTAACAGTTCTGTTGTAATAATTTATTTCCTAATATCAAAAATTTTAAAGTGCCAATATATGTTTTATCATGCAATACCTGTATGGCTGTACTTTCCTTAAAAAACATGCGAGATCTGATCCATAATACCCATATGGAATGCTTAGCTGTGCAAGGTTGACAATTTACTTAACCAAACTGTAGATTACCATGACATGGCATCAGAACGTGTCATCGGAGAAATTAAAATCTATAAGATTGTATGATTGTTTTTCCATAAGCGTCAAGCCCGTGTTGAAGCATGTGAAAGTGTATAGTCGGCTACTTTTGGTATTTTATCTCATCATCTGCCATTAAGGAATGTAGCCCAAGAAGAGGTGGGTATATTGTCGGTTTGGTTTTAGTGGGTCATGGTTTATTTTAATATATATTTATTATGTAAAATTTTAGCATCAATAACAGGGATAACTATTCCAGTAGAATGGAATAACTAGTGCTATTTATTTTTAATTATTTAGTGGATATAAACCTGCGTTATTGGAGGGATTCCATGGATAAAATTCAAATAAAATTAGTCGAGGAGGAGGTTCTAAATGGAATAAGATGAGACGTATCCCTTGTATTATTCTGAGTTGAGGCTACTTCTCGAACCATGGAAGGGTTTATATTTTTAGCGTGCTTTCATTAAATTAGGAGAGCTATTTTTTTTCATTTTCATGTAATCTTTTAGTACTAATCCCAAATGTACGAGATTTTATTTGTATAAAAAAGTTTGAAATTACTGGATTTGAGTTGATGAGAAAATAATAAAAAATGAAAAACAAGTCATGTGTAAGAAACAAATTTAAGCAGTTAGTGAGTATATATAATTTGGAAGGGAAACATGCCTTTAACAGAATTCTAAAATCATTTTCTTTAGTCTATAAATTTTACATTTGAATCCCATTGACTTACATCTTGGAATCTGTTCGATTGTGATTTCTCCCACTTTTTGTTTTTGTTATATATGTTTTGTTTTCTGTTGATTGAGTATTTATTTATTTAAAGAAAAAAAGAAATCATGTACAATGTAAGGGAAATGGAGTAAAATAGAAGTGTTAAGTTAGAAGGCATCCCCAATTACTGTCTTTTGCGTTCTTATTTTTGTTTGCATCCATTGTTGCCAATCTTTTTTTTTTCTGACTGTTTTCAAAGCAGGGTGTCAAGTTATCATAGCAGTCTTATCCATTTCTTTTTCTTTTTTTCTTGCTTGCAGGGAGAATGAACAGTTATCTAAGTATGGTGATACCAAATCAGCTCGAAGCATTATGCTAATAGAGCTCAAAAAATTAATAGAAGCAAATCCTTTGTTCAGAGAAAAGCTGGTGTTTCCCACTCTAAAAGCATCAAGGTTACGAACTTTGATTAACCAAAGGTAGGATATATGTGGAACTTGATGCCATTTTAGTGTCAGTCTTTTCAGTTTATGAAATTGTTCAATTAGTGTGATTAATCAAGTTTGTGTAGTCACATCATTCCTGACGCCTTGTTGCCTGTGTGAGCAGTTTAAACTGGCAGCACCAGCTCTGCAAAAACCCAAGGCCAAATCCAGACATCAAGACCTTGTTCACAGACCATACATGTGCCCTCCCTAGTGGGACTCGTGCACCCACTCCTGTCACAGTTCCGCTTGCATCTGTAGCCAAAGCTTCTACTTATACGCCTTTAGGAACCCATGTAGTATGATGTCACACGTCCCTCATCTTGATTTATTTGAATGATAGAGGTCCCCAGATTTGTGACTGTATTACTAAACATTTTCCGCTTTACAGCCTTTTCCACCTACTGCAACAGCTGCAAATGCTAATGCTTTAGCAGGGTGGATGGCAAATGCTGCCGGGTCAACTTCTGTTCAGTCTTCTGTTGTTGGTGCTTCATCATTATCTGTTCCACCCCATCAAGGTTTGTATCTTATTTTTCATATGTGTTCTTGTGGAGCTAAAAGGTTTATTAGTCTAGATGTACTAGGCTGACAGGCATCTCCTTGTTGTGCCCTGTTGCTCTCCTAAGTATTATAGGCATTGTTTTTTGAAAATAAGTAATAGAAGCATCCTCAATTTCTCTCCCTCCATCTCCATTTCTGGTTTTCTGTTATTTACATTTTGCCTTCAAATAGTCTTCATATATTCTTCTCTTTCTGCCTTTATGATGAATTTTGGTGTTCAAGGTGAGGAAAGGCTGTCCCTTCTATTTTGGTCGTTCTTCTCCTAATTAATTTGTTGCACATCTCACCATTTCTTAAACAAAAAGCTTTTTTATGAGAAGGCTTCCCTAGCTCCCCGGTTATTTTCAAACAGATGATGCAATGTTGATGTTTGTTTATCCTCGTTGCCAATGGACTAGATAGTTCCTTGCTGCTGCTTTACATACTGAGATGTTAGGCAAAGTTTATCACATTACAGCCTTTGAGGTTGTCAAAGGCACTTCTCAGCTCAATCCATTCACATACCTAAAAGGAGTGCCAAGTTTTAGTATCGATGGCAAATGTAGATTTATATTGTTTTCTTAAAGAAATCTGTATGTTTTTTTTTTGTGTGTGTAGGATCTAATTTACACAATGTCTACTTTTCTATTGTCTATGGTCACAGCAAATCCTATATCATCCTCCAAATTCCTACTGCCATGTTTTTAATTGAATTGGGGTGCGGTGCCGAAAAAAGAAAGAATGAAAAATAAGTAGTTTACTATCAGATGAGGGATCTACAGAAGTGCATCGCAACTTCATCAAGTCATGTGCTCCCAGGACCTACAGAAGCTCACTACAACTTCACCGATTATACTGTGATATATTAAATGCCATGCGTCTATAATAAATAACCAGTCATTCATAGCCTATCATAGCTGTTATAGAATGATTCCTGGAGGAGTTTTTGATTGGTGGTTGTTTTTAAATCTGAGCAAATAATACTATTCTATTATTACACTTCTCTTTTTATGGGTATGTTTTTGATTGATTTGTAATGCATTCTGGTACTCCATACTCATTGATGCTCTTTCAACAGCATCTGGTTTGAAACGACCAAGAACTCCTCCACATGCTCTAAGCATGGACTATCAAAATGCTGACTCTGATCAATTAATGAGACGTTTGCGACCCCATACTCATCCTGTTGAAGAGGTAGTACAGAGTGATCTTTTACTTATTCCTCATCAGTAGTCTGCTGCTCCTATTATTTACTGCCTCTGTTTATATCCAGGTAACATATCCTGCGCCTCTAGCACAAACTTCATGGTCACTGGATGACCTTCCAAAGATGGTTGCTTGTACCCTTAATCAAGGGTCCAGTGTGACAAGCATGGATTTCCATCCTGTTCATCAGACACTACTCCTCGGTAACATATATGTGCTATCATTTCTTAAGACTAGATGCCACGAATAAATATACTCTTAATGGTGAGCCTGTTTACAAGATGGATGTTCTTTATTGAGCAGTTGGTTCTGCCAATGGGGAAATCACGCTTTGGGAAATTGGGTTACAAGAGAGGTTGATAACTAAGCCCTTCAAGATAAGGGACATGACAACTTGCACTGCGCAATTTCAGGTAATTGTGATATTATTACATAATCTGGTGCAAGGAATTCTGTGCATGATCATAACTTGTTTTCAATGATTTAATTAGGTAGTTTATCTAAAAGTTATTTTATAATTCTCTGCACTTTCTTCTTTGAGAATTCCTGAATTTATAGCTTATCATACATTATACCTACAGTAGCAATCAGTGTAATTTTTTTAATGTCATCTATTGCATTCTTAATTTAAATGCAATGAGTTCTTAAATTAAAATGTAAGAGGAAACAAAACTAATGAATCATAAAGTTCTGGTAAAATATGTAAATATGCAATGAGTTCGAGTTGTCAATTATGTAAATATTATTTAAAACAATATACTTATTTTCTTCTGGCCAACAAACTCATGTATCATAAAGTTCTGGTAAAAGAATCTCAGGCTGAATAGTAATTAAGAAGGAAAAGCCCTAATTTTTTATAATATAAAAAGTAATGCCTTGTTATCGACGAAAATCAGTTATTTATATTAAATCTTTTTTTTTCCCTGCTGAAATTGACAGGCTGCGATTGTTAAGGATTCTTCAATTTCCATTACTCGAGTTTCATGGAGTTCAGATGGAAATGTTGCAGGTTTAATGTCATATCACTTGTGTACTGGAGTATGATAGAGTAATATCTGAATTTGTTCAAGTTTGTTTTATAAATTGGTGCAGGAGTTGCATTTACAAAGCATTTAGTTCACTTGTATTCGTATCAAGCACCTAATGATCTACGACAACTTATAGAGGTGGATTTTTGTGTTCTTTTTGTTTCTTCCTTTCTATTGCAAGTGCATCAAAGCATCACATTGAGCAGTGTGCATGGATTATTTCCCTTGACAGATTGATGCTCATGGGGGAGGAGTTAATGACTTGGCATTTTCACATCCCAATAAACAAACATGCATAGTGACGTGTGGAGATGATAAATTGATAAAGGTTTGGGCAGAGGATCAGCTCTTTCTTTACTAAACTTTTTGCTAGATCTTTTTAAGTCTCTTAACATTTCTGTTTATCACAGGTGTGGGATTTAAATGGACGAAAACTTTACAACTTTGAAGGACATGAAGCGCCTGTGTATTCTATATGTCCTCATCACAAAGAGAACATTCAGGTACACGTGTCTCACCTTTTTTCTTCCTGTCATTACAATTTTTTAAGTTGCTCACTTGTGCATCTGGATCCTGCCTCCCATCCCAGTTCCTCCATTTCATTACCTTCCCTCCCTCAAACACAGTGAAAGTCATCTTCTATCCAGTTTGATTTACATTTTATGGTTGTTATCAGTTTCATTCCTTTTACAATGGTTATTTACATTCAGAGAGTTCTAAGATATTTTTCCTCATTGCCTTTGTGGTGATTTCGGTTGCCAATTCAAATTCTTCCTTAAAATCCATCCCTTACTAAATTCAACTCTTTGCATTGTTTTTTTTTTTACCTCAACTAGGTATTAGTAAGCATAAGTTATTGTGAGCATTAACATGAACATTTGAGAGAATTACACATTTCCTCTGAAACATTGACATAGAGTATGACACTCTTGCTAATTAGTTTGATTTGATGTCTCTTAAATACTAACAAATGTAAATTGATCACTCATTGTCAATTCTGCAGTTCATATTCTCCACTGCTCTGGATGGGAAAATCAAGGCATGGTTGTATGACAACATGGGGTCTAGGGTTGACTATGATGCCCCAGGACAATGGTGCACTACAATGCTATATAGTGCTGATGGGAGCAGGTAAGATAACTATGTCATAAGAATGAGACAAAAAAGCCGAATGCCGAGAGACTTACATCACCTACTTTATGATTTTTTTATATGTTAAATATTTTCTAAACTCGGTAAACAACAAACTGCTTATAGTTGTTAATGAATTTTCAGATTGTTTTCTTGTGGAACAAGCAAAGAAGGAGAATCTCATTTAGTGGAATGGAATGAAAGTGAAGGGGCAATAAAAAGGACATATATGGGCTTTAGAAAAAAATCAGCAGGTGTTGTGCAGTTCGATACCACACAGAATCATTTTCTGGCAGCTGGTGAAGATAACCAGATAAAGTTTTGGGATGTGGACAATGTCAACATGCTCACAAGCACAGATGCCGAGGGAGGACTTGCGGTAAGTTTAACCCTGTGTGTGTGTGTGTGTGTTGATACAAATCAAGATAGCAATGGTTGCTACCTCGATTTGTATCAACACAGACTGAAGTACAAAGGTCTGACTTATAGAAGATGAGGAGGAGAGGAAAAGTCTGTAGGTTGAATCAAGAAAAAACAATGAGAAAAACAAAAAAGCACGCTACATGACCCCTAAAAAACTGCCCAAGTAGAGGAGGGGTCTGTTGAGAGGTTAGGGCCGGCTGCTAGCTTTACTCCTCTATGCACAAAACACCCCCGGTGAAGTCGATCCTCTTGGCCCCCATAGTGTGCCGACTTCAATCATCTTGGCCACTTTCAAAATTATTACTTCCTGATCTGGTGGAGTTTGATGTATTGGTATCTGTTTAGGGTGTTTGATGTATAATACATTGTTAACGTTAACTCATCATTTCAGAGTCTTCCTCGTCTGCGGTTCAACAAGGAAGGAAATCTACTTGCTGTTACCACAGCAGACAATGGATTCAAGATACTTGCTAATGCAAGTGGTCTTAGATCACTAAGGGCTGCAGGACCTCGAACATTTGAAGCAATGAAAGGGCCTATAGAATCTTCCCCAATCAAGGTTCTATTTTCTAAAACAAATGAATGAATCACACATTGAATCACAACGAAAGATTGTCATATTATGTCGAACTTTGTTTTAATCCGTGTTGTGCTCTATGCGCAGGTTTCTGGTGCTTCCATGATTGGAAACATCACTCCAGCCATTAATAGAGTGGATCGCTTGGACGGAAGCTCCCCTGCAAGGACTCCTGCTAGTCTTGTATGCAAGAAAGGCTGATCCTAGTTTTTTCTTTCTGAATTCTGCATATATATTTACCAAAATTAGATGGTCAACAGCATCCTTCATATTAGAAGTAGTGTGCTTGATCTGTCTGATGATACCTCAGCTGTGCTCTCAGCATGTTGATCTCAATATTACTGCTTATCATCCCTTTTTCGGTCTTGAATTTTGACCATTCAACTTTGGCTTTTGCAGAATGGGGTTGAAACTTCTTCTAGAAGCATAGATAAGCCAAGGATCTTGGAAGATGTGGGTGATAAGACCAGCAAACCGTGGGAGTTGACTGAAATATTGGATCCTCTTCAATGCCGAGTGGCTACCATGCCAGAAAGCACAGACCCGTCCAGCAAGGTAAATCAGCTTGTATCACAAATTTTGGAGATGAGTTGTTGCATTAACGACTTTAACCATTTAAATTGCATTCAGGTTGCAAGACTTCTCTACACAAACTCTGGTGTTGGATTGTTGGCCCTTGGGTCGAATGCTGTTCAAAAGCTGTGGAAGTGGAGTCGCAGTGAGCAGAATCCTAGCGGCAAGGTAATAGTTATTGGTTTTTTCTGTTAAATATTGTTGGGTGCATATATAAATTTATATTGAGAAAAGGATATCTGAATCTTTTGAGGGTAAAGGCCACTGCCAGTGTTGTCCCACAGCATTGGCAACCAAACAGTGGTCTTCTTATGACTAATGATGCCGCAGATAACAATCCTGAGGAGGCAGTTCCCTGCATAGCACTTTCAAAGAATGATTCTTACGTAATGTCTGCATGTGGAGGAAAGGTGTCATTGTTCAACATGATGACATTCAAGGTAAAATGGAAACTGTTATGTTTCAGGTTTATCATCAAATTTGTTATACACGAGCATCTCTGAGCGGACATCCTAGTTCACTGTTCACAGGTAATGACGACATTTATGCCACCTCCGCCAGCTTCAACGTTCCTAGCATTTCATCCTCAAGATAACAATATTATAGCAATTGGAATGGAGGATTCAACTATCCACATCTACAATGTCAGGGTGGATGAGGTAATGTCACAAATCTGAAATAGATGTTCATCAGACTTCGTAAAATCCTTTTCTATTAGGTGTCTGAATTGACAGATCCTTGCTCTTTACATATTTTAACAGGTTAAGACAAAGTTGAAAGGTCACCAGAAGCGCATAACTGGTTTGGCATTTTCCAACAACCTGAATATTCTTGTTTCTTCAGGTGCTGATGCACAGGCAAGTCATAGTTAATTGATTTTCTCCGTCCATGCAATTTTTATGATTGTTATTTTAGCAAATGGTATAGCTGTTGTGGACCATGTTCTTGTAATCTTTGTTTTTGGTAGTGATTTATAGCTTTCTCCTCACAACTGAGGGATGTCTGGCTTGTCGAGAACACAACTGATTGAATGAGAAGTTCCTTGTCATGAATGGAGGTATAAAATGTGCAATCACAGAGTGAGGAGATTAAATGAATACAAAAAACTATGGCCTCGGATTGTGTTGGGGATGTTTTCAAAGGACTAGAAGTGGAGTTGTTTATGGTATTGTGTTGATTAAGGAAGGATGGATGTTGAAAATCTTCACAATATGGGTGGGTTTTCTTTATCAAAAAAGTTTGAATCATCGTACTCTTGAAATACCTAACGAGGAAAACACTTCAAACTAGCATTACAAAGATGCGCAATGTAAGAGATAGGGGACATCAAAGCTTGACCTAATTGAGTAGTTAGGTAATGGTTTTCCTTTTGTAAGGGTTCTTGAAGATAGGATTATCTTCTTCTCTTTTTAGCTAGGATGTTGAGAGTAAAATTACAGACCTCGTATATATGAGTTGTATGTAATTCTTGTGTGGCTGATCATTGATCAATTATGAATGAGCTTTGGGTGCTGTAAACTTCATATGTAATGTTATTGAAACAGATGGCCTTTGATCTCTTGGTAGGTTAAGCCATAGGTTGTGTTAAGGAATCTATTGATGTGTCCTCTCAGTTGGGACATCAATGGTTTTTTTTTTTTTATACATTTTGATTAAAGCATGTTTCTTTTGCAGCTTTGCATATGGAATACTGACACATGGGAGAAGCGGAAGTCAATACCAATTCAACTGCCTGCTGGGAAGGCCCAATCAGGTGACACCCGAGTCCAGTTCCATGCTGATCAAATTCGCCTGTTGGTGTTTCACGAAACACAGCTGGCAATATATGATGCCTCCAAATATGAACGCCTTCGACAGGTAAATAAATAGTCTGTCGCATATAATCTGCTTCAGGGGAATTTTTTTTTCAACGCATCTTGTTTATTTTAACTCTTGAATGATTTCTCATGAGCTTTCTCATTATGCCCTATGGTCAGTGGGTTCCACAAGATGTCCTGTCTACCCCCATATCATACGCTGCGTATTCCTCCAATAGTCAGTTAATTTATGCCACATTTTGTGATGGAAATATTGGTGTGTTCGATGCTGATAGCTTGAGATTAAGATGCCGTATCGCTGCATCAGCGTACTTGTCTCCAACAGTGCCCAACAGGTATGAGAAGATCAATATCAAGCATGAATTTGAATGTGTAGGAAAGATCATGTCAGATCATTTGCGTAGGAAAAATCATATACACTTTCAATCAGTATATGTTACGAGATCTAGTTTTTCTCCGTTTAGGAATTCTGACCCTATGTTACCTGCAGCAGTCAGCCCGCGTATCCTCTTGTTGTTGCGTCTCACCCGCATGAGCCAAATCAATTGGCTGTTGGGTTGAATGATGGAACTGTTAAAGTGATAGAACCTTCAGAAACAGAAGGGAAGTGGGGAATGGCAGCACCTGTCGATAATGGAGTACCAAATGGCAGGACGGCAGCATCATCTGTGACCAGCACCACAGCTGCAGAGCTGATTCAAAGATAATATGTACGTATGTACTGCCCCTTTATTTAGCTGCTTAAATTATGTTGTGTACAATAAAGTTATCTTCTCCCCCCCCCCCCCCCCCCCTCCTCCCCTTTTTAACCTATACATGTCTCTCAGAAAGCATCATAAAAGGAATAGTTAGGCTTAGATTAATGTCTGTAACCTGTTAAATGAGCATACTATTTGATTTGGAATTTAACATTCATCTTTGTAAATCTATTGAAGGGATGACTTCTAGTGGGACAAGGTTTCATGATTTTCTTGTTATCTGCCATTGCGGTTTATTGCTTTATTTATCAATGCAGATAAGATAATACTTGCAAATCCAATATTCGCGTTAATTATAACATTTTCTGGGTACTCCATCATAGGAATGAGAATCCGATGATTGGGTTGGCTTTTACTTTTGCATACGGTTTTTAAAAAACATACTTTATTAAAAAGTTATTTTTGACCTTTTTAGTACAAAATATATATTTAAAAACAAAGAAGCAAGAATCAGGTTTTATTAAGCTATTTAATATAAAATCACACTTTTCAAACATGTTTCAAAACGGGGCTTTAAACAATTTTCAAATGCTAATTCCAACCTTGTAGGCGCCATCATGAGAAGTCCAATCTTGGATCATGTAATTTTTTATTTGAGGATGGTAGGGGAGTCTCCCATCTGATCTGTGTCCCATTCACTGAAATACCTTTCCATTTTTTCATTGACTGCGTCTACCACATGGGCTGTCTCTCATGACTTGGAAATTGGGCTTGTTGGCCCACCTTGGCAGTGGGCGTTTGTACTTCAAAAAATTGGTTTCATTTGCATAGTTCATTTGTTTTGATTATTAGAAGCAAATCTAGAGATTAAACGGTTTTGATTCAAAAGTTACACATATACTAGAAATATTTAAATCTACATATGTAAAAAAAAAATGAAATGTTTTTTTAAAGATGAATTGGTCTCAAAACTCTGGTTTATGTTTTTTATTGGTTAGATTTTACTAGTCAAATCTTAACATAAAATAATAATAATAATAATAATAATCTTAATCAATCACATGATCGACCAATCAGTTAACAGCCAACTGCTCTACCACTGAGCTACTGAGGAACAATGGGAGATTCTATCTTATAAAGTGAAACTCCCGTTCTCAACCCATGAACAATATGAGCCCAAAGCTTCCTTCGTAACTCCCGGAACTTCTTCGTAGTGGCTCCGTTCCATGCCTCATTTCATAGGGAACCTCAAAGTGGCTCTATTTCATTATATTCATAAAACAAATATTAATAAATATCTTAAAATATATTTTATAAAAGTTAATTTACACAATTTAGTTATAATTTTGTTATATTGTAACTACTCAATTTACATAATTTAGTTATAATTTAGTTATATTGTAACTACTCATAAAAATGAAATGTTTTTTTAGAGATGAAATGGTCTCAAAACTCTGATTTATGTTTTTTCTTGGTTAGATTTTAGGATGCGGAATAACGGTCAAATAGCACTGGAACAACACAAAAAAAAATGTTGTGGATGTAGAATGACAATGAACACCATAAAAATTATACAAGAGAAAATGTTACATTCAATTTAATTTACAGCCCAAAATACAATTCGCTTTTTTTTTTTTCATTTTTTAAAAATGCATACATCTCATCTAAATAAAATATGTATTTTCATGAAAGGTCAATTTTTTCCCAATGAGACACATAATCAAATGGGATTGTATTATTGTATGATGGATTGAGTATAATAATATTAGAGATTTTTTTTTGTTGAGAAAATGTAGATGTTACCTTCACTTATATTAAAATGAGTTACAAGTTTGATGGGGGACGAAAAGAAACGAAGAGAAAAAAATGTAAAATGAAGAAAACAAAAATCCGTTTAGTCATAAATATCAGTTTATTTATAAAATGAAGAAAACTCCATTTTCCGGGAGAGATTAACCTCAGAGTTATGTTATTTTCAATTTTTTTTATAGTCATAAATACAATCCTATATACTTTATTACACTCTTCACTCACAGTATCAAAATATATATCTCATTGAAATTTTTTAATATTTTCAATAAATAATGTCATATATATTTCATCATTTATAAAAATATATATTATATGTTAACATTTTTCATAACGTAAACAAAATAGGATGATAGAGGACGATAGAGATATAAAAAAAATAAAAATAAAAAAATAAACATTTTCCAGCCCATAGAGGAGGAGTCAACCTTTGAGTTCCAGCCCACAGACAGACAGCACATCGCGCCGTCAAGGGCAAATGAGTCATTGGACTGACACACCCCCCATGTTCGGTCCTGATTCAGGGTTTGCAAATATAACCATGTTTAGAGAGAGAGAATAAATAGTAATATATGTTAGTTGTGTGGAGTGAGTGAGTCCAGGCTAGCAAACTCCATCGACCATGGCTTTGTCTGTGGGTCCCACATCCTTCCTGGCATCCACATGGCCTCCTCCTCTATTATTTCACTCCCCCATGCAATTCCCATCTTTGATTACCACCCTCCATTTCGTCCACCAAATGCGTCCATCTTTTATTTATCTATTTTTTTATTCATCTCATCTTGACTCTTCTAAATTTTTTGTTTTAAGTACGAATGGAAAACCTACGGCAAAAATGATCGCAGACATATCAAGTTTTTTAGAATACATGGAAAGATAATTTCTTATAAAATCAGTTTTACATAGCTTTTGTCTAAATTCAGCTTTACAATTATTTTCAAATATATCCAAAGTTAGTTTTTGAGAAAAAATAAAACAATTTTGTCATAAATGAACATCTTTTTGAAGAATAAAAGTTGTTTATTTTAGTGAAATGATAATTTTTAAACAAGTTTCTTGAAACAACCTATGATTTTAATAGTGAAATAGAGTTGGTAGTGAGATCATGTGACACAAATGAGTTCTGGATGAACTTTTATTATGATGGGGTCCTTAAATGTACACACGTATTTTTATGATCACAATCATAAAAAAGTTTTTGAATGATTATTTAAAATTTAATTTTTTATCTTTAAAAATAATTTATTATAAATAAAAAAACATAAATTAATATACATGTGTTTGAAAACAAAAATAAATAAATAATAGATTTTAATAAAAAAAAATAAAAAATTCTTGATTGTCTATGACCCGGGCTGATTATATGGAGAAATTTTTAGAATAGCTTAGTTTTACATGTTTTGAGTTCTTCCAAGGATATACATATATATATATATATATATATATATATATATTAAGCAATAAATAATATGTTTTTTTAATACATTTTATGAAATTATAAAAAGAAATAAAATTACATGAGTAGTTCAACTATGTATATAAACCTCATATTTTCCTTGTATGAATGGACCCAATGAAGGACTAATTGAAAGGACACACACCTGTAAACATTCCTTTGTTATTTCTTAATGAATACTGTTACAGCATTTGTTTATTATTATTATTATTAATATTATATATAATCAGACCGCCCTGACATTGAAAATTTTGTTTGGGGGGGGATCTTGATTTGCTAATCCCCATTTTGATTTCATGAACCCAAAGTTGGCTATCTTTTCTTTATTAATGCTTGGTTTCAGTTCTGTAAATCATTCTGTCTCTCAAAAAGATTTCCAACTTTGGGTCTTCTTTTTGTCTTTAATATTTGCTACCCTTTCTGTCTCTCCAGCTCGACCTCCTCCTCTTCTTATTCTTTCGGTTTGGTTTTTCTCCTCCTCTTTTTTATGAGAGCGATAGTTGCATTTTTTTTGAAAGTGTTGGAGTAGTAGTTGGTGGTGGCTCCTCATGAAGAGGCTAGTAAGTACGTTTTCTCTCTCTTTTTGTTTTCATTGATGGTTTTGAGAGTTTTGGAAGATTGGGTTTTCTTCTATGTTCATGTTGGTGTTTGCAAATTTGGATTTTTTTTATTGTTGTTTGTTTTTAGTATTGCTGGATTAAAAAAAAGTTTTTAAATTATGGGTCTTCATTGGGTAATTGGATTGGACCATATTTCATGCAAGTTTCGATTTTTCTTGTATTTGTAAGTTTTAGGTTTTTTTTGGGATGATTTTGGTATGTGTTTGTTATTTCACATGTTATAATCTTTGTAATGGTTTTAGTGTATGCATGGTTGATAAAGCATTCTTTTTTTCGATCTTTTTTGTTTAATGGAGTTGTTCTGCTTGATATTTGGGAAGCCATTGATTGCAAAAAGTGCTATGTTTGCTCTTTATTTGATCAGCTTAGGTTAGCATGTCTTTGATTTCTATAGTCCAGTGGAGCCAATTTGTGATTGATGTATGTCAATAATTATATTGAGAAGGATATGTCAACCACCTCGTCCCATCTTTTCAATTTTTTTCCACCCACCAATAATCTTCAGTTTCTCTGTTTTTCATATGTGTCCTCTTATAAATTTATATTTAATTAATACTTTCTGCATCAAGTCATGAATTCTTTGATTCTTGCTTAATTTGTTCAGGCAACATCTGTCTTTCAACGTGAGGCAATATTTATAGAATTTCAACTTTGTATAATCTTGGGATATGATGTTTGCAATCTCTAATAATTTATAAAGCTATGGAAAGATTATTTTTTCTGTGGATAGAACTCACCATTTGTATTGCATTTCAGGTAGTGTTGTTATTAGCTCTTTCAGTGATCTTCAATGTTACAAAAGGAGGAGGGAGAGAGGGTTACTGCAATTACAAGAGGGGTTTGAAACCGAGACCTCACAGTGTTTCGATACTAGAATTCGGCGCGGTTGGGGATGGAAAGATTCTCAATACACTTGCCTTCCAAAATGCGATATTCTACCTTAAGTCATTCGCTGACAAGGGTGGTGCCCAACTCTATGTTCCTCGGGGGAGGTGGCTCACCGGAAGCTTCAATCTTACAAGTCACCTCACACTCTTCTTGGACCGAGACGCCATCATCCTTGGATCTCAGGTATTAATTTATTATATGGTATATAACAATCATAGAGTAGAACCAACATTATGTCATGTATGTGAGTGAAATTGGATAACCTGTTCTTGTGATGACATGTGAATCGTTATCCAAAAAAAAAGTTCAAAAGAGGATTGGTATTGTGATTTTTTTAATATTTTTTAAAATGTATGGCACGCTGAACCTGTTTCTTATATTGAATCTCTTATAGGAGTCATCGCAGTGGCCCATTATTGAACCTTTACCATCATATGGTCGAGGGATTGACCTTTTCGATGGAAGGCATCGAAGCTTGATAAATGGGTACAATTTGACGGATGTAGTGATAACTGGTATGAAGCACTTAATTTGATTTAATCATGGTGGCATGACATATTGAGTAATTACTTACGATGGTACTTCATTAATGATTTTTTTTGTAGGTGAATATGGGACCATTGATGGGCAGGGTGCCATTTGGTGGGACTGGTTGAAGTCCCATTCCTTAAATGCTAGCCGTCCTCACCTTGTGGAGCTTACAAGTTCAACAGATGTTGTGATATCAAATTTAACTCTACTGAACTCCCCTGGCTGGAGCATTCATCCTGTATATTCCAGGTATGCCTTTCTATTGTTTCTGGTTATCCAAATTCATGTATTATGGGTTATGGGGGCTAGAGAACCATGTTCTTCACAATAAGTTCAAATGCGAATAAAAGAAATTGATTTTGATTTTGGATACAATGCAGTGATGTGCAGATTCAGAACATAACGATTCGTGCACCACCAGATTCTCCGTTCACAAATGGTGTTGTTCCAGGTTAGTAATGATCAACCCACTTGTTTCTTTATCTCTTCCTTGGGACATACATTTTGGCCCTTTATTTGTAGAGAATTAGGCATGCATGTTTTATTATGCTGTCCAACCTTCCCTTGCATCTCCTAATGAGTTTTATTGATCATACCTGAAATCATGTATGTGAACTCTGTCACACCTGTAAATTTTAATGCCTCAATATCATTCATTCAAAAAAATTGAAATTAAAAAGTAAGAGGACTCATACAATGTTTGTTTAATGAATGTAATTTAAAGGTCATCAATATCATCACAAGCCTAATATAAATAAAGATTCGCCATCTATCTACTACAAGGGCCCTTAAATTTCACTTGCAAATAATTTGACAGGCCAAACCAACCTGAAATTCATATGGCTTTAAGTGACTAGCCACCTGAAACCAATACATATTAGACATACAACGTTATAATCAATATTCTATCAACCCAGTCAACCTTTTGTAGTTTTTGTATGGTTGTTCTTCTTAGGTCCCCTTGGAACCAATTGTCAAATGGATGTAGCTTTTGGAAAATCAGTTATTATATAATCCGTTCCAAATGGGTAACTTTTGGTTTCAGATTTTGTTTTTTATGTTATAAAAGTCAACAAAACAACTAATCTGAAAAAGCTGATGGGTAGTATTTCTTCCAGAATCGATCATAGTAATCAATATAGAGCATAAGCTGTTTTTGAAAATCGGTTCCAAACGGGACCTTAGATCACTTAATTCTAGATTTTCATATATTAAATATGCTAATACCGCACACATCATTTCTTTACTTTCAGATTCATGCTCTGAAGTGTGCATCGAGGACTGCAATATCAGCGTTGGATGGGATGCAATCGCACTCAAAAGTGGTTGGGATGAATACGGGATTGCGTACGGGCAACCCACATCTTCTGTCCACATCAATGGAGTCTCCCTCCAAACTCACCTCGGCTCTGCCCTATCACTCGGAAGCGCCATGTCTGGTGGCATCTCTGACATTCACGTGGAACACATCCACATCCACGACTCCAACACCGCCATAGCCATCAAGACCACCAGAGGCAGAGGTGGTTACATAAAGAATATCATAATATCAAACATTCAAATGGAAAACGTCCACACCGCATTCTATTTCACTGGTCAATATGGGGGCCACCCAGACGACCATTTCGATCGAAATGCCTTTCCAGTCATTGAACATATCACACTGAAAGATGTGGTTGGCACAAACATCACTTTAGCTGGAAACCTCTCTGGAATATCAGAATCTCCATTCACTTCCATCTGCCTCTCCGACATCTCCTTGTCAGTGGCTTCCAAGCCATCTAATTCATGGTTTTGTTCAAACGTGTTGGGATCCTCTAAATCAGTATCCCCTGATCCATGCCCGGACCTCCAAAATTGGGATTCGAGTTCTTCGTCCTGTTTTTCGCCCTTCCAAACATATGGTGATTCTGAAGCCTTGTGATAAACCAAAACTTTGTAGCCACTCCCTATTCTTTTCCAATAAGTTCCAACCATTTCGGATTCAGAGACGCTGGTGCGAAAAAGCCTACTATGAATACGAAGACAACGAAAATTTACCTTACTGTACAGCTCCATTTCTTCATTCATGTGTGTAAGAAAAATTTTGCTCATGGAGGGACCGCCGATAGATGATTGGTACAGCTGGACTTCTTGGTACTTATATTTTAATTTATGAATTTTTTTTTCTTGTATATTTATTTGCATTTTATTGTCAATTAGGTAAGGATATATTGAGATACATATTAATAAAAGGGTGATTGTTTTTTAAAAACTGAATTAGTCCTGTTTGGTAGTAATGTTAAATGAACAGATTAGTTTATTCAAGTGATGATGGCCATTGCACATCGTCATCGATGCAGACTGGTTGCCTAATCTTTGATATTCAGGTTATCAGATTATTTGTTTTTTTAAAAGCTCCACCAATAATGTAACAACAGAATATTGTATTGATTGAATAATGTGGCCTGTATTGTCTGTACGTTTGTCCATGAAAGGCATTTTGTTCTCAGAATTAGTTGTCCATGGTGACAATGGAAGCAGCATGTGAAGAGAGATTCTGCAATGAGCAACATTTTTCAGATCAGTAGAGTGTTTAATCTGATCACCATTTAAATTTAAAATTACACATTAGTCAACTGCATGAGAAGTTCTGTTAACAACTGTTTTGACTACTCTCAGTTCACTCCAGGTGACATTCTCTCTCTGTTTGAGTTTGTCTTTAGGTTGACTATAAAAACTTACTGGGATCTTTTCCATACATCTACCACTGAAAAAGAGATTTTCACTTAAAACAGCTTTGGAAATTATAATTCTTTTGGATGCATATTTTGTTAGATGTTTGAAAATCTGTTTTTTGCAATTAAAAGTTGTTTTCCATCAAGTTCAGTTGAATTCAATGCAATAACAGAGTATATAATGATGTAGCGGAGTATACTATGTTAGGAAGAGAATATTTAATGAATTCTGATTACGCTTAAATCACGCAATTGTTGTTCAACTATTCCTAATTGCAAATTATGTATAGTGAATGAAGAATAAAAAAGGGTCCTGATGGATGACATATGTTAAATGTTATTTATTACCAATATTATGTCTTTGCAATATGTATTAGAGTGGTTCATATTGCACTGAAAATCTCTCTGAACACATTATTGTATATATATCACGAGTGTGTGCTTCTTCCAGAGGCTATGATTGAAGCTATAGCCTGTTATACAAAATATGATTTATTCTTATATATATAATTATTATGGCATAAATTGATATAAATAAGGATAAAATGATTTTCTGTTTGATCCTGTTTTGAATTATTGGGAAACATAATAATAAATTTTTTGTTGTTTGAGTAAAATGTGAATAAAGTGTAGATAGAGATTTATAAAATGTGAAAAAATGATGATAATTGATTTCACAAGTGATTTATAAGAGGTTGTGACAGTTGATTTGATAGTGGACCCACATATACTTTAAGTGGAATAATCTGGAATAACTTTAACTCCAATGGTTGGTTGAAAACTATATACTATTTTATACCAGTTTATTCTAACATAGGTTATATCAAGGTATTTCATGCATCCAAACAATAAAAAATACATATTCTGCTTTATTCTCACTTATTTCCTGGACTATTCCAGTAAGATCCAAAAAAAGAAAATAAATTATATGTACGACATGACATGTGACTCATCCACTGTTACATGGAAGTAACACAAGTTAGAACATTATGACAATTTTAGCTATGAAGGGTGGCTAATTAGGGAACCAAACTAAAATATTGACAGAGTGCACATGCCAGTGGGACCTGGAGACTTTCTGGTGCCCCTTCCCTTAGCAGAACAAGAAAAGATTCGTCCAGCGCTTGCAGCCCCATTTGACATTTGAAATATATACTCGGTTTAGGGGTGTTTGGTGGCACTTAAATAAAGTAATTCTGTTTTTAATTAAGTAAAAAACTAAAAAATGTTGTCAAACGCATTCTAGAAAGTAAGCTTAATTAAAAAGTTGCTTATAATTTTAATACAAAAAACTTGCTTTTTAAAAAGCGTAAAAACTGTGTTTTTCAGTAATCAAATTTATTTAAACCACTTTATTCAAAATAAAACGTGTTTCAAAAAATGTATATAATCTACTGTAAGATCATCTCCAAGCTAGATACTAACTACAAATGAGATGAGCAAACGAAAAAAAAACAAAAGAAAACCCACAAAAAAAGAGTATATTTGAAGAGAAACCTTTGGAAGAGCCATATATACATCGAGTCTGGATTCATTCAGACCTGGATACTATCAATACCATCAGTATCAAATTATGCTGTCAATTAGTCAAACTACACCGTCTTTGAATCAAACTGCACACTGTACATAACAATTAGTTGTGCAATTTGATTTATGGGCTTTGTAGTTCGATTAATTGATAATATTGATAGTATCAGACTTGACTAGACTTTTTAGTTATTATTTAAGAGCTGGTCTATTAGCACCAACCCAAACTCTCTCCCCCCCAACCAACTTTCCCCACAAACCTCACTTAATAATAAACCCAAACCCACCACTATATAAAAACTAATCCACAACCCTTCTCATCCCACGCCCTCCTCCCCCATTTCACCCAAAAAAACATAAATTCATCTTCTCTCCCTCCCTCTCCTCTCCTCTCCCAGCCCATTCTCTCCCTCCCTCTCCTCTCCTCTCCCAGATCCGAGAGGTTGGTGAAAGAGGCTCCGTCAACCGCAGTGGTTCCATATGTCGAGGATGACGTTGTGGACGATCCATCAAGCTAGTCCGAGGAAGAGATTGAGAAGGTGGCAGAGAGACATTCACCGACAGTTGTAGACTCAAACATAGAAGATGACAGTGTGCATTGCCGTGTATTTGTCTGTTAACAACATTCACATATTTTGATTTTTGAACAACGTATAGTTGTCAATGATGTATTATATTTTATTTTTTGAACAATGTGTAGTTGTCAAAAAGCTATTAATGTGGATGTGTTGAATATGTAATTAGGACATGTGAATGTTGAATATCGAAGACTGTTATGTTACTTTTAAAAGATTGCATTTGGAAAAGTGTTGGATGACACACCTTAGGTCACACTAGACTCCCCAGTATGACATAGTTTGTGTCAAACCGAACACATTTCCATTATTCAAAGTGTGTCACGCCGGTTTTAAAATAGTGTAGTTGAAAAGTGTTGTGTGACACACCTTGGGTCACACTACACCCCCTAGTATGACTATGTTTGTGTCAAACTGAACAATTTTCCGTGACTGAGAGGTGTGTCGCGTCAGTTTTAAAATAGTGTAGTTGAAAAGTACTGTGTGACACACCTTGGGTCACAGTGGACACCCCAATATGACTAGGTTTGTGTCAAACCGAACAACTTTCAGTGACCCAAGGTGTGTCGCGTCAGTTTTAAAATAGTACTGTAGGTGAAAAGTGTTATGTGACACACCTTGGGTCACAGTGGACACCCCAGTATAACTAGGTTTGTGTCAAACTGAACAACTTTTAGTGACCTAAGATGTATCGCGTCAGTTTTAAAATAGTGTAGGTGAAAAGGGTTATGTGACACACCTTGGGTCACAGTGGACACTCCAGTATGATTGGATTTGTGTCAAATAAACAACTTCATGTGACCCAAGGTGTGTCGCGCTAGTTTTAAAATATTGTAGTTGGAAAGTATTGTGTGACACACCTTGGGTCACAGTTGACACCCCAGTATGACTGGGTTTGTGTCAAACCGAACAATTTCCCATGACCCAAGGTGTGTCGCGCCCGTTATAAAATGAAATACAAGTTAACTACTTCTAGACATACAAGAAGTTCACATTGCAATACACACAACAAGATAATATATTCAACACTTTGCATCATTAGAACTTTACATTTAGCACATTGATATGATAGTACTATATTTTACACTATACTAGCATGTACATTGCTCTACACATATTCATCGTTTTGGCTTTACAAAATGAATTGGTACCTATGCGGCCTTGTGAGATTTACAAAAAATTATTAACCTCACACATTGCTTCTGTTATGTGCAAAATATGCAAAAAATGCCAACATAACACTAGAAGAAATCTAATTGAGATCAATGGTGTCAACCAAAGCTATGTCGGTGTCTGCCAGACTCCGAAATCGATCCATTCGACTCATATAAGATAAAACCCAGCTGCTTGTATGAAACTGAACAAAATGAATCGGTACCTATACAATATCACCGATACAGTTGGACGCAGAAGGTATGTGATCATCCGACGAACCTCTCGACCGGACCCGTTGCGGTCGACTCCCTTTGAAATAGAGGGAAGATGAAAATAATTTATGGAGGGAAATATATTTTATATATTTTGATGTGGTAGAGGTGGGGAGAGAACTTTTGTTATAATAGGTTGGTGGGATAGGCTGGTTGGGGGGGTCAATGCCTTAAATAAAAACCAATTTTAGTTGTTCTAAATTTTTATTAGGTTGGGGGGAAAGATTATTGGTGGGTGGTAATAGACGGGCTCATTATTTAATAACTAAAAAAAAAAAAAACAAAACAATTCAAAATCCTTCCTAAACATCACTCCCCTCTTCATGGACCCTCACTCTCTACATGGGTAGTAGGACCAAACGCCGGCATGTCATTCTCCGGCGCCACCTTCTCCTCCTCCTCCTCCTCCTCGTAGAAGTCGATGGGGCGGCACCGCCGCCCCATCAATATCCTCTTGGAGCAAAGACCCTCCTCCTCCATCTCCACCTCCTTCTCCACCCCCCCCACCAACTCCTCCTCCCACCCAATCAGGCGGCGGCGGCGGCGGCGGAGGTGGTTGTTCTCCGGGTGGTTCAAGATCTCTATCTCTATCCACTTTTCAGAGCTGGTCATGCGGATCTCTTCTTCGTCCATGCGCGGTGGGGCGTCTCCGACGAAGATGATGTTCTTGATCTCCCCTTCTTCGTCGGCGTCGGCAACTTGGGATGCTGGGTAGGAGGAGGAGGAGGAGGAGGAGGAGATGAGTCTCAATGATACCTTGGCCTTGTTGAAGAAGTCTATCATGGAGGAGGAGATCTTGTTTTTTGAGGTTTTGGAGAACACCATCTTTAAGAACTTGAATGTAGTGTGCATGGAGTGGGTGGTGGTGGTGGTAGGGTGACTGGTTTTTTGGGTGGTGGTGGTGGTGGTGGGAGGAGTGGAAAGGGTGGACAAGGACCATGTTGATAATTCAGTGAAGTAATATGTTGAGGAGATCTTCATGGGGAGCCTATAGTCTCCCATTGTTGCAATGGAGGGTTAGAGAGAGAGAAAATGAAAAAAAATGGATATTGGGTTTATCAGTTTATGTTGGGATTTAAGGTTATCTATGATGACATTGGCTTGTCAAGGAATGACACAAATTGACACTAAGCTTGCATGGGAGATTTTGATGATGACAGGTGAGAAATATTAGGAGATTTGTTACTCAAAAAACTGGATCAGTGTGAATTAAAGCTGATTTTTTTATTTTATTTTTTTACTTTTGATTTGTTGCAAGTCAACTTAAATCAGTGAATTAACGGTTGGGATTGCTGTTTTGATGAGTGCCACGTTTAATTTGTTTAACCGAAAAATTTTACCCGTTATAACATTTCAATTATTTGAAGGTTTAAAAACATCTACGTACATGCAAACATGAGTAATCTCTCTGTTAAAATTGGGGTAGACAATATAAGTTCCTGAAAACTCACCAAAATCAAATTATCATGGTTGAGTTAAATTTTTATCTAAATTTGACAAAATATTTCTAGAACATTCTATCACCATATAGTTGTAATTGTGCAAACATTACAATCCATATAAACAATCATAAAATAAATTACTTCTTGCAAAATACCAAATTGCACATGTAGAATTTTTGTATTTCTTCATTCTAAAAGAATCATTATTTGGAAAGGTAGAAAAGTTTGGGACAATTTAGTAATTTTATAGTATAATTTAGGATTAACTAAGGTAGGTGGTGTCGGTTAAAATTTTATCGATTGCAGGGATGCATATGGATTTTTGTAAGTTTTAAATGACTTCCCCAACTTTGACAATGAATTTCATGAGATTACTTGTGTTTACAAGAACATAAATGTCTTTAACCCTTATTTTAATTATATTAGATGCAATCACATTTGCAGTCTTTTTTTATAAGGTGGACGTTTTGATATTTTTCAGTATATAAAATGGGCGATGTTTCACCCAGATCCATTTTCAGCCTCAATTCCAATCTTATATGCGTCGATAGATTTCTATCAACACATATGCTCATGTTAACAAGGCATATGTTTCTAAAGAATTTTTTTACATTTTCTATAAATACATCCATGCAATTCATTGAAGTATATGCTTCATTTTTTTTTATAAAAGCATGTACCTCATTAGATGATGTATACTATTTTTAAAAAATTCAAAACACATGTAAACTAGAAATGATGCTGAATGTAACATTATCCATATAAAATATGTACCAAGTATTATATTCTAATAGATTGAATATATGTTTTTTGAAAATGATTTTCAGTGACCGGATCCAGTCAGTTCGGTCAGTACCGAACTACGCGCACCACGTTCAAATCGAACTACACAATCAATTGTTGGGTATATATTTCATTCTCTTATTGAATACTAATGATATTTAGGAATTCATATTTTATCCAATAGCTGATTGAATCCAATAAGAGAGTAAAAAATATACACCCAACAATTAGTTGTACAGTTCAATTTATAAGTAAGACAGTTCAATTTGCACGTGATACAGTTCGATACTGACCATCCAGTCAGACTGATCCGGTCTCTGATTTTCATCATTCAACAGTTCATCAGAAGAAAAAATCTGAACTGCATGACTCTAAAAAGATGTGTACTGCTTCGTTGATTGTCACATGTCATGTGTATGATAACCAGATTCTAAGATATAACAAAAAATGATGTGTTCAAAAGTTCAAAAATATGTCAGCTGAATAGCATTGGTATAAGTAAGATCACAACTGAAAGGTATCAAGCATCTGATAGTATGTTTGATACTGTTTTTTCCTGTCCAAACAAAAATTGAGAGATGATGAATTTCAAGGATGCATTATACAAACACAAAGTTCCTGAGAGATATATTTCAACAAATGGATATTTTTCTGAGAGTTTATGAATCATGAAGGTGAAAATTCCAAGTTATATGCTGCAATTATACAATTCCATATAGAACCAATGGTCAAAGTGACTTTACTTCTGCAAAATCGGTTTTCAAAACCAGTTTCAAACTGATAATTCTGAAGGTCAACTATTGCGTTCGGATTGTAGTATTTGTGTTAAAAATCAACAAAAAATTTTTATGAATAAACTGGTTAAGAGTAATTTTCATGAAAAGCTGATAAGGAAAAAAAAAGGTTTCTAAAAATTGGTGCAGAAGGAACTGGAGAGATACAGCTCAGAATGATATTCTATTGAGGTGGATGAAGATTAACAGACTACTCAGAAAAATCCACGAACAATCAATGATAACTATTATTGCAAGCAAAAAAAAAAAATTATATGCCTGTCATGATACAGCATATACCTGGCTATATACACTTGTTAAAAATAGTCAAACTGCAGAAATGACAGCACAAACAACTACGTGTAGCAATGTCACCACCAATATAAGCAAACCGTCGAATACAGAATACACAAATGACAGGTACCTTACTGATATTTAAAGAACAAAGTTAGGGTTAACATGATTTTTTATTAATTTTTTTTTGCCAAGGTCAATCAAGATCTTCTGTTATGTAGCTGTTTTATTGGAAACCCAGTAACATTTTCTTTATTTTTTTCTTTCATATTTTTTCCATTTATTTTTGTAGATTGTGGAGGGGGTAGATACCACCAGAACTTTATAAACTATAAGGGCACTATTACCAACAGTCCCGTTTGTAGCCCTGAGTGCAGTTCCATATATCTTCAATGAGGTATATACAAAATGTTTGTGAGATCAATAGAAGCCGAAGCCAAACAATAACCTGATACAAAATGCTTACCACAGTGGCATGTAATACAAAAACCACGATATTTTCTCACATACGTCCTCATGAGCCCTTAATATGATTATAACACTATGAGGAGCTGCTACCTGAATTACGTTGCCCATCTTTGCTCCTCAACTCCTAAGTGACCTATTCTTCCACTGCAAGGTATACAAAAAGGGGACCAGGTACCATTTCTCCATGCAATGCCACATTCCCTCCAATCTTTTAGAGAGTTTGCATTCAACCTTTTCATGGCACTGACTATTACCCACATGTTACTGGACAAGAACATGAGAGAACATTTGCTACACTTCTATTTTCTCATCATAAGAGTAAATTAAAAATAAAAAGAAACATCTACTAGCAAGGCATCACCCCTACTGTTTTTAGATTTGACTCCAGCATTTTTTAATGCCCCAGCATAGGAGCTTCATTCTTTAAATATCTCCATTTCCTTCTAATCTAATTAAGTGCAATGAATTCACAAGGTTTACCCAAAATAGCCAATTTCCTGCCCGTATCCAGTTTTGTCTATCTTCTCTAATATTCTCAGCAAGGAGCATTTCCCAGGATTTTGAGAAGATGCAATACTTCCACCACCTCTTCATCCTAAAGTAGTCATCTAAGATCCTCTATTCCTATGTAATCCACTGCCAATATTTCAAATAAATTTCCATCCTCATGTAATTTAGAAAAATAAATATTATGGTTATTACTCCCTGGGATTCATAGGTTGTAGCACTTACATTTTATGAGAATGTCCTGTGTGCCAATCCAAGGCTCTAAAATAAGAATGCCAAGCACAAGAGCCATAGAGTAACAAGTTTAAGATCTTTAACATTGCCAAACAACCGTATCAAATCCTTCTAGTACAGTGTCACCGATAGATAAGAATATATTCTATCATGAAAACAAAGACCAACACTTGTTATTTTTGGGGATAACTGAGGGTTCAATTTCATGAAGGCTTATTGTGTGCTTAGTTTGCATTGGCAGCTGTCCTACTGCTGGGGACCAAGTCCTTCCAAAATAGTTTAAGAGTCCTGACAAATCTATAATAAGAGGTTAAGCTTTTCCCCTTTAAGTGGAGAATTTAACTCCTCTACATTATCGTGTATCCACAAAGATTAGCTTCAGGTGTTTCTGTAACCCCTGCAAAGGGCTTTCTCTCTTCTATTTATACAAGGGCAAAAGCCAACCTTGTCCTTCAAAAAAAAAAGATTAGCTTCAGGCAAATGGTACAACTCATGCTGTGACATAACTGCACAAGAATATTTTCTTATCTGTGGCATATATTGCAGCTTAGAATCCTATGAGCCTTATGGGGCAACAGTGAGTTCCTGCAGGGTGCAGAGAAAAAATGACTTTTTCTAGGCGGGTTTAACAAGGAAAGGGATTAATGTTAGGTAAATATTCAGGGCTAGAAATTTAAGTGCATGACATCAAGAGACAAGCTGACGAGAACGAAATGTGACAAGTGGATAAATAGAAGTGTAAAAAGTGTGGTATAACAAGATGGAGCAGATGCATGGAAGACGAGTACAGGATGCAGAACATGATCATCTGCCTTATCTATGTGAGGGATGCTCTCTTGGTTGGAGGTATACAGAGCAAATGTGATGATGGTTAACATGGTTTCCCCAAATTTTTGGAAGACAACTTGCAGCTCAGAGGCTAACTTGTTTCTTTTTTTCCTAAATAAAAGTTGAATGGTTAGTAAACATCCATGACAATATAAGCTCTTCAGAAAATACATTACAAGCCACTAGACACAGAAAATAAAGTTCTTACTAGGTTTTGGGTTCAACACCTGGAGTGGTTGAATGAGAAAATTTATAAGGGCAAAAAATCAGAAAAGCTATCTTGAGATCAAAACAAGGAAGAAATATGGCAAGAATTCTTCCCTCATTTGTCAGACAACCTGAGGGAGGAAAAGAACACTGGGAAAATAAAACCTTCTCACTGAGTTCCTACACAAATGCAATGGAATGGGCCAAACCATCTTAACACTTCCAGTTCTAGTTTTATTGAAGTTCAAGACAACCATACACCTACTAATTTGATGATATAGAATAGTGACCAGACTGTTGTTGGTTACTAATTTAAAAAAAGTTGAAACTGCATTGTCATTTATTATTCATGTTATTTCCAGTTAAGTTTGTGTCCTACAGCCATTATATGGGCAAAATGTAATTCATTTTCAAAAAAATTTGTGACTGGATGGCATTCCTACTCAACAATTATAGAATAAATCTTCAAGAATGGCTAATAAGCTGGAGTTTTAAATGCACTCAGTTTGAAATCTAGAGCAATATCAACAGGGAATAGGGTGAACATGCAATGGACATGAGAAGTCACGTGTGGAACAATACAAAACAATACAATGCAGCTTAAGCGATGAACTTAAATGACATGTCACAACTCCCAAACCAGATGACTCCAGACAAGCTTAAAGAAATAGTCACACGCAGAACATTTCATTGAAGTTGAGTATACTATGATTACTACAGATACGAAACAACAACAAAAATCAAAGAACAACACGAGAATTCAACTGAGGGCATTTCCTCAACCAGGACAAATAGAAAACAGATTTGAAGATCAAGTGTATTCCAAGAAATCCAATTTATAATTCAAGCCAACTCAAGTATCCTACCAAACTCAACCAATAGAGCTAGAGTCATGCACAGCACAACCCATCAAAAATTTTGTATTTATAACATCAAAATGAAGAAGAATACCAATGTAACTTAACATTAGATGGGAGAAACACCATCTATCTAAACACCCAGGAAGCATTCTAATCCCCTCAAACAAAGCATGACAATTTGAACAAAGAACAACACTATCCCATCTTAAAACATCAAACAATAAAAGAAAATGAACAAACCCAACATGGAAAAAAAAAAAAAAAAAAAAAACAGGAGTCAAAGAACATTACAGGTTCCCAATCCTGACAGTCTTGAAATCCGGGTGGAGCAGCCCAAGCTCATCCTTCACATCGAGTGGCCTATCCGTCTCATTCCTCACCCTCTTAACCTTCCTGCTCGCGAGTGACTTATGCGCGAACCCATACATCTGCAGTATCTGATCATCCCCAAAATTAAACGCCCGGTCCATCTGCTTAAAGCACCTCTCCACCGAATAATCTCCGAACTTCCCGCAAGGCTTGCACCCCACAAAATGCGTCACCAGAGGCCACCGGTGGTCCCCGAGCCCCGGGTGGTAATTCTCGATCATCTCCTCATATCGATCCACCAAAATCCCCCAATAACCATGCAAGTAGTACGCGCTCTCAAGGTAAACCTTATCCCCCCACTTCCCCCTCTGCGTGGCGAGCAAGTACACCATCGCGGACTGATCGTCAGCCTCGAACACGGGCCGGTCCTTCAGCTCCCTCGTCAAGATCTTCCCGGCCTCGGTCCGGACCGTCCCCTTCGGGCCCATCGGTGCCCACGCGTCGAGGAGGTCGAGCGACCACTGGCAGTTCCGCAAGAGGAAGCTCCCCGTGTTGAGCCCGATCCAGTTCTTCTGATCGTAGACCATCTCGTCCCAGCCGTGCATCACCAAATTGTGGTTCTTGTACCTCTCCCAGGGGACCTCGAACGCCATGTCGGTGAACATGGCGTCGCTGTCCATCCACCATAGGAACTCGATCTCCGGATGGGAGAGGAGGAGCTTCCGGATGAGGGGGAGCTTGGCCCAGAACCCGGCCATCTCTGCGTCGAGGAGGGCGAGGTTGTAGAAGATCTCGATCGAGTGGAGGCGGCAGTAGTCAATCTTGTTCTTGATCGACTTCAGGAGGTAGTGGTCGCCGACGGGGTTCTCGCAGGGCTTCGGGGAGGATCCGGTGACGAGGAGGACGCGTGGCTTGGTCTCGGTGAGGAAGTTAGGGCGGTCGGGGTGGCGGGCGATCCAGGCGGACCTCTGGGCGTCCCAGTCGGAGATCTTGGGGCCGAGCGAGTAGGGTTTGGTCGGATCGGGAGGGGGATCGTCGTCGGTGTCGGATTGGGGGAGGGATTCGGAGAGGGATCGGTGGGGGTGGTGGTGGCGGAGGGAGGAGGAGAGGAGGTGGTGGCGGAGATCGTTGAAGTCTTGTTCGGGGGTTCCGAACTTGCCGGCGCCGATGGTGCCGCGGAGGACGAGGACGGTGAGGAGGAGGCACGCGAAGGTGACGGCGCCGCTCCGGATCGCCCGCTTCGCTTGCCGGATCCGACGGTGTCCGATGAACCGGCCGATCATGGTTTTGGTTTTCTTTGCTTCGTGAGAGAGATCGAGAGAGATTTTGATTTATGGGTTAAGAAAGTAATGTGTTTGGATTTGGGGGGTTTTGTGTTAGTGTAATTATGCGTGATTGGGATTTGTGCATATATATACGCCTGAGAAAGTTATATTTTATCGAAAGACCCCTGTTAAAATCAGAAGCGCAAAAATACCCCTCAAAAATCTTAAGTTTACATGATATCCCTGTAACAGCCATGAAAAACTCTTGCTTCAGTAACAGCCATTTCGATGAAATGGGTTGTCCAAGATGGCAGTGGTGTAATGACGCTGGTGTTGGGGATGCTGAGGCACGTCGGGCTATTTTTGGCAGCCCGATCACGTCTCCTAAGCGGCCCTTTAGCGGTGGGGGAGGTGACTATAAAGTCTCTCTGACTCCTGGAGTTCGGAGGCTAAAATCCATTAATGTGGGAAGAATCGGATCGGTTTGATCGTCTTCTGAAGACTCCTGTGGTTGTCATGGTTCTGTAGCCTCTAGCGGAGTTCTTAGTCTCGAGGATGGTCTCCTATTAATGTGTGACTCTCCCACATCTCAAGAAAGGTTGGAGCTGAGATGGGCGGAAGCTTCAGACCTTAAGGAGGGGGTGGAGTCCCCAGTTCTCTCGCCGACTGGCCCGTACAAGAATTCTTCATGCTGCAGTAAGGTTTGTAGTGTTGGAGTTGTCCTTCCGAACAACACAAAGAAGTCCCAACTAAAAAATTTCCTGTGAACTCATGTTCAACCGGGGACATCGGTTCCCCTGTTCCTGGGGGTCTCGGTGCCTGAGGAAGAGAGTTAAGAGTCTTGCTTGGCTATCGTGGTGTCGGGGGGCTACATTAGTTTTGTAATGTTGAAAATCCTTAACTGGAACATCAGGGGTCTCAATGATCCCCTCAAGAAGGCGGCGGTAAAGGAGGTTGTTCTAGCAAATCATGTTGATCTGGCTTGTCTTCAGGAGACAAAAATGACTGCTTTCGCTATGGAGGATTTGAGAGTGGTGGGTGCAGGGAGATTGAATGTATTTGAAGCAAAAGCATCTGTGGGTGCGTCGGGGGCATTGTTCTTTTATGGAATGACCAATTCTGGAGGAAGATAGAAGTGGCTTGTGGCATGTTCTCCATTTCCGTGGTTTTGGAGGAAATCAGTACCAGATGGAGGTGGCTGTGGTCCGGCGTATACAGGCCTAATGATGATCTCCTAAGGAGAGGACTGTTGGCTGAATTGAGTGTCCATCGTGCTTCTTGGGATCTACCATGGTGTGTGATGGGGGACTTCAATGTCACTCGTAATGTTGATGATCGGAACAGGGCTGGTAGCATCTCTCCGGCCATGACTGAATTTTCAGATTGGATCGAGAGTGAGGACTTACTTGACATCCCACTGACTAACCAGGTCTTTACGTGGAGTAACCTGAACGAAGTATCATCTTGCACTCGTCTAGACCGGGTGCTAGTGGCTACAGACTGAGAGGAGAAATTCCCACAATGCTCGCTAAGGGGTCTTCCCAGACTCTGTTCGGACCATTCTCCATTGCTGCTCGAAGGAGGAGTTAATGTTCATCAACAGAGCTGGTTCAAGTTTGAAAATTGGTCTCTTAATTGACGGTTTCAAGGAGTTGGTGACTACTTCATGGGAGATGCCAGTGCCGGAGCTTGTCGGTGCAAGAATGATTGCTTCCAAACTAAAGCGTCTTAAAGGCTCCTTAAAAAGATGGAATCAAGAACAAAAGAAAGCGCGTCGGGTAAAGAAGGATGCCTTGGCTACTGAACTGAAAATTCTAGATGATAAAGAGGAGCTTGCTCCACTCTCGGTTTCCGATAGAAGGCGTAGAGGGGACATCAAACTGGAGTGGAGCCAAATTTTGCATATGGAGGAGGCCAAGTGGAGACAAAGATCGAGGGAAATTTAGCTAAAAGAAGGAAATGTTAATACCAATTTTTTCCACAAAGTTGCAAATCAGAGGAGGTGCACCAATACAATTCACTACATGAAGATTGGAGACCAGATCCTTGAAGCTCCACATGCCATAGAGCAGGGGCTTGTGTCACATTTTACGCATGTATTCAGCAAACGAACACATTGGGCTCCGGACTGGGTCGATGAGGACCTTGGGAGGGTTCCTGGGGAGCTCTGGCAGTCTCTTGATGGTGTATTAACAGAGGAGGAAGTTTACAGGACAGTATTCAGTTCTGAGGCAGACAAGGCACCTGGTCCAGACGGCTTTGGATTCTGATTCTTCCAAGTATTTTGGCCGCTGATTAAGAGTGATATTATGAAGTTGATGAACTCATTCTTTGATGTCTCCCATGGCATCGGTTGTCTCAATGCGACATTCTTCGCTTTGATTCCAAATAAGGAGGGGGCATCAGACGTGGGTGACTATCGACCAATTAACTTAGTGAATAGCAGTTACAAAATCATTGCGAATGTCCTCGTGAATAGATTAAAGCTTGCGATAGCTCACATGGTTGAGGCGAACTAGTCCGCTTTCATCCCTGGTAGGCTTCTTCAAGACGGGTTTACGGCCACGCAAAAGTGTATATCAGCGGTGCACCGGGACAAGCGCAAAGACATTGTTATTAAGCTCGACTTTTCTAAGGCATTTGACAATGTTAAATGGGATTTTCTTTTCAAAATCCTTAGTCAACATGGGTTTGAACCCAACTGGATAAGGATGGTCAATGAATGTATATCAACCGCAAAGGCATCGGTTCTAGTTAATGGCAAGCCGTGTGGGTTCTTCCACCTCAACAATGGTTTGCGACAAGGGGATCCCCTATCTCCTCTATTGTTTGTTGTGGTTACCAATATTTTTAGTAGGATGACGAAGCTAGCAGAAGGTGTGGGATGGATCAAGGTCTTAGAGTGCTTCGCAGGATGGGACACGATCTCACATGTTCAGTACGCCGACGACACGATCATTCTTTGCGCGACTGAAGAGTCCTCAATTCGTGGAGTTCAACTCATATGCAAGGTACTTGAGCTCCTCTTGGGGCTGTAGATCAATTTCCACAAGAGTGCCATGTTGGGTATCAATGTGGACCGGCCGGAATTAGATGGTTTCGCTCATATATTCCAATGTCAGGTTGCTGAATTTCCAGTAAGACATTTGGGATTACCTCTTCATCTTGGTAAGTTCTTGAAGGCGGAATGGGCTCCACTGATAGAGAGGTTCGAGAAGAGACTAGAAGGTTAGAAGGGTAAGCTATTGAGCGCTGGGGGTTGCCTGACTCTCCTCCAAGCGGTTCTTTCCAACCTTTCAATCTATTTTCTATCTATGTTTAAAATTTCAAAGGGCATTCTTCAGCGTCTGGATTGTATTAGAATACGCTTCCTCTGGTGTGGCCAGTCGCAAGAGAAGAGGAAGGTGCACATGGTTAAATGGGAAGTGGTGTGTAGTAATAAAAGAGCTGGTGGGCTAGGGATTCTTGATTTGGAGGAGATGAACAAGGCCTTATTGTGCAAGTGGAAATGGCGCAGGTTGACAAACAATTCACTGTTATGGGTGCATCTCGTGGAAGGAAGATACAGGTACTCCCAACACTTCATCAACTGTTTTCCAAGGGGCTCGCCATGACCATCAACACTCTGGGCTGGCATCCTCAAGGCAACTGCACAATTCCAAGAGGTCATCCGCTGGTCAGTGAGGAACAGAAATGTCATCTTGTTTTGGCTGGATCTTTGGATCGGGGAGTCCACTCTCAAATCGAGATTTCCATCGCTGTTCGAGTTGGCAATCAACAAGGAGGGCTTTTTGGCTCGGGGCACATCAAGCAGGAGAATGGGGGGTCACGTTCGCTGGTGATCTAAGCAAAGAAGAGGCAACTTTGTATATGGACTTTCTGAATGAGCTCCAACAGGTGACTTTATCGCCGGATCGTGAAGATATGGTGTGCTGGAGACCTATGCCACGGTCAGGGTTCACAATACACAATTGCTATGAGTGGTGGTGTAGACTAAAGCCACGGGTGGACGAGTTTGCGTAAAAGTTTTTAGAGATTTGGAAACCAAAGCTTCCCTTGAAGATTAAGTTCTTTTTATGGCTGGTTTACCACAATAAACTCCTCACAAAGGCATACCGTTTGAAGTGGGCACCGTCGACGGACCCATCTTGTCCCATCTATGGCGGTGGAGAGGAGACTACTGTGCATCTCATGCTCGAATGCCCGATGGCTCAAATGATTTGGTGGCGTCTGGAGGTTGCCTCAGATTTTGTGAGGGAAAATCAATCTCTCAATGAGATTTGGAAAGCCGGTCAATGTCTCTGAGCAAGGGGAGATAAAAGTGTCAAAGCGAAGATCTCCCAATCACTTGTTCCGGCGATGATGTGGGCAATGTGGATCGCTAGAAATCATTTGGTGTTCCGCGGGACTGTAGTTTATGAAGAAAATATCTGGGACATGGCCATGCAGCTGATTCGGGATTGGGGAGTGCACTGTGCAAGAGCACGTCAGGTTTCTTTTGTGGGTGGTACACTATGTATTGAGGAGTAGTTTTACATTGAACAGTTATCAAGCTCGGGGCTGCCAGTAGACACTTCTTCTATTTAGGCACTCTGGATTTGGACTGTCTTTCAATTATGTATGTTTCATTGGGCGTTACCTTTATTTGAATTAAACTAAGGCGATTGTCTATCATTAACCTTAAAAAAAACAGCCATGAAAAACTCTTTATTAATTATGATTAGAGCATCTCCGATTTTATACTAAAATTTTTACTCAAATTTAAATTTGAGTAAAAATTACTAAAACCTTCTACAACCATTTACCCATAGTTATACCAAATTAAGCTTTTATTCAAATCATTACTCAAATTAAGTTGGACCCAATTATTTACCCAAATTTTCAAATTTCTTTCCCTTTGTCTCCACATTTTCTTCCAATGTGACTTTTTTTTTCCAATTCCATTTTTAGTTTAATTATACTAGATGTCTTCTCACCCTTCTAAATTTTCAATATCTCTTGAACAAAAAAAAAAGATTTTATTTCTTAAATCTTTATCTTTTTTTTTAACTTCTTATTTTTGTTCTAATAAAAAATATTTTGTTTATTTTTTAAAAAAATGGATGATTATAATTTTTAAATTGAATATACTGAAGGGAAGAAAAATTGAGTAATAGTAATTTTTTTATATAGGAATTAACTTGAAGAAGATGCGAATTTTTTAAAAGATTTGTGTCAAATACAAAATGATAATTGTAGACACATCATATCAAATCAAATTTTACTTAAATTTTAAGTAGGTTTGCTCAAACCTATACTTAAAATTTGAGTATATGTTTGAGCAAGGGCTGGAGATGGCCTAAATCTACACAGGGGTACGGATGCATTAACTTAATTTTAATAGGGGTATTTTAATAAAATAAAATTTTAATAATGGTATACATGTAAAAAATTCCATTGTTTTGATTTAGAATTCCGGGGTTTGTATCGTGTGCGTGACATATGGTTGTCGGGGAAGTGCTTTGAACGTGATTTTTCTTTTTTTGGTTGGAATTGTTGACGATTGCGTTTGCGAAACGGTCCAATGGAGAGTGTATTTTGTTAATGCGTCACATCAAGAAAATCATTGATTTGACGATATCCACCACTCCGAGATAACGATGCACGTTCGACGGATTTTGATGTTGTGTTTGGTTATGGTGCGTGTCGGTGGTCCTGAAACGTGAGAACATGGAACTGAAACGGAACCATCAATGGTCTTCTAACAAATTGAATTAGATAAGAGTGTTATTACATTGACATAAAGTTTTTGCAGTCTCGTCTTTAATAGATAGACATTTTTATATTATTTTAATATTATATACATATATATCTTGAATATTTATTTATTTATTTTTAAATAATAATATTAATTAATTTATCTATATATGTATTTCAATTTTCATAACAATGTGTAGTATAGATGGTGGCTTGAGGAGGTATGTGGAGGCAAAGGAGTTCAATATGATGTTGGTCCTTCTCTGAGAGTTAGGATGGCTCACGTCGGTAGTTGGGGTGGCGGACAGCTGTGTTTGACGTCCATCTTTGGGGTTGGGTTCACCGTAAAGGATTGTTAAAAATGGTGGAGGCGGTTTCACTAACCCGACTCTAGGATCTCTGGGCCTAAGGTTCCATTGAAAGTCTAAGCTTTCTTGTGGCTCCTTTACAAACACATGGTTCTCGTACAAGTTTACCATTTGAGATGGACGAATGCGATAGACGTGGATTGCATGTTATGTGGTCAGGGACCTGCATCCATGGAGCGCCTGTTTGTAGGCCGCCCTTTTTCACAGCGAATCTGGTGTGTCGGTGGAGCCGCTACATTTTGGGCTATTTGGATAGAAAGGAACATGGTGTTATTCAGGGGAGGTTCTCCTTCGTTGGAGAAAATTTGGGATGTTGTCATCCACTTCATTGGGGATTGGGGGTGTTTTTGTGTAGGTGCTAGTAGGGTCACATTTGTTGGGGGCAAATTTTGATCGAGTAACTTATTATTGATGTTAAAAAATGATCTAAATGAATATTGATTATGAATAATAAAAAAAATTAAATTTAATTCAATTTGGTTTGGTTGATTCAGGTTTTTTTGAAGTAAAACTAAATTCAAACCAACGTAGATCAGTTTATTAATATTTCAATTCATCTAAACCACAAAACTATTGACCCCGAAAAAAAACGATTTGGATCGGTTCGGTTTAACCGACCAAAGTTGCACCCTAATTGTCATGTGTAATGGCAAAATAGGAGTGTAATTTGAGCGGGTTCAACCCGACTCAACCCGGTTTATGGACGGATTTGGGTTGTAATTTTTCTCTGTCAGGTCCAACCTAACCCGAATCTAATTCAGGTTGGGTTTGAGTTGGGGGGGTCAGGTTAGTTCGGTTCAACCAGAGCTAATCCGAATCCAATCCAATTCAACCCGAACTAACCCGAAATGCAAAATACATTTGTGCATGTTAAGAAATAGGGCTTTATTACAAATTTAAAGAATATATCTTGTTAAACGATATATATACACCTCGTTAAATTTTTTCTTACACTTGTTAAAAATAGATTCATTCAACTTAAAAATGAATCGATATATGGATCAAGAGGGCCATCCCATCCGCCTCAATCGTCCCGCGGCTGAAGCTGACCGCCGCTTAGGTTTCCACCTTCCTCGACCAGACTCTCATTGCGAGTTCCTTTGTCAGTGCGGATAAGGGCTTTCGAGCGTGTTTTAATTGTTTTGTTTTGTAGCTTGAATGGTTCTTTAGGATATATATTTAAAGAGGATTTGATAGATTGTGCGTTTTGGTTATTTAGGCAAATTTTGTGAGGACTGTAGGGTGATTTTTAGGGTTGGGTTTTTTGAATCCTGATGGAGTATGTGCCAATCACAATGTTGGTTCAAGATACATTGATTCGGAAAGGAACATCATGATCGCAGAAAGAGTAGGTTTGCTGGGTCATTGTAGAAATTTGATTTGTTTAAATTCTGGAGATTTTTTTGACCTGAGCCTGGGCTCAACCTGAACCCACGGGTTGAGATCAGATACAAATTAAACTCTCATCTCACTCATTTATCTTTATAATCAATCTTTATCCCACAATTTATTCTGATTTGACAAAATGATAAGTGATAATTATAGGAAGAAATGAGTGAGATGACAATTTATTCCCATATGGTATGAATGATAATCGGGATAAATTACAGACAATTGTCTCAATTTTAAAATGACAATGAAGATATTTTGTTCCACCTAAATGTTGTGATAAGTGATAACATTTATCCTCACTTTCTATATAAATTTTAACAAATATGAATATGAACAAAATTGATTGATTTTTTATCTTCTAAAATGAAGATAACTTATCCTTAAAATTTTAACTCCTTACCAAAGTAGTCCAAAATCCAAACTCCCAGGTTGAGGTCGGATTCGAATTAAATATTGTGTATCGCGGGTTGGGTTTGGACAGACATTCAACCCGACCCAACCCGGATCTTGTGAAGTCGGGTTGTTAACATTCTATTTTTGGCGCCAAAAAAGTCCCTTCCCGCCATCTCTCTCTCTCTGTCTCTCGTGAAAGCAAAGCCGCGCCTTTTCAGATAGACATCGTTCGCATCTTTCACGCATCGGCGTCGCCTTCTCTTCCCCTAGGCGACCCTCCCTCATCCCCCCCTTGGTGGCATCAGTTCCTGATAAGTGAGGTTAGGGTTTTAGTTTTCTTTCTGATTCAGGTTTTTTTTTAGATCGTTTTGTTTCTATATACGTCCCATCTATTGTGGTTAGGTTTTTTGTTCCAGATCTTTATTGTCTTTGTTTTTCTCAAATTTTTTTTTTTGCCCATAAAAAACTGATCCAAAGTCAAGTCGAGGTTCACTAAAGTACAGGTTTTTTTTTATCAATTATTTGTCCAGAATGAAATCTTTTGTTGAATCCATTAGTTAAACAATGGTTGCCTTCGCAAACTACTAATTGTGGGTGACATGTAAAGAAAATTTGCTTTAGTTTAACCTCTTTTGCTTCTTTTGGATTTATGGGTCAGACTGAACTATGATGGAAGAAGAATCTTGTAATGGAAGGGACGACATGCTGATCGATGGGCACGAACCTGTTCAGCAGCAAGTGAGCACTATCCCTAAAGGGTTCAATCCTGACCATCTGAAAGTTTACTATGGTAAACCCTTTGAAATTCAGCTTTTCGTCTTTCTTTTTTAATTAATCCGTCTGATTTCACTTTCGAAATGTTTGTCTGGATTTGGATATAACCCCCAAGTTTTTAAGATTGAATGATTGATAGCATAATTTAAGTGAAGTGCTCTTTGCACTGAAACCCAACTATGCAACTGTATAATTTGTAGTATTGTAATAACAACAGTGCCCGTGGGTTGAAACAACCTAATATCTTAGAATTGTTCCTGTTAGAAATAGTGGTTGCTTTAATCCGCTCAACCAATTTTCTGTTAGTGTCTGTTACTATAAAAATATGATATAATTGCCTTTCTTTGTCTGAAGAACACTTTGTATTAAAGATCTCAAACCACCCATGATGATGTTTGACATTTTTTACTTGGCAGGAAAACTCTTTCCGCATGCTGATATCTTCAAATGGATGTCATATGGAAATGGTAGTTCACATTTCCTGAAGAATTTGTCTAATGCGTTTTTATTTGCTGGAGCATTTCTTTATTGCTTTCACTCATATTGGCCTTTTCATATGCAGATGGAAAGCATCCTGGCTGTGACCTATCTTACTTCGGACGAAGAGAATTCTCATTTACCTTGGAAAATGATATTTATCTTCGCTTCCAGTCATTCAATAGTGCAACTGAACTGGAGCATGCTATTAGAGAGAAGTGTCCATTCAAAATCGACATTGGGCCTGTGTACAGTGTAGATGTATGACTTCTTAAAAAATTCTTTGCCTCTTGGTAAATTCATTCCAAATTGTTTCCAAAGTATTTGTTTTTATCACTGTAATTCTCTTTGCTGTTTTTTTAATAATCTTACATCTTTAATTTTTTGACTTCTGTTAATTCCGGTGCACATATATTCCATATTCAGCCTTTGATGTGGTTGTTATTTTTTTATTTGCACCAAGTCTTTTTCTTAATTTTCCCCCTTCTTCCAGCCAGCAAAAAGACATGCATATGCACAGGGTGGCGACAATGTGTTTACCCCAATGGAAAGAGAACTTATATTTGATATTGTAAGCCCTAAGAATATCCCTATGTGTTTAGATGCCAAAAATTACCAGATGACATGGTTGAAATGACTGACTTATGTGCACCTACCCACTTTCAGGATATGTCAGACTATGATGATGTTCGATATTGCTGTTCTGGAGCAGATGTTTGCTTAGACTGCTGGCCTTTAATGACGGTTGCTATCAAAGTGATGGATAGAGCTCTCAGAGGTTTCTTGACCTCATAACCTTCCATATAAACTGTGGACAGAATTAACTTTCATGAGCCATTGAATATCAAATCTCTTTTTTTAAGGGGGCTGTCATTTATTTCTTTTGAATGGCTGTAGTCATCAATTACTATATTAAGATACTGCGTCCCTCTTGCAGATGATTTTGGTTTTGATCATATTCTATGGGTTTATAGTGGCCGGCGTGGTGTCCACTGCTGGGTTTGTGATAGGAGAGCTAGAAGGTACCTTAACTAGTTTCCTAAGATTGGGTTTAATATTCACACATATTGTATTGGGGTGGTTATAGATGCTGTTAATTTTCTTCAGGCTGACTAATGAACAGAGAGCAGCAGTTGCTGATTACTTCCGAGTTTATAAGGTTGTAAATCATATATTTTCAATTGGATGGAAAGGAAATAATGTTTCTTTTTATCAGGCCACATCTGATAGATCTTATTGATGATATTTTCTTGTTTAGGGTAGTGAAAATAATGCAAAGAAGGTGTCACTAACAGGTCCAGTTCTTCATCCTTTTCTTGCGTAAGTCTCCATCTTCTTTACTTGTACATTGACTACTGCAAAATATGTCCTTCAAACTTCTTCAACCAGTTACTGTCTCTTTCTTCAGGAGATCTTATACAGATGTTCTCGAGGTCTTTTTTGAAAAGAAGCTTCTCTGTGGTCAACAGCTGTTTTCTACCCAAGAAAAATATGAGAAAATCCTAGCCATCATTCCTGATGAATGTAAGAGGACTGGGAACTTACGTCATCAATATGACTAACCATGAATATTTTTCTGCCTCCTTAAATTTTTTTTGCTGTTCGTTATGATCTCATATTGTATGCTTTACAGCTACCGCTGCTGAACTTCATGATAGATGGCAAGGAAACCGGCGGTCTTCTATTCCCAAAGGAGATCCCAACATTGTCAGGTGGGAGCAATTGAAGCATACGTTGCAGTCTGGAAAGCACAAGGTCCGTACTTGCTACCATTCATTCCATATGTTGTTTGCAGTCAGAACCAAGTGTTTACTGACCGTTGATATAGGGACAAGGTCTTCGAAGATGTATTGAAGAAATTGTCTTCTCCTACACCTACCCACGGCTTGATATGGAGGTTTGGTGATTATTTTATTTCTTTGCATTCATAATCATATATTTATCAAAGATTATCTTTCCATTCATCTTCTTTTCTATGCCATGGGTTACTCAGGTTTCAAAGCACATGAATCATTTGCTAAAGGCACCATTCTGTGTACACCCAAAAACTGGTCAGTATAGGCTGTTGAACTATAGACACATCATATGTTGGAGATTCTTAATTATGTAAATTTCTCATATTGTGATTGTGTTTACCAATATATTCATACTTGGAATTGCACAATAAAATTCTGATATGCTAATATTTTGGCTTTTTATCACATTACAGGTCGTGTCTGTGTTCCTATTGATCCTGATCACTGTGAGGATTTTGATCCCACAGCTGTGCCAGCCCTTTCTGAGGTTAGTTCTCTAAAAACTGTTGAAACTTGAAATCGAGAAGCTTCTGGTTATTTTTTGATGTGTATTTTCATTGTTCCATTCCTGAACTCTTGTTGTTTTCAGGAGTCTCTGATTTGGTAAGTGTTTTCGTCCGTTTTTTATGATGCATGCTAACGCATGTGATACTTTCCTTTATAGACATCTGTCTAATAGAGAATTTATGTGCAGCTTTTAGAAGAGCTTAACATGGGAGCTCCAAAATCAGATGTAGATAATGGTATGACGCCAAACTAATAAATTTGTTATCATTTGGCTAAAGTTAGCTCGTATTTTGAAGCCAAAATGTTCATGTTCTCTTAGGAGGACCCAAAACACATTGGGTTTGTGCATTGAGAATTCAGTAACAGTACAACAGCATGCGGATTTGCACTATGATTGCTAAAGGAGATAATGATGTTAATTGATGTCCTTTATAATTATCCATTACATTTTCTTTGATGTCAGAATGGGAGAACTTGCTTGGTGAATCTTGCGGCCATTGTTTAGAGATATTGATTTATTGATGATCTTGATAACTATCGATTGCATTTTCTTTGATGGCAGAATGGGAGGCAACATTGCTTGGTGAATCGATCAAATTTTTCAGATTGTCATTCTTGCAGCCACTGTTGAAATCTTGCAAGGTACAACATTTTACCATGTTGCTGCTTTCTTCTTTTGTCTTCAAAATTGTTAAATCTTGTTCTGGATCACCATAATCATCATCCCCCTAAGTTCTATTCTACACAATTCCTCAAAACTTAAATATGGTTTCTTTACTAAGCTCACCTGATATGTTTGCTCCCATTGGCTTGTTATCACAAAGTTTTGTGATGCCTGTATCATGTGAAACATATTGCTATTCATTAATCACTGTAAGATTGAAAAGTAAAACATAAGTTCTAAAAAATATAAAATGTCATGTGGATTAATATTCCAAAATGCACAGAACTATGCCTATTCTGGCTTTTTGTTATTGATTGATTGTCATCGCTGGTTGCTTGAATACTGTTCTGTTATGGATTGACCCCACTATTTTCCTACGTGATGTATCCTTCCACTGTGTAATCTGTGTGCTATAGGGGAATGCATTGTCTTACTGTTTAAAGTATAATAGGATATACCCATTCAGTTTGGTCATGTACACCTTGTGAATGCCTGAAGAGCATAAATGAGTTGTATCAGCTCAGCTTGTTTAACTAAAATTTTGATACAACCAAAGGGCAGGTTCAATATATTGTGTTGATTTTGAGTTTTGATGTGATTCAAATGATACATTTATTAAATAACCTGTGGTAATTTTTTTTATTGAAAATAGCTAGTATTGGATTCCTCTATGTGACTTGTTTTTATGAATCACGTATTACCTGTTTCTTATATGAAGCCTGAAAATATATGATAATGGGTGTTGGTACACTTGATCATTGTCATTCCTACAGTCATTTATGTAGTCCCCGCCTTCCCCTAACCTAGTTTGAGGGGCTGCAAAAGTGACTGTTAAGTGTCCCTGACATTTTTTATTTCTGATAATGATTTAATTCATTGATAGATAAAGTGAATAACTTTATTCTTCAATGTTGCTGCAGGAAGAGATAGAGAGTTCATACAATGCAAAGCTTCAACCTGCGAAGAATTCCTTGACCTGGTAGAGCTGCATCCAAAGCATGCAAATAAGAACGGAACTGCAACATGGGTTTGCAATATGCTAAATACTAAATTAATACTCTTCCAGGTTGTATTCTAGTTATGGTTATTAGGTTTCCATCTTAGAAACAACTCAAGCCTGGCAGGTTCTCTTTAATATTTGTGGCATCAGATATTATTATTCTTCACATGATGAATTCTGTGTATTTAATGTAACTGGATGCTGAGGCTGTATTTATAAAAACTTGATTACATTCATGTGACTACTAACTAGTTCAGATTCTCAGTTTGCTAATATTGTCTGATGAAACTGAAATGTGTAGGACTTTGGTGGTTTTTAACTTTTGTTCCTACTCTGTAACCCTGGAGAGAAACAGCTTTCATAATGAGAAGAACCTCTGTAGATTTTTCAAATTCAGAGGTGGTCAATCCATATGCACATCTGGAACCAATTGGTTAAAATAGGTTTTAGTGAATTTGGCTTCTCTCTAAACTTGAATTTAATGTGTATCAACATGTATGTTGGCAGCTCTATTATGGAACAAGGTTGGTTGGCCTTTGCTCCATTGAGATGAGGGTTAACTCAACTAGTGTGTATGTAGTGAATCTTATGAGTGGATTAAGAAATCTTTGGCAAGGAGACAAGGGAATAAACAAGGAAAAAATGTTTGGAGAACAACTTATCCCTTTTGTCATAAAAAATAGTTAGGATAAAGTGGGGATAATTTTTCATTTTTAAAATGAAATGATGTTTTTTTTGTTCCATGCCGTTTGAATAGAGGCATAAGTTATTATGAGGTTTATGTCTATTCCATGAATTGTTGATTTTATCAATTGAATAAGTGATTTTTTGTTTGATTGTATTTTTAGTTATTCTCGTTTAAGAACGTAATAATAAAAGTTTGAATTTCTAGTTGATGAAGAATAAAATGTAAATAAAATGTAAAAAGTTGATTTGACATGTATGCTCTATTGATATATAAGAGGTGATGACATGTGATTTAAAATGATAAAAAAAAATTATGGGACTCACTTATGATTGTTAATGGAATATGCTAATTCCGTGGGTAAATGAGATTACTATTTCCCTTTATTATTTGTTATTCCAACTTATTCCCTTCACCCAAACACTTTTTTCTTCTTCCATATTTCATGCCTTTTCTTATTTATTCTCCTTTTATTGCTCCATCCAAACAATTAGAATTGAAAAATATAAATAATGATAAAATTGATAAATATTTTATCCTCTAAATTTTGGACATCTTATCTCATTGTCAAACCAAGCTTTATTAGTGTTTCTTTTTTATTAGATGGTTCTCCGCTCTGGCCACAATCACATACTAATACAATAAAGACTTACATAACATCTTCAATGGACATGTTAACTCACTAGTTACTGTCAAATTTTTAGAAAACATGTAAAATGGTGCTCCAATAGAAGTGTTAAGAGTAAGCTAAATGTAGGCCTCACCTGTCATATGTTAAGGGAAGTGTTAACTGTGGCTAGTGCTTTAGTCAGTTAAATGTGAACCCCACCATTTAAAATATTCAAAAAAATATTATTTTGAGTGGGTGGAGAGGTGGGGTCACTATTATTTTGGCTAGTTATTTAGCTAGTCCATTGGAGTAATAACGATCAATTAAATAAGAATATCCGATTCAGGAATATTTGGTGATGGTAAAACACTCAAAACAGATCTTTTAAAAGTTAGAAATATCCAATTCAATTACTTTTTAAAATTATATAAAAAAATTCATATTTTACAATCTTAGAAATATATATTTTTGTTATTCCACACCAAAAACCTATCACATTGAGGTAATCCTAGAATTATTCATAATATTTCTCTAAATATATCTTTATTTTTTTGTTAGTCTCGACGCTGGAGGAGTTTTTTTTTTTGTGTCTATTGATTGTATGTCGTGACATTTCTATATCTCTATTAATGGTATATCTTCTCATTTTTTTATAAACTGATCTGCATCATTGTATATCCTTTTATTTAATCATGTATAATTTTATTTATATACTACGGATCCATATAGTTTAGGGGAATTGAAACTTGATTTTCTTTTTCTTTCCATAATACAATAATGAGATGTATGACACATATATGACATGTATCTTTTCACATATTTTTATGGTGTAATTGACAAATATCCATCTTTAAAGAATCATTAACATTTAATGTAGTATATCATCAAAAGCTTAAATTTATATTGTTACTTATCTCAAATTTTAATTTGAGCATTCATGTCATCAGGTGAATATGAAAATGTATGAAATACTTTAACAAAGTTAAAGAGGTGCAAAATATTTTAACAAGGGTTAAAGATATTTTAAGGATTTAATTAATTACACAAGGGCAATAGCCTTTTTAATTTTTAAAATGGTAAAATTTTTTTTTATATAATATTAAAAAGTGGCTTATTTGAATATCAATAATGATTTTTGAGCCCCAACTTATAGTCCTTATCATAAACCCCATGTGGTGGCACACATGTAATTCCCTATTTTCCCTTATTTATTTTTTTTGATTTATTTGATAACCAATTTCTTTCTTCCAATGTAGGAGGCGATTACAATATATATTGATCTCTTAGTTCTTTTTTTTAAAAAAAAACCAATCCAATCCATCCATTTGTTATTGAGAGGAGCTTTTTTTTAAAAAACAACTGAATGATTCACATTTTTTTCAATTGATCATCTACGAAATTAAACACCAAACAACAAATCGATTTTAGTTATTGAGAGGATGTTTGTTTTGTTTTTTTCATCTGAGTGATTGTTTGATGTTTCAATGATGGTGATCGTTTTAGGTTTGGCTCATTAAATTTTTTATTTTGATTATATAGATATTAATACTTATATAAATCCCTTTTTTGTATGTTTAATCATTTCTAAACAATGAATCTATTCAGTATTATTTTTTATCAAGCATGTACAGTTGTGTATTATGATATAGATGTTAGTAATTCTGTGTTTCTTTTTGTTTATAAGCATTAAGTATTATTTATTTATTTTTACAATCTTGCAAATAAAATTTTTTGTTTTGAATTCAGATACATCCCAAATGTATCTGAATATTACATGCATCTTGCTTTTGTATCTTTTTGTTTGTCTTTTGATTTTTCTATTAATGTAATGTAATGGACGATAAAATTGTTTATGTTAGATACATTTTTTGGTATTTGTATCCATAGTTTATTTACATTCGTGCAAACGTTTTTGTTACTTTTTATATTGAATTTAGATACATTTTTCAATGTATTTGAAAAAACTAATATATGGTGTATCTGAAAAAATAATATAGAGCTGTATCTAAATCTGTATCTGTATCTGAGAAAACTAACATACTCATCTGTATCTAAATTTTTTTCATCTATATCTATATCTAAATTTTATATGTATTTGAATATGAAAAAACTAATATATGATTGTATCTATATTTGTATTTATATATGAAAAACTAATATACTCATATGTATCTATACCTGAAATTTTTAATATACTCATCTGTATGTGCATCTGAAATTTTTTAGATATATATGTATCTGAAAAAACTAATATACTCATTTGTATCTGAAATTCTAATATATTTGTAACTGTATCTGAAAAAAAGTGAAAGTAGAGATCGGAGGAGGTGGAGACCGGAGTAAGACTCGAAAGGTAGCAAATCCACCTCTCATATGATAGATGGCGACGAAGCAATCTAAGGGTGGTGACACCGATTGCCGAAGATGAGGAGGCCAGCTGGAATGGATTTTTGAAGTGGAGGATGACATATAGGAGGGTAAAAAAAGAATTTTTCAAACGATGGAGTATTTGATTGGGAGGTGGTTATGCATTATCAATCAATGAGGGATTGCTTTCTTGATAATGAAAAATTCAAATTTAAAAAAAGAATATTGTCTTTGCAATTTTTACCAATGAGATAATGATAACTATTGAAGCTTTTCAATGGGGTCTAAACTTTTGGGGCCCATATAGCATGACATTTTGAATATTTCTAACTTTTATGAGTTTTTTCGGGTATTTTTCTTTGATGGCAACATGAAATAGAGTGCATTAGCTCCCATAACAAAACATAGCATTTTAGATGACATTAACTCGGATTTGAACCTATTTGACCCGTTCACAGTCCCGAGCATCTACTAAATGGGTGGCTCTATTTGCGCTCCTCTATTATGTAAATAAGCTCCTTTATACGTAAGCCTCTCACTTTTTGGTTAAACTAGTTGTTGTGTATGTGCAAATGCACATAGACAATGTCTAACATATGTTTTCATTAATATTTATATCAAATAATTTGATTATTATAACATCTTTACAATAATAACTTCAAATGTAAGAAATCTAATGTCTATAGTTTATCCATGAAAATAATAGTATCAAACATGAAAGTAAAACAATAATATATTCATAGTAGACAATGTCTCATATGAGTTTTTCTAAAATAAAAAGTATAGAAAATATAAAAAAATTAAGAAAAAAAAAGCTACCAAGAAAGCAAGTCACCCTCAATTGCCAAATACATTAATCCCCAAAAAAATTATTTAAGAAAATAGTCAATACTTATACATAATTAATCAATTCAAAAGAACCAAATAATCGAAAACTATTAATGAGAGATATTCAAACTAAATTAAAACGGATTGTCTCATATAAAAAAATGAATCAATTTGGAGGATTACAATTTAAGATAACAAGAGAATTGAAAGTAAAAAGCGAACAATAGAAAAATAAAAAATATTTAATAAAGAAATTTAAATAAATTATATGAAGGAAAATTTTCCAAAATAATATTGTAAGCATATATTTTTTACACTCTCATTTAATTAAAAAATCATACTAATATAAAACAATTTTATTTGAGAGTGGTTTTACTTGTTTTAAATATACATTTTGAAACAATATAAATTTATTTGTTAACACACACAAGGAAAAGGATAATACCAAATGATTGAGGACACACCACAAAAATAGAAGTAAATATGGTAATGAGAATCTGACTAACACAAGTAAAAAAAAGTATTTGAAAATGTAGTTTTTTTGTTAGAGATAATTTTGGGACAATAGATTAGATATCATTTGATAAAAATAATAGTTACATTAAAAAATTTACATTAATTTTTTTAAATAATAGTTACATAAAAAATGAATTTTTTATAAAGATTTTGTTGTAAGTATTAATGTATAATTTGAAAAAATTTCTACTGAATTACTTGCAGAGAAAAAAATTTAAAAAGCACAATCTATTTGAAATAATCCTTACTTAAATAGAATCAAAACAATGAACCATAGAAATAGAAAAAGATGGAAAATGAGTCGAGTCAATTCTCACAATTTTTGGATTTGTTGTTCGTTGGATTGAACCCCTTCCTCGTCTTAGAAGTTGTGATAGAAGGAAAAGTTGTGATGAGTAAGTAGATAATCGATATCTTATTAAAAATCCTACATGAAAATAATTTAATAGAAAAAAATCATATATCATATAAATGAATTATATAAATCAGATGATGACTCATGTACTGTGCAAAAATTGTTAAATCATATAAATCATATATCACAATTGAAGAGAATAAACAGAAAAAATAGAGAGATGTGAAAAAATGGATTGCTATGAGGACAATGAAAAGATAAAACGATGAATATATAATTAACAAAGGGGGAAAGAAACTCAATTTAATGCATTGCAATTAATATATTTATTTGTGATGACTATGAAAAAAAATGAATGGCAGAAGATGAAAAACAAACGTTTAATAAGAAGGTGGGGAGGTGATCCAAATCCATTTGACGTGTAGAAGGATGTGATCACAAGGAAAAATAATCAATTGAATGCACTGCAATTAAATACATTCATAATTTTTGTGATGAATGGTAGAGGAGGAAAAAATGCAAACATTTAATAAGAAGTTGAGAGGTTATCCAATGCCATTGCACATGTAAATTTGAACAAAAGAATGGGATTGAAGATGAGTGACTGGATTGTTATCGTTAAAATATTAGTAATTTTTTTAGTTCAAATTTTTGGCCATTCGAAGACGTGAATAAAATCATATTTTAACAATAATTTAACTTGTGAATTTAAATTAAATTTTATTTTTGTTTTAAACATATTTCATTATATCTTTTATACATATCCTAAAATCTTGTGAATAAAATTATATTATAAATTTATAATCCTAAATTAAAATTATAAGACAAATATTAAAAAACTGTGAAGATAGAAATAAAATGCATTTTTCCTAATATAAAACCTAATAAAAAAAATTAACATTAACAAAGCATATTAAATTTTAATTTAAGGAAAAAGATGAAATAAATAGTAGCATTTACAATATTAATTACATCTATTCATATGTTATTTTTAATTTTTGAATGCAAATTTTAATAATTTTTTTAGTGTTGCGGTCATTCTTTTATTGTTCATGTCATATTTCAATTGATGTGTTGGTATTTTTTTTTTGCGTGTGTATATTATGTAGTAGTTGAGTAAAAATTGTTTATTTGATTGAAGAGTTCGGGAAGACTAAAATGGTCAAATGAAATGTATATAGATATGATTCATGCATATGTTGGAATAATAATTATGATTTTGGATTCCATACAAATAAATGGCATGCCCTGTAAATGCATTGAACAATAAATGTATAATAATTTTTAATAAATTATATTAACAAAAATTTATATGTAAAACAAATTGAACACTAACCATGTGTCATGCGCGTAAAAAAATATTAATAGGAACTCCATGCATTATATGTAACTATGTAAGATTTTTACTTAAAATTTGAATAGGTCATGCATCATATGTTGCAACCAATGTTAATAAAAAAAATGAATAGGAATTTATTCTTAGATATGTTACAACATAATTTTCTTAATCAAAATACAGTATACAATATATTCTAATAGTGAATTATATTTTGAATATTCTTTCATTTTATAAGGATCATTTATCTTAATAATATTATAATATTTAATTTTTATTAATAGTTAATTAATATATTAATCTACTTTTAGTTGGTTACAATGAATTATATTTTGAATATCCTTTCATTTTATATAGTAATATAGATAATATTATAATATCTAAATTTAATTATAAGTTAATAAATATACTAATATAATTTAAGTTGGTTACAATGAATTATATTTTAAATATCCTTTCAATTTGTAAGTATCTCTTTATCCTAATAATATTATGATATTCAATTTTAATTATAAGTTAATAAATATGTTATATGATGTAATGTATGTCTTATAGTATAAATGAGATTAAAATGATATAAATGAATTTTTATGGAATTGAATAGATATATAGGGGTAAAATGGTAAAATGACTGTGATTAAAGTGGTGTGAATGGATTGTAGTGGGATTGAATGGATTGACAAGGGTAAAATGGTCAAATGACAGATTTTTGATTTAAGAGACTTTTATATAATAATATAGATAATGTAAGATCCCATGTATTTAAACCCTAATAAATTTTTTTTTTGAGGCCCGAGTTATTTTTCACTTGAAAAATATTTAATTATATGATATGAGTGGGTGTACTTATTAAATGAATGTTAATAAAAGATTTTTCTAAAAAAATTAGTGGACTTACTTATTAGAAGGTGTACTTGTTAGGTATATTCAAATAGATCTTTAACAACAAGATCAGGGTACAAATAGAGCCACCCCCTACTAGATTTGGATCGCCAATCAATCTCGTCGGATGAGGAACCAACGGCTATGATTCAAACAAATTGTAACAACGTTAAAAAAGGCATTCCCGGAAAATCCATCGGTTTCAGAGGGTACTTTCGGTGGAAAAAAGAAAATCTCCTCCCAAAACAGAGAGATTTTGCTAGAGTTTATGCGCAACAACGAAGAGAAGCCCCACCTCTTTAAACCCTAATAAATAAAAAATTCACGCCCGTTTTATATCCCTCTTGAAACAAAAAACCTAGTCCCCTTCGTCTCCCTACACCCGGAGGAACTCCCTTGTCTCCTACAGTGGTTGTTAAAGACGTCCAAAGGTCCTTTGACGGACTCCGCTGCAGGAAACCCCGCACACCCGGCAATCGCGCGGTCTCCTCTCGTAGATCCGTCTCGTCTTCATTTGGTAAGTAAGTAAACCCTCGTCGTCAATGCTGGAAAGGTTCCTTTGATTGGATCCTTGATTTTGTTAGACTTTATTTAGGCTTAGTCTCACCATTTCATTATATTCATTTTGACTTTCTATATGTGTAAACGACGGAAGTGTGTCTTTCTATCAATTTTTTCCATGATCATATTTCAAATTTCTGTTATTCAATTTATATGGCTCTAGTGTCGTCATTTTTAAGTCAAGAAGACATAAAAAGAAGTGCTGGTAGCAAATTCTACCTTGTTTGAGAGAAAAAAAAAGAGAGTAGAAAACAATTTAGTGAGTGAGATTTGGAGCGTTTGTCCATGTTGATTGATCTGATAATGAATAGCTTATGGTCTATTTTTGATATAATCTTGAAAAACAGAGCTTATTATTCATTGCTTATTATTTGAAGGTAACGACTAACGACACTTCAAACGTCGACATTTATAAATTCATACAAAACCTAAACCCTAATAATAATTTACAAATCCTAAACCACCCCGAAGAGAAACCTTTGAGCGAGTGAATGAACGAGAGAGAGGTCCGTCTCTGTTTGTTTATGTCGATCAAACTGATTTGTGGGTCTCTCAAGGTTTCTAAAGTGATGAATTTTGTTTGTTTTTAACTGTTTTAGGAATGATGAGCACCGCCAATATAAGGGACATCTTGACATCATTTAGTCCCAATCTGGACTTCTTCGCCATTACTTCCGGTGATGGTCGAATCAAGGTATCGATTCGCTTCGTCTTCTGTAAACCTTGTTTTTGTTCTTAAAACGATGGTTATTCAATTTTTTTCCTTCTCAGGTTTGGGACACTTTAAAGGGTCAGATACAGACAGAGTTCACAAACATCACCGCATCTGATGACACTGGTTTGTTCTCCGCCACGACGAGAGGCCATCTCTCGCTTGATTATAAGTGCATGAAGTGGGTTCAATCGGATGCTAAGGTTAACGCTGCTGCGTTAGCGCGATTGATGCTTTTTTTATGTGGACTTCTAAAGGTGTGTTGTTTTTTAGTTTTGATCGGTTTTTGAATTGATGTTTTGCAGAAGAAGAGGAAGCTTGGACATTCGTTGCTGGTGTTGGGGACAGGGTCTGGCGACGTCTTGGCTTTTGATGTCTCCGTGGGTCAGTTGAGATGGAAAGTGAGTGACTGCCATCCTGGGTTAGTCTTTCTTTTCTTATGGAAAAAATGAACTTTTTGGGACCATCTTTTCTTATAGGATAAAATTTTATGATCTTTAAATGATTTTGTAACTGGGTTTTCTAAGTATGGATGGTGTCTTAAATATGTGTGTTTCGCTTGGTTACACAATAAAATCTTTTTTGTGCATTTGATGACTTGCAGGGGTGTCACTGCTGTTTGCTCCCCTAGAAATGGTTTGTGCATCTATACAGCAGGGGCTGATGGTTTGGTTTGCCAGATTGAGTCTGCCACGGGAAATGTTATATGGAGGCATAAATCATCTTCGAAGGCTATATCTGCATTGTCTGTATCTGCTGGTACTAATGTTTTCTTTTTAAGATTTTCAATATCTATCTATATCTGAAATGAGGATTATTAGAATGGGATAGCTTGTCTGAATTCATTTCCTATAGAGTGTTTCTTATTTGGAATATGTACAAATGACCTTGCAGTATATTCCTTAGATACATAGTCACAAATTCGGGATTTCGGTCATAATTCGGTAGGGGTGAAGTTCACTTCGATTCGGATTATTCGAAAAGAAATACGGAAACAAATTCGAAAAAATTCGGGTACTTAAAAACATTCTATATATTATATATATAACATAAACTCAAAATACACAAGTAAACATTTAATTATAAAAAATAATGGATGCTCAGGTCAAATGAATGAATAGAATCATGAGGAGAGGTAACTATCAAAAATCATAACTCAGCATAGATGCATCTTCTAATATTAAGTTCTCTTTATTAATTAAGTTTGTCAGTGGCTATCCAGATTCACACAAATCAATACTCAATACACAAATCACAAGATTCTCAACAATAAAAAACAGAGAATCATGAGGAGAGGTAACTATCAAAAATCATAACTCAGCATAGATGCATCTTCTAATATTAAGTTCTCATTATTAATTAAGTTTGTCAGTGGCTATCCAGATTCACACAAATCAATACTCAATACACAAATCACAAGATTCTCAACAATAAAAAACAGAGGACCTTGAGTCGTTCACAAACAGATGAGAGAGAGAGAGAGAGAACTCTGTTTGAAGCCAGTGCGGACCGAAGTGGCCGACGAGGCGACGAGTGGGGACCTCTCTTGCAGTCGCAGAGACGGTGAATAACTGAATATCAAATTAGGGCATTGCCCCCTATTTTTCACCGAATAAACTAAATATTTGAATACCAAAAAAGCCCCTGAATTTATTTCAAATTTACCGTTTCGTCCCGTATTTTCTAACATACGCCGAATCACACGAATGGAGAGAATAATCGCCGAAACAGTCAGCACTGCTGCTGTTCGGCGGAGATTCGCGATCATTCGCGAATACATCGGTGGATTTGTTACTATTTAGGCAGGGAATATTAGAATGGGATAACATATCTAAGGTTAGCTGGTATTTAGGCAGGGACGTTTTTTGCAGTTGCTGCCATCTCCTTTTTTACTCAAATTTCAATTTCTTTTTTTCCAATGTTTATGGTTGTCGTACCTATTTTTTAATCTTTTAAGGATCATTTATATGATTGTACAAGGTGCTATATCACACCAAATTGAGGTATAGTTAATGATGTAAACCTCTCTTTATCCCAACAAGAATTATATACCCTGATAATATTGAGATTTGAATGGTAAATGTGAATCATGATGATTTTATGCGCTTAATTTTATTGACAGATGGGAAGATATTAGCTACAGCTTCTGCGCAACTGAGGATTTTTAATTGCATGGATAACAAGAAGATACAGAAGTTTACTGGGCATCCGTCAGTAAAAATTAAGCATCTTCTTTGCTTATGCTTTTGGTCACATGGGACACTTCATTTTTTTCCCCCTTCACATCAACTAAACTATGCATGCTAGTTCTGAATAGGTGGCTGTTCGTTGTCTGATTTTTACCGAAGATGTAAAGTATGCTCTTTCTTCTGCTGCTGGAGAGAAAAATATTGCTATTTGGAGGATAGATGATGCCAAAAAGCAATCTTCCTGCTGTGTTCTGTCGATGGAGCATCCTGCTGTTTTTCTGGATAGTAAAGGTTCAGATGACACAGGTGTATATGTTTTGGCCATTTCAGAAACTGGTCTTTGTTATCTTTGGTATGGGAAAAATATCGAGGAATTGCGTAACTGTAAACCTACAAAAATTTCATTGTTGATTGAGTCCTCCCGTATATATAATTCTGGTCCTGCATCTTCCATACTTGCTGCAAAATTTCAAGGGGTTGAAAAACCTGCTTCAGCTTTGGTGCTTGTTGCTCATGGGTCTGTAGTAAAGCCATCTTTTGATAGATGCTCAGTACAATATGGTGTAGACAAGATTGAATAACTCTCAGAATGGGGTTCTTTTGCCAACGAGTCAGTCATATGATTCTATCAAAGGCCAAAAGGTGCAAAACAGAGGTATGCCTGCCATATACAATTTCATTCTGTTCATTGAATATTAAACAATGATACCATTACATTAGAAATATGAGCATATTTTGACATATGACAAGCAGTTGAAAGAAGTAAACTACAAGTATTGTTAAATGTAGTGTTCAGTCATGTTTATTTATTTATGTATTTCTCATTGTTAGAATTTCAATTAGTTTCAAATATTGTTCTTAAGCAATTGATTACTATTTGTTGACTGAACAGTGACAGCTCTAGATCGTGCAAATGCGGAAGATGCTTTACTGCCTCCAATGCTTCATGATTTCCATGACAAGAAAAGAAAACATGATGATCGTTTAACCAGAGACGATAAAGAAATGATGTCCAATCCTGAAAAAGAAACTCAACCTACGGATCTTGAAGGTAGGAACAACCTTTTTCCCATTTAAATGTAGGTCTATCAGAATTCAGAACACATATCTTCCTTCTTTTTTAGTTGTTTAAAATTCACTTCGGAAACTTTTATGCTTATGTGGTTCTTTATATGAACGTTGATACATAATTTCAAGGTAGTTATCACTTAATTGCCTGTTTCTCAAATTATTGTTCATATCATGTTTCTTAAAACCATATCAGAAATTTGTAAAAAAAAGTTGACAGGATGGCTCAAATGAAACAATTTTCAAGTTTCTACAAACTCCCACAGGAGGGGTACACTGAGGCCTGGTCTTAAAATTTAATAAGGCATCTTCTAAATATAATCTAAGGCAAACGGAAAATCCCACCATACAAAAGAAGTAAACACATTCCCTCTGATGCTTGGCGAGGATGGATCAACGATATGCTTCCCCACGCCTCCTGGCTATTCAAAAGCCTGTTCTACATGTTCTCTACATAACACTGTCCTCATCTTTCTTCAGGAAAAAAAACTGCTTTTCTTGGGTTATCCTTTCATTTCTAAATAACCACAAATTCAGCTTAGGGCATGTGGTAGAAGCTGATTGAATTTTCCTTTTGCAGTTTTATCTCTCTTTAGTTAAATCTTAAGTTTTATAGATAAATTTGGTATTTTGAGCTGTTGGAGAATGTGCAAATAATGCAAAAAAATGCAAGATAATCAAATTTTTGTAGTTCTAGGATTTCGAACAGATTCTAGTTAACGGGAATTATGCATGTATTAATTACTGTGGAAGATCAAGATTTTTTTTTATGAAGTGTGATGATCTGTATTATAAATTTTGAAGTTACCTGGGAACTTGACTTGCAGTGACAAATATTCTTTTCTCATTCCAGATAAAATTTCCATTGAGCCATTAATTTATGAAAAAAATTAATGGTTGTGACTTCTACTGGTTCCAGTTAAATTGAATTATATCGCTTGTTAACGGATCTCATCATGTTACTTTTAGTAAGAAACATGGATTCTCATAAGCCAAAACTCCAACCAATGATATTATCGGAAATCTAATAATCAAATATAACGAGCGTAATTCATACGTTCGTTCATTACCTGATTACTTTGTCATGCGAATTACATGTTATGGAAATTCAATTGTGTTTGGGCATCGGAAATGTGTCAATTTTTTAGGTTCTCTTTACTTAGGCATGACTTTCTATTATTGTAAATGTTTAGACTATACATTTTGGCAGGTTATCCTATATATACTCTAATGTGATGCAGGACGTTTGATTGTTAATAGGTTGAAATGTCTCTTTTCTCTTTCAAATTTTGTTTTGTTTTGTATTATATTTTTGAGTTTTGCTTCTGAAACTGAAATTCCAGCCTTCCTATTGCAATATAGCTTGGATTAATGTTGAAGTACTATTAACAGTTATGATATAGTTGCATTGATCATGTGAAGAATGTGGCGTCAATTAATATTGCCACTTCTGTGGTTTAGTTTTTAGGATGGCCAACCGGTCCAACGCGTCAGACTCAAGGTCTGGTCTTTGACGGGGGTGTGGGTCCAAATTCACTTCTGATGTAACTATATCTTTCAGTCCCAATGCTTTGGTTTCTTATTGTTCGATTCCAAGCTGGCACGTTGTGGTTTTTGTTTATTATTATTTTTAATTTTATTTATTTATTTTTTGAAGAAAGGTAAGAGCAGTCTTCTCAATAAAGTTGCCCCGTGAATGAGAAAAACCAGAGACAAGGGATCTCCGAAAGGAAAAGAGGAGGAAAATTAATCAATCAAACAACGAAGAAAAACAGAATACCCCTACCATACATGGATAACCATGGAGCCACATAAAACAAACAAATAACTTGCGATCACAACTCCAACCAATTCGTGCTCCTAATTGAAGATTGCGTATCTCCAAGAAGCAACTTCATCCAAGATTTAAGGAGAGATTCAATGGTTACCCAAGTGTTCTCGACATAGATTTTTTTCCTTTGAAAGAAATATTTCTTTGAAAGATACATGGGGAGGATTTTCCCTCTATTAAGGCGGAAGTAATTTTGGATGGATGGTTCCACCATCTGGGATCCTGATCACCATGGGTGTTGCACAAAATATTACTTTTCAAAAATTAATATTTCCACCTAACCTTGTTAAATATTTTCTGAAAATAACTTCGTTTTTTGTGGTTGTGGACTAGGATGTTAATCTTTTTATTTTTGTTCTGGTGGCTGGCATTCACTTGGTACAAAACAGATGATGTTAAGTTCCTCATCAGTTGTATTTGTCTCAGGATTTATTGTTACACATTACATTTTATATAACTTTCCTTAAAGTTTGATAATATTAATACTAAATAGTAAGTTATTCTTTCTTCAATAGTTTATCCCATGCACTATTGGAAAATTGCTCTCAAGCAGTCATTTGACTAGCTTTGTATTTAATTTCTATTGATTCATTGATCGATGTTTGCATTATTTTCGTTGTATAAAATTATTCCATGTGCATATTTTTCATGTTAAATCTCATTTGCAGTTGACTGGGGAAATATGGAAGAGGATGGCATAGTTCTGGAGGATAGGCTGAGGTCAGCTGGGATCCTTGGTGATCTCTGTGGGGAACGTAATCCTACCATGCCGGTTGATAACATCACTGATGACACTATGTTAAAAAATGCAGAATTGTTGGTTAAAGCTAACATGCCAGAGAAGAAGGTATTCTTCCAATACTACTTAACCATTAGTTGCAATTGGCGGGAGGGTACTACAGCTTTTTTAGTCCCGCCCACCGAGAATGCTTTTACCTTTTCTTAATGAGTATGTTTGCAAGACAACTAATTGTACTAAAATTTGTCCAACAGATAAGAGAAAAGGTTTCACTGGAAGTCTTGGTGGCTTTGTGGGAGAGAAGGTTTGTGTATTCTCTGTCTTGTGTCCTTATATATTGTGACAAAATCTACTTCAGTGTTCTGGAGCAGCACAAGACACAACATGCAAGGATCATGATAATTGCCTTTTTAGTTTCACACCTGTCATTCAGCCTGAAATCATATTATTTCCATGTCAAGGCACAAATCTTTTGTAACAGAAAAATGTTAGCCTCCGAGCAAAAACATGAGCACTTTCAGTAAGAGAGCACCGCATTTCAGTCTTCTGCTACAGTTCATTTTTTTAGTATCATACTACTTTACCATAATTTTCAATAAACTACAGATAAGATTGGTGCTTTCCTTTTGATGATTAATAAAGGCTCCACGATGGGGGAACTTTCCTTTTTCTCTACTTACAATCTAGAATCCTTGATTTTTACCATTTAGCTTGTCAGGCACTGTTACTTTGAGAAATATGCAGATGCAGTATAATAAAATCACATAATTCTACTTCAATGTGAAGGATTAATCTTTCTATCACGCCTAACAGAGTTCACAGAGTTATTATATGCTAATTAATCTATTCAACATCTATTCTTTTGGTCTGAATGCACGGGCACATGCTGTGATTTTGCATCAGCCAACTTTCGTTTCTCCATATTATATTCAGAATTGTTGTAATTTGTTCTCAACAGGTCAGCCAGTGGAGTTCATGTACTTCCCTGGATACATCGCATTTTGGTGAATCATGGTTTCTCTTTTCCCCAGGAGTCCTCTACCCAAACAATCGATAAATTATACAAGGTACACTTTGTAACCATGATCATTTTTAGTTGTGAATGCTAAATGATCAATTTATCTTGAGTTGAGTGTTTACTGGTTCTCTTTGCATATGAACTTTCTTTCTTCTAGTTTGCTCCAGTGATATACCAGAATCTTCCGTTTAGGTGGTTACAAGACATGCTACAGCTAGGTAACATTGAAGAGTGATATAGCTGATTTTAGGTGTTAGGATAGTCAAGTTGTAATTTCGAAATAGTTACATGCACAAAAGGATACTGAAACAATAACTTCTCAAGAAGTTCTCTTTATATCTTTTGTGGTTTCATTTTTCACTGCCTGTAGTCATGCATTTCTTTGCATTAGCATGCCAGGAAAAAGATGAGAACAATTCTGCATTTACAAAAACAATCAAAAGCATGAAATGAATTAGTGATAGTTTTCAGCAATAGATTTGAAAGCCTGAAATGACCCTGTACTGTAAAGCATGTGTGCCCCTCTGTACTCTAGTTTCCAATGTCAATACTAAATTAGTAAAGGCTCCATGATCCTAAAACATTTGTTTCATTACATCAGATTATCATGGTTGCACCTTTTTTTTTAAAAAAACTAATGGCATTACATGTTCTCTCAAAAGTTGCACCCTTAAAGTTACACCTCAAAAGTTACACTGCTCTGTGGATCTAGTACAGGTTCGAGCTTGCCAGCCCACTTATTGACAATGTTGCTTTCATTTCTCATTCTCAGTAAGCACTTTAAACAATTAGCATGCATGATGTTGTGCACAGAGGAACTCAAAATGATTTATCGAAATGTGGAATTTCTCAAGACCATGAATACGAGCAATGATGTCGCCTACTTGAAGTACTGTGCAGTGTTGAAGTAATAACAACTAACTAAATTGGGAGCTCACCAGCTTCACCAATACAAAACACACAATAAGTAAATAAAAATTTCAAAATTGGACACTAAGTAAAAATAATCAGATATTAATACAAAGGTGAAAGCCAACCTTCTCTTTCAAAAAAAAAAAAAAATTTCAAAATTGGATGAATATGGAGAAACTTGAAATCAAAGTGTTTTCAAATCACAGATTAAATGGAGAAAATTGAAAACAATTCTAATGGGTATTCTTAGCAACTTCCATGTACAAATCCCTCACCGAATCCTTTTAAATTTGAATCTAAGTCAAATTCTTGACTCAATTCAAAATTTGGATTTTGAAGTTGATTTAGGCTCCGCTTGGAAACACATATTGAAAAGTAGATTTTGGAATAAAGCTGCTTTTTAAGATGATTTTAGATATTTGACTTTTTTGAGATGTTTTTTTTTAATTCAGGAATCAATATTTGGAAGGAGTTTAATGTTTGGTAGAAAAAGTTGCTTTTCAATTCAAAAAATCGATTCCGACCAAAAATCGTTGTTTTTGAGATTTTAAAAACACGGATTTCGAGAGAGAAATTAAAAGGAATCCAGCTTTTGATTCCGTCAAAAGCTGCCCCGTTTGGTTGCGCGTTTGGGGATTTTCGCTTTTCAAAAAGCGGAATCGCCCCCAAACGCGCAACCAAACGGACCCTTAGAGTCACTTGTGGACTAGACCATCTGGATTGGTGAAGGCCATTTATTGAGGCATCAGCAATTTTTGTGTAGTGCTTGTTTTTTTGTACCTTTTCTCCATCATCATAAGAAAGGGCTCATCTTCTTGTTTCACAATTTTCTTGGAGCAGATGGTGAAATTTAAAATTTCCGTACAACCACTGTGCAATTAGTCGTCTTCAACTTATCATGGCACAAGTTTTTTTCCCCTTTGTTTCAGCTAGTTAATTCCTAAGATTTTCAATCGGACGGATACGGAGCGGATCTACTTATATCCGTATCCGTATCCGAAAAAAAAAATACATATCCGTATCCATCCGTAACGGATATTAAAAAATTGATATCCGTATCCGGAACATCCGGATTCGGATTCTATCCAAAATATCCGAAAGTATTTTAACATCTCTCATTCATGTCCTAACTCTCTTAACCTCTGCGGCTCTGCTTCCTCTCCTCCCCTGCATCTAACCATCATCATCAAAGCCACCATCATCAAAGCCATGATCTCTTTTTATGGTTCTAATTCTCACTCCAAAACACCAAGACTCGTGGTGGTGGCAAATTTAAAAGTGGTTTCCGTTCAACGCGACTGTTGCAATTATCTGGCTGCGTCTATCACACTGCCCTATCATCTGCTGCACACGGATTTTTTTCGGATCGGATACAGGCCCGTATTGTTTACAGCTAGTTAATTCATTCGGATCGGATAATTATTGTGACTAAGATTGATATTTAAAATTTCAAATATCCTTTTTTGCTTTATAAAATTTGAAAATGATCTGCTCAGATTGACAAGGTGGGGCAGAACCTGTTCCCAAACATGGATGATGCCGATGAAAGTCAAGATGAAGATGAACATGAAGAAATTGATGAAATTGTTTATGGGGAAGAAGACAGTGCCCAAAGTGGTAGTGATGATGACTAGTAAGATTTCAATTCTGAAAGGTAGTTTGGTGTGTCAAACCATGTTGTATTCATCATATTTTACATGATTTCTAACATGTCTGTATATCTTTCAAAATTGATCCCTTTATTTGAGGGTTACTTTCTAGAGTTGTCAGAAATTTTGTTCTTTTGCTTCAGCAGGATGATGTTTGGGTCTCCATTGTATTGACACGTGCTTCATAAAATTTTGAAATGTTATTCATTTTTGCCTAAGATATCTCTTAGTTTTCCTTTTTAGAGATTTTCAAAAAGCAAAATCCATAGATACATGTATACCACACTGTCAAGAGACTCATTTCAAATTATGTATTCTGCTTTATCTTTGTATGGTTTGGGCACTGTTATAAATCTAAGGCCGATTGCCTACCATTTTATTAAAAAAAGAGAAAGAGATTCATTGTAAATTATATATTATCTTACACCAGTTTGATCGACATGTACTTGTTCTTCTCATTTTCCATGGGAATTCATGTCAGCCTCTGGTAATAATTAGGACTGTGATCAGGTTCTTCTCTATAATAAACAAGATATTTGTTTATTGGGTGAGAGGAGTGGACTCTTTAATTTCCTTTCTTTTGTAATGAAGTGTTCTTTTTATCCTTTCCCAGAGATCCCTCATCTCCCTATGTTTGAGGGGCATCATTTTTTATATGAAGGCTCCAATCTCTCTTCAGAAAAAAAAACAAGAACTTGTGATTTATGAATATTAATTTTGTGGAATGTTATTATTAGCTTTGGTGACTGACTCTTTTGGAGTGCCATCCCAGTTGTGTTTGGCCATGAATTCAAATCTAATATGTACATTGAATTAATAAAAGAGTTGGCACTATCACATCTTTTTGTTTGGTCTTGTGAGTATTAAGGTATGGAACTGGGCTAGTGATGCCATTCTCTCTGCTGTTCCAACACACTATTAGATTACTCACCACCATGATTCTGTGGATGCACAAAATCTGGGTGATATACGATACTAAAGAAATCCTTACCAGCACAATGACATTGAATGGAGGGGGAAGCCTTCGCTGTGACAGAGATAATTAAACTTTCTATATGGAGATGGAAAATGAAGGGAAAAAAGTGGCACATTTGTTGATATTGAGATCCACGCACTCCAGCACTAGGCATGTAAATTTGTGAAAAGCCTTCAGTCATTGACTCCTGGCATGCCATGCTTAGAAACATGCTATGTTAGACACCATGGTATTTCTTACTAACCGCTGATAATGATCACAGGGGAATAATCATTTAGAACTCAGACCTGACTGGAAAAGTTCCTTGAATTTAAATAAATGGAAACAAAAATCAGCTCAAACAGTAGTAGTAACGGCAGTGGAATTCCAGGGAAACATGTTTTTATTTACAAGCTAAGCATCCTATTCTATTCTTTGTCCTTTTCTTACACTCATCACTGTTTTCCACTGACCCATTATTGTACTTGATTGATCTCTGCCATTAGCTTGTTGCTCAAGGCTCTGTGGAGGATAGGGAAATGGAAGAGAGCCCTTCGTACTGACCCCTTTGCTTTTTCTCTGCTTATACTATACTGCATGCATTAGGATTCTCATCACTGAACATGGAGGTGATATTCTCCCTGCCCCCACTGCTGCCTTCTCGTCCGGAATGGTAATATTCATCCCCGTATGAGTCTGCCCTGTAATGGAAATCTTGAGAGGGCTCTGCCCTGTAATGGAAATCTCGCGAGGGCTCTGCCTGTAATGGAAATCTTGAGAGGGCTCTGCCCTGTATTGGAAATCTCGAGGAGGTGAAGATCGTAAGTAACTGTACCCAGACACATAGGGTGAGGGTCTGTAGCTGTTGTAGCTGTGAATGACCTGGTGAGTCTCGTCTTGCAAAACTTGTCCACCAGGGTAACTGTTCCAGTGGTCACTGTAGCCATACCCATGCCTGTCCGGGTAGTGATGTACCATGTGGATCTCCCCGACATCCTTCACTTCTGACTGAGTCACAGGATGGCTTGTCGCAGGGGCTTCACCGGCTGCAGGCGGCGGAGTTGCCTCGGGAGCCGTGCTCTGCTGCGGAGGTGGTTCTTCTTTGGCAGGCTCAGCTGCTGGTACGGGTTCTGCTGATGCAGCCTCTGCTGGTGGAGGTTCACTCGAGGGTTGTTTGTGGTGTCGGGGGCGGCTGGTTGTTCTTCAGTTGCTGGAATTGGGTTCAATGGTTGATCGACAGGTTCCACGTGAGAACAAATAGTTGCTACCTTACGTGTCTTCTTGATGGCTTTGAGGATCTTTTCAGGATCAGCCCGACCGACCACCGTCACTTTTTGTTGAGGATAATCAGTGAATACATCATATATACCTGTTGAGGGCAGCACACCGTTTAGACTTAGTCGAAGCTTAGCAGCAGATGGAACGGTAGCAGGCTTGTTGGTGCTTGAACTGATAATGCTTACCATCGATGTTGTGCAGGGCCTTCTTGATCTTGTGAACGCATCCGTTGCAGTCCATGCGGACCTTGATCTCCGTGACCGAGCTTTCTGAGGTATCAATCACACAAAGCTTGTAAGGATTTATTTTCATGCTAAAATGTATGAATAGTATTTTGTTGATTACTATGATCCGACTTACCTCAAGTTCTTGAGCCATTGAAGGTTAGATGGTCCTCAAAGGCCAAAGCTCAAGTTGGAGAGGAATGTTGTAATTTGCATGGGAGCAGCTAGGAGAGGTGTGAATGATGGAAGAACCACATGGTGGTATTTATTATGCAGGTTGGAAGGAATATTGAAAAGCTTTAAAAGGTGGGATGTGGGGACATGCAAGGAATCTATGGTAGGGGAAGAGCTCAAGTAAGTGATAAGGGTTTGATTTTGATTGCAGGGGGGCTTTTGAAAAGGGCTTGATTTTTGTTCACTTTCTGAAGTTTGTTATCATATATCTCTAGGGGTTATGGGTGGGAGATGAAAGAGGTCAGCATCTGCTTGGATGATATTAAATGAAAGGGGAATTTTGCTTTAGATGACCTCCTATAATTGAGAAACGTGACTGGTATATCCTGGCCGACCAAAATAATAAAGTGAACCATGATCGTGGCTCATCATAGTAAAAAAAAATGTGCCACTTTAGATGAAGGGCCTGGAGCATCCCTCAAAGGGCAAAAATGTGGTTCAGATTTGTGGGAAATCAAATCTTATAATGGGTTTGATGGAAGCAGGGAAATCTATAGTCCTGGTTTGAGGTTATTATTAGTTTTTGTTTGAGGGTTCTATGATATTATGTTGACCCTTGAAGTTAAACGAGGGGACGGCAAATTGTGTTTTACCTACATAGAGGTTGAGTGGCTAGATTTTCCTCTCACTTTGGTTCACTATTTACCTACATAGAGGTTCTTGATATCTTAGAGGAAAAGGAAGACAAATTATGGTTTTCCTACATAGAGGTTGAGTGGCTTGAATTTCTTCTTACTTTGCTTCATTATTTGTTATGTGCACGTTTATTAAAAAAAGTCAAAGTTTGTGATTCTAATCAATTGAATTTGATATGCAACTAGGGTAGATTGAACCCGACCCAATTTGACCTTTTGGACAGGTTTGGGTTGGGAGTTTAGCGATTGGTTCAAGTTGACCTTTTGGACAGGTTCGGGTTGGAATTTTAGCAGTTGGTTCAACTTGAACTAACTAGAATCCAATTCATGATAGTTTTGGGATGAAGGATCGAGTTACATAGGTTCAACTCAAACTTGATGGGGTGTTTGATTAAAGTTAAATATTCATGTTAGATCTGAACCCTTCAATCTGTGAGAAGAAATCTAAATCGTTTAGTTTATTTTTACCTTGAAGTCAAACTTTCATATTTTAGATGGACTTTTATTTATCTGTTCACTCTCCGTCGTATCTCATTTTCATTTTCATCATTTAAGACGATGCATAGTTTCGATTGTATTGTTTTTAATGACACCGTTTTGAAAGCTGAAACCTGAACCCATCCCAACCTCAATCAAACCCAAGTCAAAAACAAACTCAATGTATTGGAGAAAGAAAAGATATTCCAATAATTGGAAGCCTGGAACTATAGTTGTTTTCATGCTCCACAGAAAATAATCATCTTTATTTGGTCAAGCTGTAGTCTACAAATTGATCTTACATTGGTTGGAGGACATGAAAATCATCTTTGATTCCACTGCTAAAAGCAGAGGCTGTAGCTGTGACATCTTGATTTTTTTATTGCCTAGGTCGGCTGAGGATAGCAAGCCTTTTTTATACGTATAAAAATGCCAAATCAAAGCAGGAGGAGCTCTTTTTTTGTCATAGATAATAGATTCATGGCTAACTCATGCAGATATCAAAGAACACTAGTGGGCATGCTTTATTATAGTGCATTATATTTTTTTGTGGGTTGGCAATAATTGTCTATATGAACAGCTTGGCCAAGTGTTTATATATTTATTTATTTATTGGGAAAAGTCCATATCCCTGATAACTGACCGAAATTCATATAATCCCTTGACTTTTCATAAAATTCATATAACCCCCTGAATAAAATTTATATTTATAAATAACAAATAGTTTGTGAATATTATGCTTGGTGAACCCTGATAGAAAACACGGTATATTAAAAAAACTCTACAATTTGTTAAAAATGTGAAAAATCTTCTATAAATAATTATTTTACCATTTCGGATAAGTTTTTTTATCCGAAAGGGTAAAATAATTATTTATAGAAGATTTTTTGCATTTTTAACACATTGTAATGATTTTTTAGTATATTGTGTTTTCAGTCAGGGTTAACCAAACGAAATATTTATAAAATTTTTATTATCTATTAACCAAAATTTTATTTAAGGGGTTATTTGGATTTACTAGGTGTTTTCATGTGGTTATATGAATTTTAAGAAAAGGTAGGGGGTTATATGGATTTCAGTCAGATTTTAGGGGGTTGTATGGATTTTTCCCTTATTTATTTTGTTGGGGGTTGGGGTTCAAAAAGAGAATCCAAACTTTCTCTGCGTGACATGGCTTGATAATGTATAATAATCTCATATGTTACGTTGTGTCCTTGTTTAGAAATTCTTATATTTCATTGATGGGGAAATTGGAGGTTGTTGCAATTGTTTATGTTTTGGGAAAATTAAAAAGGTAGAACTTGACAGGAGAGAAACGAATATCTTTTCCTTCTATGCTTTAAATATCCCCAATAGTCAATGCAATGCAATGGAAGAAAACGACTTGGAATTTTTAGTTTTAAGTCTCCGTAAATTATAGGTTTAGCTATCGATCCCTCACTTCTTCATATTTAGGTTTTAGTCCCTACATTTAAATGATATGTTCTTTTTTAGTATCTGGGAGGGGTAGTCTCTGGGAGGGACCTATTCTTAAATTATCATTTAAATGTAGGGATTAAAACCTAAATATGAAAAAGTGAGGGGTCGATAACTAAATCCTATAGTTTACGGAGACTTAAAACTAAAATTTCCATTCTAATATATATTTACAAAAATAAAAACCAACAATGCAACTTGCACCACTTGGCATATAATTTCTTTTTTTGGGCAGATATCATCATCACAGTTGGATTGGACGAAATTAAAAAAGAAAACAAAAGGGAAGAAATATTACATTTGTCCTCATTAGATTTTTCCATTCGTGTAACCACTCATTAATTTTAGTATTTGATTGAGGTCATTTTTGGACCGTTGATTTGATTCATTTTTATAAAATCAGTTTTTTTCCCTTGCGTTTGGTTGCGCGATTATAAAATTGATTCTGCAGGAATCTGCGATTGTAAAATTGATTATGCAGGAAGCTCACTTTTTCAGCTTTTTGAAATCGCAGCTTTTGAATACTATTTATCTGCAATCGCTGGGTTTAAAACTGCGATTACAAAACTGTTTGGTTGCACGATTGCAAATGCAGCTTCCTGCAATCGCAAACACTGCGCAATTTTTGTGCGTTTGGTTGCGCGATTGCAAAAATAATTATGCAGGAATTTGCGATTGCAAAACTGATTCTGTAGGAAACTCACTTTCTCAGCCTTTTGAAATCGCAGCTTTTGGGCACTATTTGCCTGCAATCTGGGTTTAAAACTGCGATTACAAAACTGTTTGGTTACACGATTGCAAACACAGCTTCTTGCAATCGCAATCGCTGCGCAATTGTGCAACCAGTCTATAATTTTTTTTTGAAAAATGTTACACATTACCCGCAAGCATTTTGATATATAATTATATATACTCCAAGTAGTTATATAATTATATCCATTTACAATGAAATTTTTTAATGAATATAAATTGTTGAACAATGATCGAGACATGTAAAGCCATAGGCGGGGGATGTTGTATAAAAGTGCTCTTTTTTGTATTTGAAAATAAACTTTTTGGGTATAGTTTGAAAATAATAATTAATCTTTCAGAAAAGGTGGAAAATCAGAAAAAGAAAAAAGAAAAAAGACTACCTTTTATCTCGTCTTCTACATTCACACATTTTTTGAGATTTTTTTAAAGGAGTAAAACCTTATAGCTTCTTCACACGTGTCATTAACATCATCAAAAGCATAAATAAAATATTTTTTAGTTTTTATTTATTTATTTTGTAAACTCAACATAATTCTTTTATAAGATTGTCTTTTATGGAGTAGGCAGAACTAACAATTAGCGAGAGATGCCTTGATAATAATAGGTTCAAAGGTAGGAGGTGGATTCAAAAAGCTATAAATATTGAGTGAGACACGTGAGAAAGTTCCAAAGTGTCTCCTTCACGGTTGGGATTAGGTTTTTCTCTCCAAAGTATGAGTTGTAATTGGTCCTTTTGATTGCCATATCCATATTGATTGGGCACTATTACACTCAGAAATTTATCTTCTTTTACAATCACACTTCTGCAATGAAAAATGATACCCGCAGACCATTGAAATACATATTTTATGACACTGAGATATATTAGTATTTTTGAAAAAATAAAAATAAATAATCTTTCTATACTGTGATTGTATAATATATTTTACAATATCTGCACTATTACAATGTATAGACGGTTGAAAGACTGTTTTTAAACTGCAATGTTGTAAAATGGATTGAGATCATAACATCATAAATATCATAAATAATAAAAAAATATCATAAAAAAAGAATTAAAAAAATAAATAAAAGAAAGAAATATCATAAAAAAAACAAATAAAAAAATTATAATTGAAATAAAATTTTTAGGGAGTGTGTACAAGGTTTGATGTGTATGGGTCCACTGTTGGTTTATATATTATACTATATTGATCCCAAAATTATGTTTGTAACACTTTTAGGGTAGCAGAGGGAGATATCCTTCTGAGCAGGAACTCTATTTGTTTTATAGATAACTCAAAAATATGTTGGTTTATATATTAGTAATTGGGTCTGATCATTGATTTTTGGAATCGCCTAGAGGCATTGGGACTCTTATCCCAGTCTTTTAAGGTTAATATCTTTTGGATGCATAGTTTAGAGTATGAGATCTCTAAGGTGCTCTTGTTCTTATAGTGGTGCACAATTCTGACACTGTTTGTTTCCAATAGGATATTTTCATAGTAATCAGGATTTTTCCTTATCATATCAGGGATATAGAAATGGTAGCCAGTACGAGAATGGTCATCTTTGGGGAAGTATATCTTAATAAGTTCTGCTATTTCTTTGTCTACCTCATATTTCTCAATAGAGAATAGTGGAACGGAAGTTTTGAATTCATATTCGGTTTGTGGTTCTGAAGTTTGAGATCATATTTCAGCAAGTATGGCAAACTGATTTTGATCTTCGAACAGATTTTCTTCCTTAACCTCTGGCTTTATAAGGTTCACAGAAGGCCTTGAGCTCTCAATCTTTAGGGTTCTTTGAAGAAGGATCTTTGCCTTCTTCTTTTGGTCCATTTCCCTGCAAGAATTCACGTGAGAGATATGTTTATTTGCCCTGAAGGGCAGAAGAGTATCTTCATATCTGATACCAAACATGATCATAAAACATGATTTTTATTACAATTAGGGTATTGGTAATAGGCTTATTTGATATGAAATAGGATCAAATAGGGCAGAAGAGCTTATTCAGAGCTTATTAAACAACATATCTTTGGAAATAACTTTGTAAACCAAGAGTGTTTTGTAATATTTCATATCATTTTGTAGCTTATTACTAATACCTTAAATATTACTAATACCCTTAAATATATTACTAATACCCTTTTCTTGATATAATAGCTTAAATATATTTAATATTTAAGGGTAATAAGTACTTCCGAAAGAGATACCAAATAGTTACAGGATCACACTTTTTTTTTATTTTTATAAAAACGAAATGAAATTCGAAACTAATATACAAACATGTGATGGATACTAGAAAACTTATTTATTGAATATGCATAAAATGCATACATGACACTACAAGACATTGCAGAAATATAAAAAGAAACTTACAATACTGGGGTTGAGAAGGATATCTCCCTCTTCTGCCCTATCTTTTCTATCTTACAAAACACTCTTGGTTCTTACAAAGCACTCTTGGGTTTTGGTGGATTTTTGGTAGAGGGGTTTTGTAGACTTGGTTTTTTGCCGATGCCCTCCTTCGTCTCTCTTGCTTCTTTTATATAGGCAGAGTTTGCGGACTTCAAAGGGTTTGGAGTCCGTGGTCATTCAGTTTTGAGTGACATCTTGTCTTCTTCTGGTGTCACTTTTCTTGCTTTACGTCTTTTCTTCTTTTTCCATCTTTGTCAGGTGCTCCCGTGATTAGCTTTTTGTAGCGTAATGTTGAACCAGTGAGTTACTAGGGTCTTCTGGATCCTTCTTCCTTTTATATATATATATATATTTTTTTAAACAGATCCTTCAGCTGGATCATACTCATCTTCAGGAAAATCTGAGGGTATGTTTTCTGATCCCTTCACAAATGCAGTTCATATCAGCCCCAGTGTCAATAAGGGCCTTATATTTTAGAGAAAATGTTTTAATTTTCAGGAGGACTTCAACATTCCATTTTTGTTTGGTATATCTTTCGAGAGAGCTAATAAATTCTTCTTCTTCTTCAGGTTGATCCCTGACAGATTCTTCATTATCAGAATTTTCAGCGGTTTTTCCCATTCTAGGGATGGCTTCAAGGTATGTAATCATGTCTCTAAGGTCCTTGATTTCTTTTTTCATATCAATTTGTTCTTTTCTTAATTCCCCTAGTCACTCTTTTGGGTTTTTCATATTCTAATCTTTGAATTACCTCCCTATAAGAGTATTTTTCTTTGTTATCATCTTGGGTCTGACTGACATGAGTTTTTATCAGACTAATATATCTTTCTAATTGTCGTTTCTTTTCAACAGGATTCTCGATGGAGTCAATAGTATCTAAAATAAATTGTTCTTGGACCGAAAGGACCATCAGGCCATCTGAATCATAGGATTCAGGGTCACAACAGTTACAACTACAACTCTCAGATTCAGAATTCTGTTCTTCTAAGTTATGGATGTATTCTTTATTTTTTGGTTTGCTACTAAAGCATTTATTGGCATAATGACCTTTTTGCTTGCATTTAAAGCAGGTAGGAGGATTAGCGGTGTTGGGTTTCCTTTTGGAGAACCGCTTTCTAGTTTTCTGAGCATGAACTCTATTTGTTTTATAATACTGTCTCTCAAAAGGTTTTTTATTATAAAAATGTTTGGTATTCCTTTTTCGAGATTTGGAAGGATTCTTAATGTCTTCCTTCTGATACCCGAATTGGTAACAGAAGTCTCCAAGTTCTCTTTTGAAAGTCAAATTGATTCTAGAGCTGATTCTTTATCTTTAGATCGTTGCAAAGGGCCAGACCTATCAAATTTATTTTTTGTATGAGTTCTCCGAATGTTATAACGGAGTAAGGGATATGTCCCCCAAATTCTTGACGGAGGCTGTTTCTGACTCTTTCGGCGAAGAGCTTGGGTAGTCCAGAGACAAATTTTTCTTTCCAAAAGTCATTGTTTAAGTTATCTATCCTATAAATTTGTGATAAAAACGTGTCCTTATACCACCTAAAATCAGATAAGGTAGGACACCTAAGATTTATAACCTGTTCTCTAATTCTGTCAGCAGTGTCACTATGGCTGCCAACAAAATGTTTAAATATAGTGAGAACTAGTGTGGTGACAATATCGGGCTCAGGTCTCCTATTGGGATCAGTTTTTACGGCTGTATAAATAGCACGCCTTTGCTCAGGGGTAATGAAATTGTCCCACCAACCCCTTAATTGCCCCATGAATGATGTGGTTATCATATCAGTAATATGTTTGTCACTATTACCCTGTATCCTACAGGCATTAGCATAAATAAGCATAGAATGACATAATTGGCTGACCTGATATTCAGACATGACATCGAGATTCCATTCAACGAGAGATTTTTCATCATAGGAAGTTGTAAGAGTAATATCATTATTTTCTTCTATTTGAACATCAACAGGAGTTGGTCTTCTATAGAAATTCTTTGTTCTCGAGGTCTGAGTTACAGTCCCGAGCTTATTGATTTCAATATCAGAATGATCAGGAAGGCTTTCAGACATGCTACCATCCTCAATGTCTTCTTGGGAATTTTCTTCACAAGAGGACACATCATTGAGGTTATTAATGGATAATTTTTTCAGTCTTTCAGATAATTTAATCAACAATTCTTCAGAGGGTTTTTCTTTGAACTTTATCCCCTTTTCAAGATTTTGTTGAGGAATGAATATTGGTTTTTCAGTTTTTTTTACTATATTTTTGGACGAGGTGGTCGAGGCCTAAAGGCTTTGCAGACCATTGGCTTGAATATTGTCAAGACTACAATTTTCGGTGAGAGCTTTTTCTATTCTTTCAGTTTGGCTACTTATAGATCTCAAGGCAACATTGGTGAAATTATTTTGCTCCATAACCTGAATAAAGTATTCTGCCTTGAAGGGACTACCAGGGTCAATCTTTCTAGTAGTCTTAAGAGGGCTGGCTATAATGTCAGAATTAGTGACTTTAATTCTTTCAAACGGTGGATGTATAGATTCCACTTCTTCATTCTTAATGTTTCTCCATTGGTGGCATATTTATTGATCTTCTCTAGGACCATAGCATGGTCTTCTTCAGAAAGATCAATGATCATGTTTTGTAACATCGGAATATAAGTATGTTCAAACCAATCAAAGAAATATACAGTTTTTTTGTTCAAATCTCATATGGTCATACCACTGTTCCCTAATCGGACCTTGCTCTTCTTTGGGTATAGTGTTGAAAAACCACTTTCTTTTATCATCGTTTTTTGAAGAATAAAAATCATGTTTTATGATCTCTTTATCTATTTCATAGTCACCTCGGAATATAAGTATGTTCAAACCAATGATGACTATGAAAAAGGTGACTATGAAATAGATAAAGAGATCATAAAACATGATTTTTATTCTTGAAAAGGGGATAAAGTTCATAGAAAAACCCTTTGAAGAATTGTTGATTAAATTATCTGAAAGACTGGAAAAATTATCCATTAATAACCTCAATGATGTGTCCTCTTGTGAAGAAAATTCCCAAGAAGACATTGAGGATGGTAGCATGTCTGAAAGCCTTCCTGATCATTCTGATATTGAAATCAATAAGCTCGGGACTGTAACTCAGACCTCGAGAACAAAGAATTTCTATAGAAGACCAACTCTTGTTGATGTTCAAATAGAAGAAAAAAATGATATTACTCTTACAACTTCCTATGATGAAAAATCTCTCGTTGAATGGAATCTCGATGGCATGTCTGAATATCAGGTCAGCCAATTATGTCATTCTATGCTTATTTATGCTAATGCCTGTAGGATACAGGGTAATAGTGACAAACATATTACTGATATGATAACCACATCATTCATGGGGCAATTAAGGCGTTGGTGGGACAACTTCATTACTCCTGAGCAAAGGCGTGCTATTTATACAGCCGTAAAAACTGATCCCAATGGGAGACCTGAGCCCGATATTGTCACCGCACTAGTTCTCACTATATTTAAACATTTTGTTGGCAGCCATAGTGACATTGCTGACAGAATTAGAGAACAGCTTATAAATCTTAGGTGTCCTACCTTATCTAATTTTAGGTGGTATAATGACACGTTTTTATCACAAATTTATAGGATAGATAACTCAAACAATGACTTTTGAAAAGAAAAGTTTGTCTCTGGACTACCCAAGCTCTTCGTCGAAAGAGTCAGAAACAGCCTCCGTCAACAATTTGGGGGACATATCCCTTACTCTGTTATAACATTCGGAGAACTCATACAAAAAATAAATTTGATAGGTCTGACCCTTTGCAATGATCTAAAGATAAAGAATCAGCTCAAGAATCAACATTTGACTTTCAAAAGAGAACTTGGAGACTTCTGTTACCAATTCGGGTATCAGAAGGAAGACATTAAGAATCCTTCCAAATCTCGAAAAAGGAATACCAAACATTTTTATAATAAAAAACCTTTTGAGAGACAGTATTATAAAACAAATAGAGTTCCTGCTCAGAAAATTAGAAAGTGGTTCTCCAAAAGGAAACCCAACACCGCTAATCCTCCTACCTGCTTTAAATGCAAGAAAAAAGGTCATTATGCCAATAAATGCTGTAGTAGCAAACAAAAAATAAAGAATCCATCCATAACTTAGAAGAACAGAATTCTGAATCTGAGAGCTGTAGCTGTAACTGTTGTGACCCTGAATCCTATTATTCATCGTCAAATACAGATGGCCTGATGGTCCTTTCGGTCCAATAACAATTTATTTTAGATACTATTGACTCCATCGAGAATCCTGTTGAAAAGAAACGACAGTTAGAAAGATATATTAGCCTGATAAAAACTCCTGTCAGTCAGGTCCAAGATGATAACAAAGAAAAATACTCCTATAGGGAGGTAATTCAAAGATTAGAATCTGAAAAACCCAAAAGAGTGACTATAGGGGAATTAAGAAAAGAACAAATTGATATGAAAAAAGAAATCAAGGACCTTAGAGACAGGGTTACATACCTTGAAGCCATCCCTAGAATGGGAAAAACCGCTGAAAATTCTGATAATGAAGAATCTGTCAGGGATCAACCTGAAGAGGAAGAAGAATTTATTAGCTCTCTCGAAAGATATACCAAACAAAAATGGAATGTTGAAGTCCTCCTGAAAATTAAAACATTTTCTCTAAAATATAAGGCCCTTATTGACACTGGGGCTGATATGAACTGCATTCGTGAAGGATTGATCCCTTCAAGATACTTTGAAAAGACAACCCATGGTATTAATACTGCCAATGGGGAAAGTCTTAAGATTAATTATAAAATACCTGAAGTCCATGTTTGTAATAAAGGATCATGTTTAAAAACATCGTTCCTTTTGGTAAAAGATCTTCGTCAGGGTGTTATCCTTGGAACCCCCTTTATAAATATGATAAAGCTCTTTTCGGTTGATACTAAGGGTATTCGTGCCACCCAAAATGGAAAAAATATCTTATACAAATTTTGTACTACACCAAAGCTATCTTTTCTTAACCAGCTTAGGCAGGCCCTGGAATATAAAGAAAAGTTTATTAATGAACTCTCTGAAGAGATCAGGATTCAAAAGACATCTGAACAAATCAGTAGTCCTATTTTTCAAAAGAAAGTCTCTGATTTTTAAAAAACTATTGAAGATGAGGCCTGCTCAGATCTACCATCTGCCTTGTGGCATAGGAAAAAACATATGGTGAGCCTACCGTACATCAAGGACTTTAATGAAGAGAAAATCCCCACAAAAGCCAGGGCCATCCAAATGAATAATAGACTCCTAGAAATTTACAAGGAGGAAATATCTCAATTACTTATCAAAAACCTTATTAGTAAAAGCTCTTCACCTTGGAGCTGTGCAGCTTTCTATGTAGAAAAAGCTGCAGAATTAGAAAGGGGAGTACCAAGGCTTGTCATGAATTATAAGCCATTAAATAAAGTACTCCAGTGGATCAGGTATCATATCCCCAATAAGTAAGATCTGATCAAAATAGTCTATAATTCCAAGATTTTTTTCAAATTTGACCTTAAATAAGGATTCTGGCAAATCCAGATAAAAGAAGAAGATAGATACAAGACCGCCTTTACAATACCGTTTGGGCATTATGAGTGGAATGTTTTACCGTTTGGGTTAAAGAATGCACCCTCGGAATTTCATCTAATATTAATGAATGAAATATTAAAGGTATTAGTAATATATTTGATCCTTCTTACTGTTGGTTAAACACCTTTTGTAGGTATTAGTAATATTAAGAAAAGACAGTAATATTTCCATAATGGAAAATATGTTGGTTAAACACAACATATCTTTGTAAACCAAGAGTGTTTTGTAATATTTACTAAGAGTATCAGAGCTCTGATATTTCAAGAGTGTTCTTGAAATTCCCTGAATAAGCTCTTGGTATCAGAGCTTATTACCTTAGTAATATTAAACACCTTTTGCAGGAATTAGTAATATATTTCACGTGAAAGACAGTACCCTAATTCACGGGTTCAACATTACCCTTTTGCAGAGTTATTTAAGGGTACTTATTACCCTTGAATATTACTTCCACGTTGCATTCATATATTCAATTAGGGAAACCCCTACAAAAACGGAAGTATAAGATTCAAACATAGATATATTTGGTTTACCATTTCCAAGCCTGCTGAGAAATTTGATCTTGGACCTTTCCCAAGCCTTCTTTTAAGTCGAATGATGGGCCAGTCTGATTCAAATGTTGTCTGACCGCATTGTGTTTGTTTTATGGAAAATGTTAGGCTCATTTTTTTAGCCTAATCATTCAAATATGCATATTTTTTGAATAATTTATATATTTAAATATTAACAATAATTTGAATAATCAAATGATATTTTATACATTGAGATATGAAAATTTAAATTGAGATTTTAAAGTTTATTATCTAGATATCATAATTAAAAATTTAATAATAATATAATATACAATAATGATTTTGGGCCCCAATTGCTAGACCTCATCCCAAGCCCCATGAGGTGGCAAGTTTGAATTACCCATATTATCCCGTCTAATTAATCTCATCAATTTTTCCATAATCGCCCCCATTAATGCTGAGCGGTTATGTTTTAGAAGTATCTTTCCTTTTTTTACGATATCAAATCAAATAGACGACCAACAAATCACGGTTATATTTTTTTTGTATATAGATTGATGGATTGAAACGAAAACAAATATCAATTTCATTTTTTCATTCAGATTTGATCGATGGAGAAGAGAAGAAGTCCACAATTTTTTTTTGTGCGAACTAATCGACTAATCGTGGAGAAGAGAAGAAGTCCATACAGGTTATGCTTTATTGGACCCCCAAAAAAATTACGATTTATAATTTTTAGATTCAGATTGATCGGTTGAACTGAAAATAAATATCGAATTCATTTCTTGTTTCAGTTTGATCGGTGGAGAAGAGAAGAATTACACGATTCATTTTTTTTATTTGCGACCTCATTGCGGTCCAAACAATAACAATCCATTCAGGTTAGTCTTTTTTATCTAAATAAAACATGTTCATATGATTTTTTCAGTTTTTGTTTGAATAATCATATACATTTTTTTAGACCGAATTTATTTTAAATTCAGATACATGGTCTGTAAATGGATTTATATGCATTTTGTGTTTTACGTATGATATGTATAATCATTTTTGTTGGTGTGTGTGTGTGTGTGTGTATAATTATACATATTTAGTCATTAAACATATTTTTTAGCTTTGAATTATCTTTATCCAACTCATTAGATTCAATATTCACTAGTATAAAATGTATAATTTTGTTAATTCAAATTCAAGATACACGTGTATCTTGAATTTGTCATCCAACCCAATTTGAAATTTGATATTTATATGGATTTGATTAATGTGTATTTGATAAATATTTAATTGCTTATTGTTGTATATATTTAAAGACTTCAAAGATTTTATTTAAATCCATGACTTGTACTCTAAATTTTTGTCATTTGTTGATGTTGCTGTTGTCTTTCCGAGAATGTTTAAGTTGTGCAAAAAGCATCTTAATTCTTTGTATGATGACTTGACATGACAAGTCCCTGATTATAACTATTATAGTGTTGGTGATGAACAGATACCAGATTCAATTGTTTACTCGCTTTTCAAAGTTCGAAGTAGAGGACGACAACTATCAAGAAGGAAGCCACCCAAGATTTACAAGCCGATGAATAAGAAATAAAAAAATATGTCAAGATTCCAATATTTAGAAGGTTGCAAATGCTGTTTTATACAAGACATTTGATGTTATAATGTGTTCTATCAATTTGTTTTTATACTATTTCAATGTGTTTTTATCGGATCGAAATGGTTCATTTTATACACCCATTACAATTTCTAGATACACATAACAATGTCTGATACACATCACAATTTCATATATGAATCACTTTTTTTTGCAATATATACATGTTTTCAGATAGACATTAAAAATTCAGATACATTACAAATTTAAGTTGTACCTCAAGGTTCTAATATTTAAGTTGTATCTATTATTTACTAATTAACAGATATAGCCAATTTTATATGATTCAATTGAATTAAGATACACTTAATAAAAACTCCTAGATTTTGATAAGTATAGAGAACAAGATACATGTTTCATTTCATACAATTACTAAGTACAATTCACATACCCATCACATTGTAATACAGATTTCAGATACACTTTACAAATTCAGATACAACTGAACTGTACGAAATATGTTGTTAATCACAAAACAAAAAACCAATCAATTGTTCATCAAACATCAACAATACATTGAATATAGAACTTTATATTCAAACATAAAAAAAATTGTCATATCTACCAGCCAAATTGTTTTTCATATATAAACTCTATTCTATTGCTAATGAAGGTTCCATGTACATCTGTCTGACCACGTGATCTTTGTCTGTATATGTATGGTGTTTGTCATTCAGAAATTTATGCATAATGTGTGCCCTTATTGGTCTACACTTCTTCTTATCCATCATATGTGTAGTCACTTTCTTGTTTGCAGCATATTGCTTCATAATATTTAAGATGACTGGACCACAATCAATTTTGCAATAAAACAATTTTTATTAAGATACAGATAAAAAACTGAATATTTTTTGTTTTGAATTACACTTACGACATTCGATCTTGCTGCAGTACATCTGCCACCAGGGGCGGCGCCACCTTTCACTTGATGGGGTCAATTGACCCCATCAATTTTTTATTTTTTAAAAAAATCAAGCTCTCCCAAAATTTATACCACCACATTAAATTAGAGGAATCCATTAAAAACAATTAAAAAATCATATCAATATAGCCTGGTCCAAAGTTTCACCCGGTAAAAAAATTACAAGAACCTTAAAACAATAATAATAAAAAAACTGATACATCCAACTCTCATTGCAGTCCACACTGATTTTTTTTTTTAAAAAAACATACACTTTTCAATTAAAGTGTATTCTATTATATAATATAAAGTATTTACTGAGACATATTAGTGTATTTTTTCAAGTTATAAAAAAATAAAAAATTTTGTGCCATAAACTATGATGGAACTCTATACACTATAATAGTATGAGTATATTACATTATCATAACGTATGAGACTGCAAAATAAGTTGTAAAATGGACTGAGTGTATCAGCATTCATAAAACAATACCCTAAAACACTAGCCGATCACCTATACATTTTAAAAAATCAAGTATCTAATCATGGATATGGTTTGGATTCAAATATATTATATAAGAGTACATTTTAAAAAAAAATTGTGAATTTTTTTTAATGACCCCATCTATAAAAATTCATGGAGCCGCCACTGTCTGCCACTGATATGATTTTGACATCTTTGTTGCCACTGAAGTGTTTTTCAAACTCTTTCATCTGTTTTAAATTTTAGATACACAGAAAAAAAATCAATTTCAGATGCACCTTTCAAGATCTCATATTGTTACATTGGTATACAAAACACATTGCATCTTATACTCATAAACAAGTGTGAATTTTCATATAGATGTATGTGAATTTACTATTCGTTCTATCATTCATTTTTTAGACCAAAAAAAGAAGAGGACGCACAAGAAAACCTAAAACAAATTAACAATGTCAAATAATTTTTTTCTCAAATCTAAATACACTGGTGAACGAAATCAATGCATCAGACACAATTTTGTTACACATTTGAGATTACGATTACTTAATAAACAACCAATAATTTTGGTTTTCAAATATTTGTATCTGAAACGCTCAGATTAACAATGTACATGTATCTGAAATACTCAAATTAACATATTCTTAAGATGGATTTCAAATACACTCAGACTAACAGATGAACAATGTGCAGAAAGGAATTTTGACGATTGAAAACGCTTCAGGTACGATTTCATCTTTCAAGAAGTGCAAAAATAACATCTAATGTTTTTGTATATTTCGCAAAAAAAAAATGAGACGGGTTTCGATTGTGGCAAGAAATCAAACTTTTTTTCTTCTCCATTGTTGACGAGTTGTTTGGGGAAGAGAATCAGATTTTATAAACACTTGATCCCCAATTTTTTTTCCTTTTTCGTTCGTTCGTTTTTGCTCAATTCAGAAACTCTAGGTGGTTATTTTTTTTGAAAAATCTTCAATCGGGAGGGGTGATTTAATGATCCCGCATTTATTGGGATATCATTTCGAGGATTAATGATGGTATGATTTAATTGGATCCAATTTTTAAAATTCTCAGAAGGGTAGTATTGTCTTTGTCTTTTTGGTTGTTAAAAAAGTCAAATAGTGAACCAATAGAATGATGCCACCTATTGGGGCTCGCCAATGGGGCCTAATTTCTGGGGCCCATGTAGCAGCACCCTATAATATATCATGATTGTGATTAATCATACAAGATAACAGATATGAACAATAAATGATACAAACAAATATAATTATTCTTCCATCTTTCATGAATGATTCTTTCCCGACATTTTTTTAGATTTTTTTAAAAGGAGTAAAACCTTAGCTTCTTCACACGTGTCATTAACATCATCAAAAGCATAAATAAAATATTTTTTAGTTTCTATTTATTTATTGAGATTTTTAGTTTTAAGTCCATGTAAACATGCTTATTTAAGGGTCAATCTCTCACTTCTTTATATTTCTTTTTAAGTCCCTATATTCAACCGCCTATTTGATTTTTAATCCCTCCATCAAATGTCCGTCCATACACCGTTAATTTGTGAAATGTGATTTTTTTTAAAATCCCTGTAAACTATGTTAATTAGTGTTAAGTCCCTCTAAACTATGTTATTTAGTTATTAGTCATTGTAAAATATGAAGAAGGAAGATACTAATCACTAAATAACATTGTTTACATGGATTTAAAAAATTCACATTTCACCAATTAACGGTGTATGGATGGATGTTTAACGAGGGATTAAAAATCAAATAGACGGTTGAATATGGAGACTTGAAAATAAATATGAAGAATAGAGGGATCGATCTCTAAACAAGCATATTTACATGAACTTAAAAATAAAAATACCTTATTTATTTTGTAAACTCAAGTACTCAACATATAATTCTTTTATAAGATTGTCTTTAATGGAGTAGGCAGAAGTAACTATTACAAATAAGAAAGCGAGAGATGCCTTGATAATAATAGATTCAAAGGTAGGAGGTGGATTCAAAAAGCTATAAATATTGAGCGAGACACGTGATTCTAAAGCGTCTCCTTCACGTTTGGGATTAGATTTTTCTCTCCAAAGTATGAATTGCTACTGGTCCTTTTGACTGCCATATATGTTGATTGGGCTAGGGATGGCAACCGAACAGGTTGGGACGGGTTTTGTGAATCCCAAACTCAAACTCATCCACAAAATTCTATCACAAACCCGTCTTAAACCCGTGACGGGTTTAGCCTTTTCATCCCAAACCCGTCCCATTTAAATCGGGTTGGGTCGGGTCGGGTCGGGTTGGGCCAAAACAAGTTTAGAAAAAAATATTAAAACATATTTTTATGTAATATTTAATCTAAATTGAAATTTTAAATAAAAATAAATATTTATTTGAATAAACCCTACAAAATAAGAAATATAAACTTTCAATACAAATGACAAATATAATGTTTCAATTTTTTTTAAATACCAAAAGACAACTCAGTGTATGTTTATATGATATAAAATTTCAATTAGCGTTTGAGTTTATTCAATCTTATATTTTTGAGAACACCATATAAAAAATATAAATTATGTAATTATTATAACAAATATTTAACTTTAATATGAATTACAACCGGGGCAGGTTTGGGGCGGGTTTTGCTAAGTGTTTCCATTTCCTGTCCCAAACCCGTCGGATTTCATTTTATCTATCCCAAACTCATCCCCAACCCGACCAGTCCCAACTGAGTCGGGTGCCCTATTGGGAGTTGGGATAGTCCCACTGCCATCTCTAAATTGAGCACTATTACACTCAGAAATCTAGCTTCTTTTACATCACACTTCTGCAATGAAACTGATATCCACATTATTACACTGGTTTTTCTTTTTTTTTAAAAAAATATATAAAGTCAAACCATTGAAGTACATATTTTATAACATTGAGATACATTAATATTTTTGAAAAAATAAAAATAAAATATTTTTATATACTGTGATAGTATAATATAAATTCCAATATTTGCACTATTATACTATATAGACGGTTAAGAGTGCTTCCGAACTGCAATGTTATAAAATAGATAGTGTCTCATAAAGCCCTTGTTTGTTTTGGGAATAAGCCCCCGGATAACCTTGGATTAGGAATAAAGAGTGTTTGGAAACCCCGGATAATCCCTAATAAAATATGCCAGAATAAATTGGTATAAAGTGGTATATGGATTCCAACCAACCCCTGAAATTAAAGTTATCATATGTTATTCCACTCAAAGAATATGTAGGCTCACTGTCAAATCAATTATTATCACTCTTATAAATCACATGTCAAATCAACTATCATTATTTTTTCACTTTTTATAAATATTTATTTATACTTTATTCACATTTTACCCAAACAACAAAATATTTATTCTTACATTTACCAACGAAAATAATTTAAAATACAACTAAATACAAAATTATTTTATATTTATTTATACCCACTTAAACTTGGATAAATGTATACACAAGAATAAATCATATTCCCGTTTCAAAAATGGGCAAAGAGTGCGTACAAGGCTTGATGAGTATATGGGTTCACTGTTGGTTTACCATTTCCAAATTCCAAACCTGCTGAGAAATTTGATCTTGGGCCTTGCCCAAGCCTTCTTTTAAGTCGAATTCTGGGCCACTCCAACTGTTTTGGATGATTCAAATCCTGTCCGGCCCGCATTGTGTTTGTTATATGGAAATGTTAGGCTTATTTTTTTAGCCCTCTTTTCAATAAGTGCATCAACGGATAAGATATAGATCAAATGCGTTAATATCTGTATCATATCATAATCATTCAGATACACATATTTTTTGGATAATCATAATCATTCAAATACAAATATTAATATTAATTTGGATAATTAAGTGATGTATTATACATTGAGATATGAAAATTAAAATTAAAATTAAAATTTTAAAGTTTATTATTTAGATATCATTAATAAAAATTCAATAATAATATAATATAATGATTGTGATTAATTATATAAGATAACAGATATGAACAATACATAATACAAATAAATAGAAATTTATAATATATGTTGGGTTCATTTTTTTTTTTTTTTTGATCGGATCCACTGATATCCTTATCCGCACTTCAGATATTCGAATATCAGTATTCTAATTTTTTAGATGCGGATTCAAATCGAATAAAGATTTTTTTGGGGATAATTGACATATTCACTTTTCAGTATGTAATTTACACATGTTTAAATTTCTTTTAAATTATAATATTATAGTATTCAAGGTTCTATCACGGTGTATGAATTAATTTTTATTTTTGTTTTTTCAAAGTAAAAAGCAAACACTGTTATATTTTAGTATCGCATAACAACGTGTAATGGGTGAGTATAATTTTTTTTAAAAGACAAACCAAATGTGATTACAATAAATAGATTGGACATATCATTTTTTTCATATTAAAAAAACGTGAATACCATGAAACGTCATTCTTACTATATCATTCTTACAGCATACGATCATGGGCGCCCCGAGTTTTTAGAAACCCACCCCTTTTTCTAAATTTTTTTCACTGTAGCAGTAAACGGAAATCCACCTCGAGGTCGGCAATCTCTCTGGCGACGGTGGTGAATCATGATTGTCAAATGTTTCGGCGAGTGTACCAACCCAGGTCGGCATGTCCTCTGACGACGGTAGTAAAGTGTGGTCGTCCGAAGACCCGGCGAACTAAAGTAAGAGAATCAATTCACATTTTTACAAGTTTCAAACCAAAAAGACAAATTTCATATTTAAAAACATATAATAGACAATCATAACAGCATTTAAAACACATCAAAATATGATGTTAACATTTATAACACATCAAAATACGATGTTAGCATTCCATAAATAATCATTCATATACTACACTACAAAATACATGTTCAAATTATTTTTGTGATTATTTTTATTTTTTGAAAAAATGAGTAATTGTTTTTATTAGATATGTTATTTATTTTTATATATGAAAAAATCAATATAGTCACATGAATGATTATTGAATTTGAACATGTAATCACGTAAATGGTTGGTCGTGGAATGCGAACGTCATATTTTGGTCTGTTTTAAATGCTGCTATGATTGTCTGTTATATGTGTTTAAATGTGAAATTTATCTATTTGGTTTGAAATTTATAAAAATGTGAATTTATTCTATCTTATTTTAGCTCGTCGGGCCTTCGAACGACCACACTTTACCACTGTCGTCAGAGGGCATACCGACCTGGGTTGGTACACTTGCTGAAACTTCTGACGATCATCATTCACCATCGTCGTCAGAGGGATTGCCAACCTCGGAGTAGGTTTACTTCTACTGCTACAGTACATAATTTTTTTAAAAAAAAAATTTAGGAGGTGAGTTTTGCTACATAGGATGCTGATATCCGCGCCCAACGATCATATGAATTATAATTATTCTTGCATCTTCCAGGAGTGATTCTTTCCTGACAATAATGTACTCCACGTAAGCATTCCCACCGACACTTCATAAATAATTTTTGCTCGAATTGTTAGCACAAATGGACCGGTTATGAAAAAGACAGAGATTGAAAATTTTCTAATTATACCATTTTGGCATCTTCTTCCAATATTTAAGGCCAGCTGAGATATTATAACCATGTAATTGAAGGCGGCCAAAGCTATGATTAAATACTATACAAGCTAAGTAAACTCTTGGAGATGTTCCAGGAACTTCTCTTTGAATTGTTATGTGACTTGTTTTGTATGAGTGATTCTTGTTACAAAGACTATTCATGATTAAGGGAATTCGTTTGGATTATCTGGTTGAAAAGATTTTTTTTTCGGGTTGTGTCACTTTCTTTTTCCAGTTGATTATGAAACTAAATTTAATGTAGAACATATTTTGATACAGATGAGACAATCAAAGAGATTTATCAAATAAATTATAAAATTATAAGCCAGTAGAAATCAAGGGCCTCAATTTTGGAATAACACACAATTTTTGTATAGCTAAATATCGAGGAGATCTTCCAGATTAGTGGTTATACCACTAAAAATGTTTAGTTTTCAAAAAAAAATTTATTTAGGCCTTCCAAATAACGATTTTGTTTTTGTTTAATAATTTTTTTAATTTTCTATTATCTGTTATTAATATAAAAGAGAGACTTGTTACCTAAGATAAAACAACTTTGATATTCTTTCTTGTATATTCAAGGATTCCACGCTGTTAAAATTGGTTTGTTTCAACAATGATATGCTTATCCATATAATCATGATACAAAGATGAAATGGCATATAATTATCAAGCAATTTTGATTTTTCAAATAGTATTTTGACTTGGTCTTTAAGATTTATATCAATTTTTCACATGTTGATGTATATAAGGTAATACCCTTACATAAAATATTAATAAAAGATATGTGCATCAACATCCCTCTCCTCGTTTTAACAGGCATCGCCACAAATTTCAGTCAAGAATTTAATAGTGCTAGAAAAAGATATACAAATTATATAAAAATCAAATAATAATGAAAGTGATGATTTATATAACAAGATTAACTAATTAAGTTTTCAAAGATAAAATAGATTAAATTCATGGATTACAATACCATCCCTGCTTAGCTAAAAAAAATCTTAATATGCCAAGGGGCACTTTATCTTGATGTGTGTAGATGTTGTTGGCTAGTCCTATACAAATTCCATGATTTCAAATTCAACAGTATAATTAATTTTTACCAAAAAAAAAATCGACAATATAATTCAATTCAGATTCATGAGACCCAACAACCCAATTGTAAGAATTGGGTATTAATACTAATACTGCAAATTGTGGATCCTCATCTGTTTGTGTGGACAAAATGTAGTCTTTGAACTACCACCAAAACTGAAAGGGAAAAGAAAAGCTTCTTTATATTGTTAGTGCAACATTTCACTAGCAATCTCATCAGTGGCTTTCAATCCTTACTCCGACTAAATGTTTGTGGTAATATAAAATTATGTTGTCTTAATCAACAGATATCAAGTCATATCACTGCTGTGTTTATCCTTATTGGAAAATTTGAAATAAAAAAGTTCAAAAGCATGGGAAGAAGTGGTCAGGGGTTCACATGTGCTAGGTCAAAAGTTTTACAAAACAACAATATATGCAAATTTTATTTGTCATTTTCATTATTTCATACATGCCATACATTGACTAGGTTATATGTATTATAGTATATATCAAAGGATAATAGTATATGATATATGCTATGCTTATGCGCCATATTATATCATCCATGTTCAGCCAATAAAACCATATAATTGAGAATCTGAGATTCTTATACATTCACATGTAACCCCAATTATACATAAAGGAATGACTTTCTTCTTTTCTGCCTTCCAAATAAAATCGAACCGCAAATTCGGGTATGACACTGCTTCTTTTTTTTTTATTGGTGTCATGGCACGGGTCTAAATCCTCTGCTATGCTTTTTCTGCTGTGATCTTGCTGTGTTTTTTTTTTTCCTGAAGTATGCCATTGTATCATATAAAAAAAATGTAAGGTTAGAAGTCACTTTTCTTATATAGTGGGCTCCATTTTTTTTCTCTTTCAATTCACACACGAGGATCCATACCGTGGACCCCATAAAAAAAATTCCATGATTTTCCTTCACTGTGAATTTTTTTATATGAAAAAATACAAAAAAAAATCATCTACATATTGAAAATATCCAAATCAGTTATTTTATCAAATTCTAAAATTTCTTTTTTCACAATTTAAAAAAGTAAAATGGCTTGACTACTCTTATATTATCTAGTATTTAAAAATCATTACACATATTTAATTGCTTAACACCCTCAATTAAAGAACATTAATAAATAATAAAATATTTTTTAAAATATTTCTAAACTTTTTAAAAACATTTGGGTTACATATAGGGGTGCAAATTTGGTCAGTTAAACCAAATCTAAACCAATTTTTTTATATTTAAGTTATTAATTTTATAGTTTGATTTAAGTATGGATTGGAGATTTAATAAATTGATCTACATTGGTTCAGGTTTGGTTGTATTTCAAAAAATAAAATAAAATTAACCGAACCGAACTGAACCAAATTAAATTTAAACACATGATTATTCATAATCAATATTCATGTTTAATAATCGAATCAAACCTATCAAATTGCACTCCTACTTACATATGTTTAATAATATACAAAAAAAAAGCACAATCATTCTCTTGTATTATGTTCAATTCATTGTTATTATGAATATTGAAAATGTGTATAATGTTTCTATAATTTTGTTTTAACTTAGAAATATATTATTGGTGCAGTTTGATTTTATTGAGTATTATAAACGTGATATAACTCAGTTGTAAGCATAGGCACGACATAAAAAAAAGTATCAATTTTTTATAAAAAATTGAGGTTGTGTGAAACCATAAGAAATTGTTTGAATTTTTTCAATCTCCTGTGGGACCAACATGAAACAAATAAAATAAAAATTCCGGCTATTAAAGCAAGCCAAGAAGAAAAAAATTCAGGGGTGGGGTTCACCATAAAAACAAATGTGACTTGGGAACTTGTGGCCGTCCATTTTGTTACATGACACGTGGCATACTTGGATAAGAAACACAATAAGATCACAGCAAAGGAAGCATAGCAGGGATCCAGACCCGTCATGGCACTGCTTGAATAATGCTCACTATATTATTACTATATATAAATTATCACTACCTAAAAGTGGTGTTAGTAGTTAAAAAATGGAAATTATTTGGTTAGAATTTGACAATCTTGGGGATCAATCGATCTAGCTAGATAACAATCAATTAAATCACAAAGAAAGTAGTAAAGAATTAATGTGGTTTGACAAATTTTGTCTACGTTTACGGAGCACATCAGAGATCAATTCACTATCTTTGAGAGGTTTTGATAATGGCCACAACAAAAATAAAAATCTCAAAGCCTCATGAAAACCATGAAATGCTCTTTTATAATAGGATCACATTAAAAATAGAAATGTCAATACACAAATATACTATAAAAATATTTTCATAAAGCTCAACCCCTGCTGAACTCAGCGAGAAGCTCTCCGATTTTGAGAAGAGCCAACAGTACTCGAGAGCACATCAGGCTCTAAAATATAACAATTTTATCAATAATTCAAGTCTATCTAAATTTGACCAAAACCACCTAACACATGTGCTGATCAAGCTTTTTTTTATTAATTTTCAATTCCAACTCTCCCTCCATTTGGATCCCTCCACCACCAACCAATGCATATCTTCCCCCCGCAGCCTATAAATACCACCCTTCCTCTCCAACCTCAAGTCATCAACACTTCCAAATCTCCATCTCTCTTAATTGGTTGTCATTAATTGCTCCTGGTAATTCACATTAGCTAGGCAATTAATTAATCATGGTTGCAGGCGTTCTCACCCAAGAATTCACGTCGACCGTCTCCGTCGACAAGCTATGGAAGGCCGGCGTCGACGATGCTCACAATCTTCTGCCAACTCTCTTGCCCCACATCATCTCTAGCATCGAAGTCCTTGAGGGCTCCGGCGGCCCTGGTACCCTAAAAAAGTTCACTTTCACTGATGGTTAGTATAATTATTTTTATTATTAAAATTGTCATAAAAAACACATACATATTATTTTTTAATAAAACTATGGGTATATTTATTTCAATGTTGAATTAAAACGGATAATGTCTTAATTGAAAGAAAGAAGAAAATAAAACTAACAATAAAAAAAAAAAAATAAAAACAAGCAAACAAAGATGGGAAAAAAACAAAACCACCCCCTCGAGGCCCTAGTACATAAGATCTTTTGCCTGACTCTTCCAAAATCCCAATCACTCAATAACTCTCAGTGCATCTTAGCCCACACCCGTACCCCACTCCATAATACAAAGCCTCATCATCTTCCATGGATTCTCGAAGTAGAAAATTGGGCCATGCACACCACCATATTTCTAGATCTCCGGATCATGTCCAAGAGCACAAGATCTCCATTACGTGTGTTATGAAGAGAATTGATAGAATTGAACACTAACTGGATCTCATCCATGTTTACACTTATTAAGTACTCTTCTGTGAAGAGATGTATCTCTGTCTATCGAGAGATGATTTTACTTATACAAATATGTCTTTTGTGCAGTTGTGACGGATTACAAACACTTGACGGACCGCGTTGATGTCTATGATGCGACGAACCACATCTTCAAGCACTCGGTGGTCGAGGGAGGGCTCATCGGTACGAAACTCAAGTCGTGTGGATTTGAGGTCAAGGTCGAGGCGGCCGAGGGAGGGTGCCTCATCAAAATGAAGGTGGAATATGACTCAATCGAGGGCGGGTTCCCGACCAAGGAGGAGGCCGAGAAGATCATCGGGGAGGTCGTCGGCATGACCAAGGCCGTGGAGGGGTACTTGCTTGCCAACCCAGGGGCTTACAACTAATTATAATGGTTACATGTATAATGGGGTTTGCCATGCAAAACCCTAAATTTTTAAGTGGGAGTTGTGGTTTGTTTTTGAGATGTGGTGTGTGAAGAATGGTTGTTCGGTGTGCTTTGCTTGTACTTTGTATGAGAAATAAAGGGGGGGGGGGGGGACTTGTAGTCCATCATTTATGCATAATGAATTCGAATGTTTTATGTATTGTGGTATTATATATAGATCAAATTAAGTGCCTTGGATCCTTTGCCTAATACTTGTAATCCAATGCTTCCCACTAAAAAACTATAATTTATAATTTCCTTATAAAACTTCGTGAAATATGGAGAAGAGAAAAGATTTCTTTACAATTTTTATATTATGGAAGTTGTTTTTGTAACTGCTAATTTATAACAGTAAGATCTTATGAAATTTTTGTTGAATTACTTCATGAGAAGACCTCAAAACATGTAACATGCACCTTGTTGGGGTTGCATTATAGATGTACTTACAGTTGAAAAATTATCAATAAATTATGTGAGTATAATGGAGTCATAGTTTGGCGCAATGGTAAAGTGTTTTGCGGAATCATGAGACCAACCATTTTTTATACAAAAAGAAGTAAAAAAATTAAAACCATATCCAGTCTTTTTCCTCTCAGCATATTAAATTGTATGGATATATGAGTCTAGGATGCGTTTGATTGCACGATTGCGCAGCTTTTGCGATTATAGAAAGTTGTTTATGTAATAGTACAATCAAACAGTTTTACTTCATGCTGATAGATTTTAGATAAATAATGTCTAAAAGCTGCGATTTTAAAAAGCTAGAGGAGTAAGGTTCCTACATAATCAGTTTTAAAACTCAGATTCCTACATTATCACCGAAAAAAAATCTTCAATCTAATCCGTTGAAGACTTTCAAGTTGGGGTTAGGAATACATCCAATCTCTTGAATAGTTTTAGCATTGTAGCGCCATTGAAGCTCTGTCCTTGCTTTAGCTAAAATCCAAACCAGGTCAAGGTCAAATATCCCTCAACATCATTCACCCAAAAAAAGATATCCCTATCTGTGATGGGTAGGTGGATTTTGACATAAGCACAATTTGACCTTATAAAGGTTGCATCAGTGACACATACTGATTCATATCCATGGTATACAACCACCTTTGTATTTCTTTTTTATGAAGATCGGTGAGTTTGATCCCTGAACTCTGTCATGGAGAGGGGGTGCTAGTTGATTTAACTAAAATTTAAGTCACAATCTTTGTGTTTCTTATTATAAAATTATAATCCAATATTTTTATTTCTTTTTTATGATAATTGAGGTCTCAATAAGTAAAATTATACACTCAAATATGTATGGATGTAAATGATTAGGTGAAGTCATGCGGCAAATGCGAACCACACGTATATATATTTTTTATCGATATATATATATGGGTTGATAAAGAAAGAGAGAGCCCACTCAGATATATGTTTTAATAAACTTATATTCTTTCTTTATCGATACATACTGTTACGCCCCGAGGCATTACCAATCATACAATAATCAACAGGGATCAAATAAGATAATAATGCTACAGGAAAGTAGTAGCCAATAAAAAGAAAAGATGCGGAAGTATAATATACAAATTAGTCTGTAAATCAAAAACATTATTACAAACTCGAATACACGATAACTGTCCTGTGAGAGTCCAAGTCTAGTCTAAATAAAATCATATGTGCAACACGCACGATTACTAGTATATACACAAAGAAAATGGGATTGCTGACAGCCTTGCACTCGCCAACCGAAAGGTGGGACACTCTACGCACGAACCACGCCAGATAGACGCTCTAGCTCCACGCCAACCCAGTCCCTGGTGAAAAAAATAACACACGAGGGTGAGCTACAAGCTCAGTGAGTGGCAAGAATCTAAGCTCTACAATGATAATATATATAAATTCCCTTTTCTCTCGAAGTAAAAGAAATATGGGAGGAACCAAACAGATAAATGTCACGTGGAGATGTGACCTTACCTCACCCATACCCCGAAGGGGAGGGGGGTGGAACATTTGGGAAACGGTATTCCATGCTCGCGATATCATCCGGTAGCCCTCTCCCAGGTAGCCCTCTCCCTGGCGGCCTCCCGATGCGGCAGCACCACCTAGGGAAGCTTCAACGCTGGGTAGCTTCGACGCACGATGATACGGAGAGGAAACACTCCGACCTTATCCTCCCCTTCACCCTTAGGGGTGACATGGAACTATTGATACTTTGGGCATTCCCAGTATAAATGTCACGTGACAACGTGACACCAACCTACCCTCACCCTCACCCCTAGGGGTGACATGGGACTATTGGAAATAGAAGTCAACTCGTTAACTCCCTTAACCTTCCGGTAGCCCTCTCCCGGGTAGCCCTCTTCCTGATAGCCTTTCAAGATAGGTACGAAACCACAAAGGTATTGAAATACACATTGGGCCTCCTATGATGTAGCGGCAGAAACCAGGATAGCTCCAACGCCGGGTAGCTTCAACGCGGATACGAGGTAAGGGAGAAGCATTCCACGCTCACAATACGATCATCAAGGATCAACTATAGTCATCTAGCAATTAACAATGCTAATGAATTCTCCTGAATTCTAATGCGAGTGTATCACATGGATGTCGAACTATCAACTACTACGCTTGCACATTGAAAATAACATATAATCCTAACAATAGATCATACCAACACCTATCACATATAGGTCCTATTAATGAAACAAGCGCAATGATTATAGGAGAATATTCAGTCTCAAATGAGATGCATGGACCACATGTCCAAATAACCTAGCATGCAACAGTTGAACAAAACCAATGCTCATAGAATTATATGCATCAACCAATGATTAAACCCCGCTAAGCATCTACTAACACGGAAGACTACCAACATATAGGAGTGCAATTAATTGAATAAACAAGCAAAATATAGTACACTCTAGGCTTCCAAGCCTCTCACATAGAACCAGTGAGTAGAATGAAGGTTAAGTAATACAAGTCCTAGACTAGCAATCATTCCACAAGACAGTAATAAATGATACAACTATAAAACACGCATAGCCATAATATGAGCTCCTCTAGTGCGTTGATCAAACCACTAACCAAAGACCCGTTCATCACGAGTTCTACCATTGATAGTTTAGCTTATACACACTATAAATAAGGCATGTATGCTCATTCACATTTGTATAAATACCACATAATGTGCTTAAACATTAACAAGCATAGACGATTTACCTCATTGATGGACCGCAAGTCTTTGAGCAGATTATATCATCCTTTAATCACAACATAAAGTCTATGTATTCAAACCAATTCCTGGTATTTAAATACATACATGCAAACCTTACATACAGACCAAACATCATATTATGCTAGTAGCTTATACATAAGGACTTAACTATATTTAAGATTCTTTGACTATCTAAGGCCACCACTAAGCATGCTTAAGCATCAATTAAACATCTAAGGTGGCTCAACTATCACCACCACTATTATCTTACTTTTATCAATTATGACCTTAAAACTGATCATACACACATCTATCCTCAACAAACAGGATTATTAAGTTATTATTACGAACATGAGATAATTAAACGCCCACCAATCTTGTAAACATGGTGTAAAGGACAAGTAGAGGCTAAATAAATTATCTAACATAAAAGAAATACATTCACACATGAATATGATACATATGCAAATATATGGTAGAAAATGGGGTTCTATACAATATACTTAGCTATACAGTCCTAGCATGCAATATCTAACACAATAGGGGTGCAAAGAAGCCCCATGGATGCGCGATGCATGACTACGTGCATCGAGCGCATCCCGAGGGCTTGGATCGAACCACTCACTAGTACTTGGATCGCCGCGCGTCCGGTCTACGAGATCTGCAAGAACAACCAATGATGCTCCATTAAATATAAAGCATCTTGACACATATACAAGCCTTCTTCATGAAGACAACAACTCCTGATATTGCCCACACCATGCATAATAACTTTTTGACACATATTTATACAAGATTAGTCCATCTACTGCAACCAGCCCCAAACATTGGTCTCCACAGCACACAATACACATCCAAAAATTCTCAAATAAATTACACACATTCTATGATATGTTGGGATCATATTCCGTGAAGACATAATAACTTGATAAAATCTCTAAATGCACGAAATAAATTATTTTCCGAAACTGGTTAATTTCTACGCGAATCTGGACAGACCATGAGAATCAGGCTATAACTTACAACACATATATCATAATGACACCAAATTTCATATATAACATCTAGACACATAGATGATCATATGAAATGAAGACACAAGGCTCAAAATATGTTTCCAAGTACTAGTTATACAAGGATCTTAAGAAGTCATAAATCTGTCCTACAACAACATAAAGCTCCCAACAACAAGAAAAGGGAAAAACACCTACAACAAGACTTGGACATCCTTGCTGACCACCAAAAGCAATAGATAGCAACACTTATGCTTCTTTGAAGCATTAACACAAATACCTATATGGCACAAAAGGGGAAGTGAATATACCTTGGGAAGAAGAGGAGATGGTGCACATAAGGAGTTCCACCACCATCACCACAAACAACCACCATCACACATGCCACATAGCACAGCCATAACCACCACCAAATCAGCCATCTCACATAAGCCAAAACAACAATGAGGTCAAAAGAATGCCATGGAAAAGAAGAGGGAGGTGGGGGTAATAAAAGAGGGCACACACACACACCCATAACCCACATATGCCCACAATCACCATCACATACACACATTAGCACAAACACACTCACAAAGAGGGAAGGGAATACCTTGAGAGGGTGGAGAAGAGGGAAGCCAAGCTCAAACACACAAACCTTGCTTGATCTACATGCACCCAATCCAAGCACACCTTCTCTTTGGCATTTCATCAAACATGTGGGGGGGGGGGGGGCTGCTGGTCCAAAGGGGAGAGAAAAACATAAGGGGGGGGGGATCAGCTATGGGGGGGAGGAGGAGAAGGAAGAGAAACAACAACACAACCACACAACTAAAAGTATACACACCTTTCTTCTCCTTTTGTGCTCCTTCCCCACCATCACCACCACTTCCTCCACCCAAAGAGGGGCTGGACCAGAGCAAAAGAGGGGAAAAATATGCTAAGGTCGTGCATTTGGGGAGCTTAAATAGGCAAGGTCGGACTGAATGACCGAGCTGTCCTCGGACTTAAAAAACTCTGGACAGCCTTCACTTAAACGGCCATAACTTCCTCAATACAGCTCCGAATTGCACGATTCCAATGGCATTGGAAAGATAAGAAGATTATCTACAGCTTTCATGTTTACACCCAGATCAAATAACCTCTCCAGCTATTTCAAAATCTAGGCTAAACATCATACAGGGCTGCTGCCTGGATTTCATATCCCCAGGGTATAATTGGAAAAACACCCATAACTTTTGATACATGAATCCAGTTGATCTAATTCTACTTTTGTATGAAAGCTAACTTAACGCTGAACATCTCATGATAAAATCAGATTTTTACTACTTCATCTTGGGCATTAACAAAATTAAATCCAAATACCAATCGAAACTGCATAATTTCTAAAAGACCTCAAAATGCTACAAAACTTCCATTTAAGCCCAAGTGAACACCAGAACCACAAATATGCAGTTTGATTTTGAAACTGAATGTCCAAACTATTAAAATAAATATAACGCGATATTTGACCTTTAAAAGTGACACAGTCTTAACACATACATCTCAATAATGGATGTATATGCATTGTTCGTACCCATCGCATGAGCTCACATAATCACGTCTCTATGTATGGAATTATTTGTAATTTTACGTATGACACGAGGCTCTTTTTGGAAAAAAAAAACATCATCAATTTTTTTGGGGTGGTGACTTGATCAAAATTAATTTATTTATGTTTCTAATTAATTATGAAAATACTAGGTCCAAATCTAATGTCCAATTTTTTAAAACTGGGTCAGATTTTTATAAATTTTTTAAAGTTGAGTCGATGACACCGTGTAGTGACTTAAAAAATAAGTACAAACACCACATGTTTTTAAAGAGAACCCACAAAAAAAATACCTCAAATTGAAAAATGTAAGAATCATTCTACTTTTACTCGGGTGGTTGTTTTTTTATTACTGTTAAGATATTCTATATGAATCTTGGTGGTTCGGTATACTCATATTGGATGGTCTGTATGAAATTATATTAGAGTGAAAACTCAATTAACATAATTATATAAGATTTTATCTTAATTAATAAATAATGTGGAGTTACGTAAGTTTAGATCGAACCACGTTAAATGTTTATTTTTTTCATACGATTTATTCTATTTTTAATATAATAATATCTATTTTAATAAAGCGTTCTTCAAGACTTTTACACTGCTTTCCAGGTAGGGGCTTTGAATGGATTGCAATAGCCAATCCAACGTGATCTTTTGAAGGATCCATAGTGGGCTAGAGGAAGGCCAAGGCATGCAGGGTTACAACAAGCTTATGGGGGCCCAAAGAGTGCCACAAAATAACTGGGTAAAGCGAACTAAGCTTTGGTTAAAGGGAGCGGTTACACATTTTTTTTTTATCAATCAAAATACAGTCTTATATACCTCTTTATAAATTTAGTGAAGCAAATACCTATGAAACGATGTATATACCTCATTAAAAAATTTCTTATACTTATAAAAAATGAATTCATTTAAATCGAAATGGATCGATATACATTTTTTTATTAAAACATATATCTCATAGGTGATGTTTAAATCTCATTAGGTGATGTTTACTATTTAAATAAAAATAAAAATATGTGTGGTCTGAGTTTTGATTGATAAAAATGACTGGGTCTAACATTTTTCTTGGTTAAATCGACAAACACTTCCCACATTCTTAAAAGATATCAAAAGATTAAACCCTGGAAGCACCATTTTTTCCAAAAAAAAACAAAAACAAAACCGGGTAAATGCCATAGGTGGGATTAGAAGTGAATAGCTTGATAGGGCATCATTTTTAGATGGATAATATTATGTAATGCATGTAGATACCCTAATTTTGACCGTCCAGAGAGACATAAATACTTCAAGTAACACCCGGAAATATCCCACATTTGGACATCTAGTAGAGAACCGAAGTTCAGGAAACCAGAAACCCTAGCCCTAGCCCTAACCTAAACCCAAACCCTAACCCTAGCCCTAACCTAAACCCAAACCCTAACCCTAGCCCTAAGCTAAAACCAGAAAACCAGAAAACCAGAAACCCAAAAACTCTAAGTCCCTGGCAAGGGGCGGCTAGACATAACTAACCGCCCCATACCAGGCGGCTAGTTAGCACTAGCGGCCCCCCTGGCCGACTTTGGACCAGTCCCCTGGATGGGACATAAAGCAGTATTAAATGATGATCATTGCGGCGGATGATGATCTTTAGCCGCCCTATCTTAGCCGGATCAACCCAAGTAACCGACCCAAGTCACCGCTTGTCAGAGATGGGACGTTTGGCAGGTCATGATAGGGGCGGATACCAGGAAGTAGCCGCCCTTCACCTAGTCCTGACAGAAGAATCAGAGAATTAATGAGGGGTCTAATCACACACACTATTAGTCAAGCCACTCTTTTACCCCCTGGATATTCCCCTGCCTCTTTTTTACTATAAATAGAGGAGGTCCCAAGCCTTCAATCCATCATCCACAAATCAACATCCACAATCCAAAAGACACCAATACACAACCCACAATTCACATTCCCTTTCCCCACTAGAAATCCCAAGAGAGAGAGAGAGCCCCCCCCCCCTTTTGTGAGAGAAATACCCATTTCCCTACATAAATACCCTCTCATTCCTCCATCCAGAAACCCGGGCTAAACCTAGCTTAGCCTCTGTCCAAAACCAAACTCATTTCCTACCGAAGTTCTGCCCAAACCAGACCAGGCCCCGGACGGCTAAACCCTAGTAGCCGCCCCTCACCAGACGGCTTGATCCCATTAGCCGCCCCCTATACACACTCCATTTGCACCCCTATGTCCCAAGACTCCTTTAGTCAAGCCCCGAAAGCAGAATATGATTATCTGTTTTTCACCTCTGTGTACGGTATATCCGTGTCTCAGAGCGGAGACCCCACAAACTCCCCACGTAGGTGATCAAATCCAAACCGACCTTTTCCTGCTTTTAGAAAAAGCAGGTGGCGATCACACAAACCCTGGAATCCTCTTGAGCCGCTATCGGGCGCCTCAACCAGGAACGACACCCCTCACCCTTCCGAGAAGACGATCCGACCGAGCCCGCCAGGGCACGCATCCGATCCGAATCCCCGAAGAACCCCCACACACGCACGCGCACCGCCGGGATCCTTTCCGACAGCACCGACACCTCAGAGACTTCCGACGATACCGACAATGCCGCCCCTTTTTCAAGACAAATTCTAATCTACATGTGTTTTAATTTTTTTTTAAATAATATACTTCAACTAATTATATACATGCTTCTATAAAATAAAAAAAGCATATATTCTAATTAATTATATAAAAAATGTAAAAAATTTCTATCGAAGCGCATATCTCATTAATATGAGTATATACTCTGTTAATTTTCTATCAACGTATATAAGACTGGAATTATAATTAAAAAACAAACTGCGTATAACAGCATTCTAGATTTAAGCTTCATTTGGATCCACATTGGAGAAACAGATAAAATGTCATCTTGAATTCAAATGGTTTTATTGCTTCCACACAGCTCCAAGATACCGTCAAATTTAAACCCTTGGATTTTCGAAACACCAATGTTCCCATCACGGATCCAAACGGATCCTTACCCTCCCTTGAAGCCCATGCTAGACTTTAAGCCCATTTATTAGACCAGGAATATATGATATGGGAAGGAAAATGATACATACATCCAGCATTTTAGACCCCATTGCAGCCCCATTAGTGTACACCATTTTTTTTTAAAAAAAAATCATACATTATCTCATTAAAGTGCATGCAGTTATATGAAATAATGTATATATATTGACATACAGTAGTTTTTTTTTTAGTTTTGAAAAAATAAAATTTTTTTTATCCATACATTATGATAGAACCTCATATACTATGATAACGTAGTATATATTATGTTATCATAATGTATAGGGCTACGAAATGGAATAAGTGTATCAGGCGCTTGAGAATGTTATTATAACATTGTTCAAAGTAAGATAATCATTCATATAGTGAATTTTATAATCTCAACACATGCTTAATATTTAAGTATATATTTATAAAATGAAGTATATATTTTTATGAAATATATATCTAATAGCAACAATGTCACATAAAAGATTAAGTGGATTAGCTATTTTATTAACTGATGAAGAGATGTTAGTTAAGCTTGGAAATAAAAACTTAATTAGTAATTTTGTATCCCAAAAATCTAGACGAATGATTTTTAAGTAAAACAATAAATAATTTAAAAATTAAAATAAATATGATTTAATTAATAATTAAATATGAAAAATTATACTTTAAATTATCACTTTAAGCCTCATAATATATTGAGCCAGCCCTGAAATTGAATAATATTATTTATAAAAAAATATAAAAAAATTATAATGAGGTATGATAGTGAGTGAAGATGGCTAATAAAGTATATATGACTATATTTTAGACTGTAAAAAAGATTGAGTATAATATGTAAGAATGTGACCCATTAAGAACTGAATATGAACATGTAATGATCAATGTTCCATTTCATTATTTGATTCATGAAATGATATATTAGAAGAGTGAACCAATTAAGTATAAATTAATTAAGTTTTGTGTTGTTCAACTCCCATGACTATCCATTGAATAATAAATATAGATATACACAATGTATAAAGAGTAATTGTGTGTATCTCATTAAGTGATACACAATGTATATATTTTCATTAAGTAAAAAACAATGTATATACATCCTTTTAAAGTGGCACACAATGTATGAAATGATTGTGTACATGAATTACCATTGGAATGAGAAAAATATTCAATGTCCTTTGTATTTCCAACACCACCCATTATTGGATACATTCCCAAAACATTTAGTAGGTTCATTGAATTCTTTAATGAGTTTTAAGAATCCAATTTATGGGTTCCCCCTCTCCATCTATAAAAAGGAGTGGACTCTCAACCCATTGGTCATGTCTCACAACATCTTGTGTTTGCACAAACAAGAGTAAGTCCACTCCATAAAGAAATAGGAGAGTGAAGAATCATTCTATTTTTTTTCAAGTCTTTGTACCAAAACGAGGTTACTTACCATGAATAAAGATTTGTATATATATATATATATATATATATATATATATATATATATATATATATATATATATATATATATATATATAATGATTCCGCATTATTGTAAAATATGATTATAGTATTCGTAAACATGTTAATTAAGATCCTAAGAGCTATTATGATTTATTTTATATAATAGAGCTTTATTTTTTAATAATAGAGGTTTCATGTACTTGATTAGGATTGAAATCACAACTTAATTATGTGAGGGCCCTTTTTTTTGTCATAGAATATCTAAGCAATAGAGCTCAGTTAAACTTCAGTCTTTTTATAGTCCCAAATACAATCTTATATATCTCATTAGCTCCCTTTACTCATAGTATCGAGGCATATACCTAATTTAAAAAATTTCACATTTTTTATAAATAATATCATTAAATTAATTAAAGTATATATTTCACCTTTTATACAAGTACATAGCTCATTAAATAAGTTATATGATTTTAAAAAAAACATGAGCGATCTATGTTTTGAACTGTAAAATGGACTATGTAACGTTTTCCCAAGCGATATAATATGTTCAGCCCAAATACATGCCAAATCCAAATGAGTATTGTTACGCACAATTTTTTCAGCTCCGATTCTAATCTCATAAGCTTCAATATAATTTTTTTACATTTTTAATAAATATATCAATACAATTCATTGAAAGATATACTTTATTATAAATAAAGTATATTATTTTTTAAAAAATAAAACATGGCTAGAAATAGAGGTTGTACGTAACATTATCCAATCCAAATACTAGGCACTTTGTTTGAAGATCCAATCCAACTGCATAGGCACATCCATTCATGAATAAGGATGGCAATGGGATGGGTTTGGTGAAACCCAAACCCAAACCCACTAACAAAATCACGTTCCAAACCCGTGACGGGTTTTACTTTCCCGTCCTAAACCCGTCCCAACAAATATGTAAAAAATCTAAACCCGCCTCGCCCTGTCCCATTTAGGTCGGGTCGGGTTGAACTAGAACATGTTTGGGAAGAATATGAAAGCATATTTTAATGTAATATGTAACTTATCAAATAAGAAATAAAAAAAAATAAGCATTCATCCACTAAAAAAAGCAACATGACATAAACCGCTTCATCTTATATACTATATATAAAGCACGACGATGACGACAAAATTTCACCAACGGGGTAAAACGGTCATTTTGCATGAGCCATGCTCGGACGGCTATGGACGGTCATTTTTCGGAAAAGCCCCCGTATCCATCTTATTTATAAATAGGTCCTTATAAAAATCGACTATGGGTGGACGGCTATGGACGGTCATTTTGCGGATAAGCCCCCTTATCCATCTTATTTATAAATAGGTCCTTATAAAAATCAGCTATGGTCGGACATTTTGTAGATAAGCCCCCGTATCCATCTTATTTATAAATAGGTCCTTACAAAAATCGGTTAGATTTGTCATTTTCTGTGGTTATTTGTAAATAGGTCCCCAGGATCGGAAATTTGCAAAGACGCCCCCAGGTCCGTCTTATTTATAAAGATCCCTGAAAAATAGTTCCTATCTCTAATACATTTTCATATTTATGTTTATATTAATAGTTTTCATTATGTAATTGATGTACTCGCGCAATATGCGTACATCATCACTAGTATCTCTTTAAACATTTCAAATAAAATTGTTGGGCTGACGGTTGGTGGTGAGGGAATAAATCAATAAAGGGTGAAAAATGTGAAATAGTGGGAGGGGGAGGGTCAGGGTCTTAGTCTTGCCGTCTTGGGCTCTTGGTTGGTCAATAGGTAGGTTTAGGTTATTAATTACTCATTATCCATTCCTTTATGTTATTTTATTTTTTCCTTTTATGAAAACCAAATGTTGATTTGTTCGTTATTATTTATTATTCAAATTCAAATTTCAAAAAAGTTTTATCACCCAAGTGAATGCTATTTATTTTGGTTTTTGAGAATATCAAAAGACATCCGCAAAATATGTAATTATTATATTAAATGTATATTTATATTAATATTAATTTATAACCAAGGCGGGTTTTGCTAAGTGAACCCATTTTCCGTCCCAAACCTGTCGGGTTTCATTTTATACCTTCCAAACCCGTTCTAAAACCCGAATCTGACCCGACCCAACCGGGACGGGTCGAGTTAAGTATCCTATTAGAACAATTTCACTGCCATCCCTATTCATAAACCCCGATTAAACGGTACCTGGACACGCATGTCTGATTTGATTGCCGATAGTCTTCGTGTTAGGTTTAATGTGGTCATTAAATCTAGAAAGATTAGCCTATTTTTCTCCTATTATTAATTATAATATAACAAAAGACCTCATCAGGAAAGCTCGTCAAAATTTCATGAAAGGATTCAATAGCTATCAATCTATCATTAACGGTCAAACACCGGAGCCTTCATTGTTTAGTATGAAAAGAAGAAAAAAAACAAAAGACAGAAATATCAAGTGACATCATTCCAATTAAAGTGAGATCTCTTCGTCACACATTTCTCTATACATTCATAAAAACCAGGTGCGGACCATGTATATTGGAAAGGGGGGCTTGAAAATTGAAAAAAGTATCAGAGATGTCACATCCCCTTGCTCTCTTTTTTTTTTTTTTTTTTGGTATCCCTTTATTTTTTAATAAACCAGAAAATAGAAATGTGAGTAATTTTTACTTAAACATATTATTATTTTTTTTATTATTTTTTTAAATTGATATACTAAAGTGTAAAAGAATTTGGTGGACAGTAACAGATAATTGAGTTTGAGACGCGAAGAAGGATCGTTATCCTTAAAGTGATAATTGTCCTCACTCGTTGAGAGTTTGGTAATGGGTTCTCAAGCAATTCACTTCCAGGATACAACAAACTCAGAATTCTACAGATAGTAACTCTGAGGAACTCTCTCACAACACTCTAGGACTAAAACTGATTTTGATTGTTCCATGAACACCCATTAAATAATAGTAGAAGGGATGCCTTGAGCAACCTTTCAAAATTCAGTTAAAGACAAAATATATGTCTTTTATGAAAGGATGCATTCATTGGGGAAGTGTCTCTTGACCAGATAATTCAAATTTCAAAAAATTTGAAATCCGGTAATAGGTAATCATCTTATTTTCGCACACGCACACGCGCAAAGTGTTAAGTGTGCCTAATAATGTGTCAAAATGCGCCTATACGTGTACACATGTAGCATCTATAGCATGTGTGGTCTCCCCTTTGTCTTTTTTAAGACACCCTTCTAGAAGTGGGTTCACTTATGAATTAAAAAATTCTCTTCCAATTTTTTGATGTGAGACTATTCATCAAGCACTCACTTTACATATTACAATCTTCTTTAACATAAATTTACCTAAATTATATTAATCAAATAACTTTAAGTTGAATGAAATATAAATAGTATTTCTACTATTTTAATAACGCAATTCGGAATGTGATTTCTCATTTCTCAACCTTACCAATTGCACAATTTGACAAACTGAGACTCGTTCGGAGAATAAACATGTGAGATATCTTATCCCCCTTGCATTTTAATACATTCCAAAATTTAGGGATTCCTATTGATTGAGACATATGGTCTTTTTTTCTGTATAATTTAAATCTTAATCGTCAAATCACACGTTGATTTTACGACCATAAATGTCATTTTAGTCCGTCGAACTTTTTTATATTATACTCGTTGAATCAAATTCATTTATATAATCCTTTAAATTGGACTTAGAAAACAGCGCCACCCATCTAGATAAACGGAGGTCAATTCACATTCAAGCAACCAATGAAAACAACACAAAATATGTATAAAATAATCAAAATTCAACAAACATTCAAGCCGCAATTGCATAACCACGAGCTTCACGTGAGTTCTCAAAACCTTGTTCACTGATCACTAACAATAAAAATGTTATATTAAGTTCATTTTACAATTCATACGTTGGACTAAATATGTTTTTATTTTTTTTAAATCATTTACATCATTTAATAAAATATAATTTTTTTATAAAACATGAAGTATATCATTTATAAAAAAATTTAAAAAATTTCAACATACAACTAAATATATACAAAAAAAAATTTGTGATTGTATTTAGGATTTAAAAAATACTGAGTGAAATAGAACTCTCCTAACAAACATTCTCCGTCTCCAACAACCAACAACCCAAGTCCAACACAACCAAAAAACAATAGTAAAAAATCAACTATAAATAGCATCACCACTTCAAAGCTCCCACCAAGGAGGATCACAGTTAAGTAGAGCCAGCCAAACCAAATTGAAGAAGATGATTGTGAAGGGGTTCAAGAACGAGTTCAAGTCTCCGGTGTCGGCGGCGAGGATGTTCAAGGCGGGGGTCGTCGACTCCCCGAACCTTGTCCCCAAGCTCATCCCTGCCATAATCAAGGAGATCATCATCGACGGAGACGGCAAAGCCGGCAGCACCAAACGCACCAACTTCACTGATGGTCTGTACCTGTACTTAATTAAAACTCTTTTTTTTCTTTTTTGTTAACAAGAATCTAACGTTCAAAGTAAAAACACTTGACTTCAAGCCCATTTGGATGGAGGAATAAAGTTCAAACAAGGGAGAAAAAATGTTTGGTAAAGAAGAATAGGTTTTGAATATATATATATATAGTCGAGTGATAGAGTGCGGTCGGTGCGGTCGTGCGGATCCGACGTGCGTCGTCCGATCGCCGGTCCATCGCATCCAACGGTCGATGTGAATCGCCCCCGACCGTCTGATGCGATGGACCCGCGATCGGACGACGCACGTCGGATCCGCACCGACCGCACCATATCACGAAATATATATATATATATATATATATATATATATATATAGAGAGAGAGAGAGAGAGAGAGAGAGAGAGAGAGAGAAAGAGAGCACCGATTAGGTGCGGCGGCCGCACCGTGCGGCGTCGACCACGGGCCGTCGATCATGGGTCCATCGCATCGGACGGTCGGGTGCGATTCACGTCGACCGTTGGATGCGATGGACCCGCGATCGGACAGCTGCCGCACCTCATCACGGTCGTGTGTGTATATATATATATATTTAAATATGTTAGAATAAATTCTGATAATAATTTAAGTGAGAGTTGAGATAGACTATCAATGTCTTATGCAACTCACAAAAATTGTTGAGACAAAAATAATAATGATAGAATAAGAAAAATGCAACCAATAAAAACTATATATGTTTCATTCCATACAGGAGGTGAACGCACAGGATCACCCACAAACAAATTCTTCATTTTTTATATAAAAAATGTGACCTTTTATAACAATATCAAAACAAACAGTTACAAGTTGGTCCCAATGAAGGAGAGAATGAAGAGCAAAAAGGCCTCCCTAAACTCAACACCAAGTTGTCTAGTAGAAGAAATTCATATAACTCTAGCTCTGATTAAAAGTCGGAATAAACATCGCAATTGTGGTCATGAATTTGAATTAAACTTGATTTGGTTGTGTTTTTACAATCATTAAGAATCTGTCCCACCACGGATCCAAACGAAACCTAAAAACAAATCCATGATCGATTGGAACAAACTAAGCATGACTATAATTGTGTCCATGAAATTGAATTGAACATTGTCGACTGTAGCTATCAATTTCGGGTATGCGAAGGACCACATCGACGTCCTTGACGAGGAGAACTTCATGTTCAAGTATTCGTTGCTGGAGGGAGGGAGGCTGGGGAAGAAGTACGAGGCGGCGACGTATGAGGTGAGGTTTGAGGAGAGCGACAACGGGGGATGCGTGTGCAAGATGGTGGGGACCTTCAACGCGTACAGCGATGAAGGTTTCAACGAGGACGACATCAACGTTGGACGCAACGGGGTGTTTGGGATGTACAAAGCTGTCGAGGGTTATCTCATCGCAAACCCTGATGCCTATGCCTGAATTTTATATGATTATTATTATATGTGTGCGAAGAGAGGCTTGAATGGTTGTTGCTTATAATAAAGATGTGAAATTACTTTTGTCGAGTTGGTATTTGTGTTTTGTTCAAATAATAATTATAAGACTCAATCCTTTTTTTACAGTCCAAAATGCACGAAAAGTTAGAGGACATTTTTTATAAATTTTCAAAAAAGTTAACGATGCATATATTTTACTGGATTTTTAATGATGCATATGAGACTACATTTTAGATTATACAAAAGATTGAGTGTAATAGCCCCCTAATAATAATTATTATATTACGTATTTTGTTGAAAAGGGGAATTGTTATACCTGTTCATCTTACCACTAAGCTATTCGGGAAAAAAAATTAATTAAACAAAATAAAATTAATATAAATATGATGAAAAAATTTGGGTGCCACTTAAGCGGTTGGGTCGAGTTGAGTTCAACCTCAGCCTCACCTAAAGTTAGAGGAGGAAAACCAAAACCTAAGCTAATCTAATCTTTAAACCCAATAAGGTCAACTAAACTCAATCCATCAGGTCAACCAAACCCAAACCGTTAGGTTTAGCTAGGGATCAGATTGTGTTCCAATTTGATTCAGATTGGATTCAAGATTAACTTCAAAATGGATATCACATAATACATTTTTGAAGAACTTCATAACCATTGTGCGTCTGAGGTAGAAAAGAAAATAAAAATGAAAATGATGGATGATGTTGGAGAGAAAATAAAGAAATAAAAGAGATAAATTTTATATTAAAATAAACTAATAATTCAAATTTCATCTCAAAAGGTCAAAAATTTAAATTTGTCACTCATCATCTTAGATTTTAGTTGGGTTCAGTTGATTGCTCAATTCAAGCCCTAACTCAAAATGGATTTGCGTTGAATGGGTTTGTGTTCGTGCTTGTTTGGCTGCAAAAGCCAAAAGCAGCTTTTAGCTTTTGGGGTCACATCAATTCAAATACATTATTATTTAAAAGCTAAAAGCTAAAAGCTATTACCAAACATATCAACTTAAATACACCATCATTACTAGATTTTATCTCTAAAACTGTGCCTCGAAATCTGTGTTTCATAAAGCAGTCATCATCATTACACTATCAAATCATCATCATTACACCCTCAAAACATCAGCATTCACCCTTAAAAGGTGTACATAAAGCTGCAAAAGCTAAAAGTTGATTTTTAAACTGTGTTTCCAAACAGGCACGAGGTTGGACGAAAGTTAAAACTCAATTGAACCCTTCCAAAAGTACAGTTGGTTTGGGTTTAATTTGCCCAAGTGCACTCACTAAATACGGGCTTTATTCAAGTACGTTTTATTAATAAGGAAAAGATCTAATAACTAAATACGGGCTTTGTTATATATTCTATTCTCATCCCTTTTTTTTTGTTTCAATCACTATATTTTATTAGAAAAGTATATAATTAATGCGTTTTGTAACTCCATTTGTAGTCACCACGCCTACACAATGTATGAAATTATATATTCTATTATTTCATTATATATACCATTATGAAAAAGCATAAAAAATTATGCATTCAATTAGTATGGGCATTTATGAATTATTTTTATTAAAAATGTTCTGTATTAGCAAATAGCACAGTATATATTTCATAAAAAAAAAAAATTATAGTACCAGCATGGTTCAACTTGAAACAACCCATCATTCTTGCGGCCTGAAAAGCCCATTATCTTGAAGGTGTTTGGGGAAGTGAAGAGTTTTATCTTGAAACAGCCCATTGCTCTTGATGCCTGAAAAGCCTCGTGGACTCCCGCCGTTCAGTCAAGTATGGCCCAACATAGCCCAGAAATGCATTTGATTTCTGGGCCATCTGACCAAGACCAGCTAGGGTGGTGATACAGTCAGTTATTCCTATATTCCCAAATCTATTATATATTTTCTTTATAAAAAAAAAGTCACCAGATCCTTGGAAGATATTTGAACGTGTATACATTGGTTAAATATGTATCTCAACACCCCCACCACCACCACCCCCACCCTCTTGGGGGTGAGACATAGTTGAAGTATAAGGGGAGCAGAAAGAACTAAAACAAAAATTGTTTGTTTTGAGAGAATAGATTATAAAATACGGTGACGGAATAGGTGCACGGGCGGATTTATAGGTGGACTAGGCTGGGCTATAGCCCGGCCTAAATTTTATAATAATGACTTTACATGTATAGTAATCAATTAATGGTATAAATAGAAAATCAACTCATTAATTAACTTAGCCCCTAAAGAATCCAAAGAAAGAAAGTCTTTAGGAAAAAATAAAAAACGTGATAAATTTATACACATAAAAACATAAATATTTGATTTGTACAAAATATTCTATTTTAAATGAACATGGTTTGTTAATTTTTTTTTACATTGTTAGTAACTTGGTCGTGTATACTATCCTATGATTCCACAATGACTATTAATATACATATATATGCCATTTTTGTTATTTTTTTAATCTAATATTTAACTTTTATTTACTTGAGAAAACTAATTCCAAGCATTTTTTAACCACTTATTTTTTAGATCCCTTGACTTTTTAACATACCAAAACACCCTTAAATGGTTACATTTTTTTAAAAATTATTGTATCTTTTTTTGTTGTTCACCTATGAAATAACTAACATGCACATACAAATGACATTGGACGGAAAAACCTAGAAAAAAATATATGATCGCCACCACCATGAAGGTGTTTTAATTTATTATGACAGAATAATTGAGAGATTTGAAAAAAAATAGGTATTAATTAAAAGAAATTTGGAATTTATTTCTTCTATTTATTTTGAATATGAACTTATTTTCTTCTATAAAATTTTATTATTTTTTTTATTATAGAATAAATTTTTCCTAAGAAAATTTAGGTCAGCCCACCCCAAAATTAAGTTCTGGGTCCGCCCCTGAATAGGTGAGAAATATGTCCAATAACTATTTCAAAGGGGGTGTTGAACATTCATCAGGGTTTATATGTGCCTATAAATAAATATATTTTTATATCATTTTAAAAAAAAAATCATTGAGAAATTGATTAGAGGTCCTCTCAGCCAACCTCCTATTATTTTTAGGTCCCTGGACTTTTTTAACTTTTTTCTAGATCCCTATCACTGTGTTTCATTATTTTTAGATCCAAATTAACTCATGCCGTCTGATTCCCGTTTTAGACTTTCAAAAATACCCTCTTTTTCCCAATCGATCGAAACCTTTACACACTCTAACCTTTACACTCTAACCCTTTTTTCTTCAACCTTTCTTCTTTCCCAAACCACCACTCCCTAACCATATCTTATTCCCCACACTACACCCCCCCCCCCCCCCCCCCTCAAATCAACTGAAACCCTTTTTCCTCCAACCCAACCCCTCTTCTTCCCCAAACGATGAAGACGGTGGCAACGATGGAGGAACATTTCTTCTTTAACCATTGTAAGCAAAAATACATTTTTAAGGGATATATAAATCAATAGTTTTAATGGATGATTAAATAAGGATGTGTGAAACCCACGTTACCTCTGTTTTAAAGGATCCTTATTTGCATCTCCCACCTGGAATATACATTACCTCTGTTTTTACAATATGGTACAATGTTAATAATATATAGTACACTGTTAATATACTATACATTGTTAATAATATATAGATGTTAATATACATCAATTTAGATTAATATTTTTTTTACCTTTTTGTTCTAAATTATATTTACATTTGAAATAACTCACCAGTGATGGCATGACATTTCTAAAATTTTTCACATTGTTAATGTTTGTTCTCTTCAAACCCTTATCATGAAAAGCCATATGTGTGCTTTAATCTTATGTGAAAATGAAAAAAATTAAAATTTCATCTCCTAAAAAAATTAGATCTTCAGATGCCCATAAATGATTGCCGACTCTCTCCATTGCAAATGGTTTTGTGTTTGATGCATGAGAAAAAGAATGGATGTGTGAAATTAGGGGAACCCTACATGTTGATGGGTAGTTTAGTAATGTATATACACTATGTTATACATTTTTTTCTAAGCACAGGTTATGTTTTACCCATATTTTCTTTTTTCTTTTTTTTTTAAATTTGTTTGTATGTTTGGAACCCAATAAATGTGCAAACATTCTCTTAGTTTATGTTGCTTATATTACATTTTTGTGTAATGATTTGAATAATTCATTTCATGTATGTATATGGATTTATTTAGGCTTGTAAATACATGATAAAAAAAATTTTCTATTTTATGCAACTCTTTTTCCCCCTTACTATAGGTATAGGTAGAAGTACAAATAATTACTTGAGACATTTAGTTCAGAGACATACTGTCAGCACTGAATAGAAATGGCTGAAAAGTTGTAATTTTGTTGTTGTCATAGTTAGTCTATTGATACACTGTTAGGCCTTACTGGTACATTGTTAAAACTTATTAGTACATTGTTAGGGCTTATAGGCACATTGTTAGTTCTTTTAAATAACCTATGTTTGTCATATATTTTTCCATATATATAGAATAATCTAGTTGTTGTTAGGTAATGACCTTAAATAATTCATTTTTATAAAATGTTTGAATATATTCATGTATTCTTTCATGGCATTTTGTTCATACAATGGTGAAGCACGAATATTTGAAGAATGACAAGTGTCATTATATCATTATACGAGATGCAAGCGCCTTGGCACAACAGGAAGACATGTGAAAATCCAATTGCAGTTGAAGAATGAAATCATTGGTCCAATTTGAAAAACAGCTGTTTGTTTTAAATACATTGTCATTTGTCATGTACAAACATCTTTTTATATAATTTATAATATCTTATATGTTTATTGCTTATTGAGTGAATGTTGATATTATAATGCTTAAATTATTGTAAAAGTATATTGAGTTGTGATTAATAGTGTACCCAAATCGACTGACAACGAAGGACAAAGATGACGTGAAGGATTGGGTGCAACTCTGGATAGTGTTCATATTTACAAGTTTTTTTTAAATTTCCGGTCAGCCACTACAACTGCCCATTACAGCAAGTTGTGTTATGAATAATAATCGTGTTATGAATAATAGTTGTATTATTAATGATTCACTTATACAGTACATTGTTAGTTCATATGGGTGCACTGTTAACCACTATAGGTACAATATTAAACTATATAGGTATATTGTTATAATGTATTTGTTAATTCTAAGTTCTATATTTTTTCCTGTGATTTTTCTGTGATTCTTGAAAGAAAATGAAGAACTTAGATATAAAGGAACCAATTCTATTTAGCTTTGACTGCCCCACACTAGTTCATTTAATGCATCACTCCCTTTTCTTTTTGTGATAAATATTTCATCACTTGTAAAATGTGATTTTGGATATTGACATGAACAAATTAGTAATATTTCTTTTAATAGTAAATCCTAAGCTGATTTATCATGACGCACGCAAGTCATTGAGTTTTACTCTCATTTTACACGTTCAAAAAATCGATTTCTAATTGAATATTGCCAAATCAAGTCAATCATAACATATTTCAATTCATATATATCTTTATCATTAAACATGTTAAACAATCACACTTGCATGAGAATAAGATAAGAACTGCAAAAAAAAGACAACAATTAAAAGGCTATGTTTACAAATCTTTCAGAATCAACTCAAATACTACCTAAATGCACTCAGATGGGTCATTACTAGATACACTGGTACATTGTTACGTACTGCCAATACATTGTTAAGTCATCTGAGTACATTGTTATACACTATCGAAACACTAGTAGTCCATTTGGATCCACTGTTATCAACTACCATGTATACATTCACAATAGTTTAAGTATCATCAGATCGCATGCACTCAATATGCATAATAGATAATCTAATTAAATATAAATAGTTGTTCATATATAACAATAGGAATATGTAACATGACAATAATTTAAGCATCATCAGATCCACTATTTTTCAAATTAGACCGACGACTCCATTCTTCAACTGCAATTGAATTTTTGCATGTCTTCAACCCACTTTGCAGTTTGTTCAGAGTATTCTGGCATGTGTTCTAAGGCTCTTGTCTGGTCTTCTATGCAGAGTCCATACGCTGCAGCATTTAAAAGTTGGAGCAATTTTTTTCTAATGGTTATACTAAATGACTTTCAATGCATTGAACTTTCATCTTTCACATATTACTTACAATATCTTAATATGATATAGTTCTATCAATATGAACTACTCGTGCTTTACCATTGTATGAACAAAATGTCATGAAGGAATTCATAAATATACTCAAATATTTTATAAAAACAAATATTGTAAGGTCATTACCTAATAACAACTAGATTATTCTATATACATGGAATAACATGTGACAAACATAAGTTATTCAAAAGAACTAACAATGTGCCTATAAGCCCTAACAATGTATTAATAAGTTTTATCAATGAACCTATAAGGCCTAACAGTGTATCAATGGATTAACCATGATAACAACAAAATTACAACATTTCAGTCTTTTCTATTCACTGCCAACAGTATGTCTCTAAACCAAATGTGTTAAGTAATCATTTGCACTTCTACCTATACTTATAGGATGGGGGAAAAAGAGTTAAATAAAATATAACATTTTTTATCATGTATTTACTTGCCTTAATAAATCAATATACATATAAGAAATGAATTATTCAAATCATTACACAAAAATGTAATATAAGCAACATAAAATAATGGAATATTTGCATATTGGGTTCCAAACATACAAACAAATTTGAAAAAAAAAATGAAAAAATAAAATATGGGTAAAACATGTGCTTAGAAAAAATTGTATAAAATAGTGTATATACATTATTAAACTACCCATCAACCTGTAGGGTTCCCTAATTTCACACATTCATTCTTTTTCTCATGCATCAAAAACAAAACCTTTTGCAATGGAGAGAGTCGGCAATCATCTATGAGCATCTGAAGATCTAATTTTTTTAGGAGGTAAAATTTTGATTTTTTTTATCATTTTCACGTAAGATTAGAGTACACCAATAGCTTTTCATGATAGGGTTTGAAGAAAACAAATATTAACAATGTGAAAATTTTTAAAAGTGTCATGCTATCACTGGTGAGTTATTTCAAATGTAAATATAATCTAAAATAAAATGATAAAAAAAATATTGATCCAAATTGATGTATATTAATATATATATTATTAACAATGTATAGTATATTAACAGTGAACTATATATTATTAACAGTGTACCATATTATAAAAACAGTCAATGTGGGTTCCATGTGGGAGATGCAAAAAATGATCCATTAAAAACAGAGATAACGTGGGTTTCACATATCCAAATTTAATCATCCATTAAAACTATTGTTTTACATACCCTTTAAAAATGTATTTTTACTTACAATGGTTGAAGAAGAAATGTTCCTCCGTCGCTGTCACGGTCGCCGCTGTCGTCGTCATTTAGGAAAGAAAAAGGGTTGGGTTGGGGGAAAAAGGGTTTTAGTCGATTTGAGGGGGGGGGGGGGGAGTGTGGAGAACTAGATATGGTGAGGGAGTGGGGGTTTGGGAAAGAAGAAAGGTTGAGAAAAAAATAGTTGGAGTGTGTAAAGGTTTCAATCGATTGGGGAAGAAGAAGATATTTTTGAAAGTCTTAAAAAGGGATTTGACGGAATGGGTTAATTTAGACCTAAAAATAATGAAATACAGTTATAGAGATCTAGAAAAAAATAAAAAAAAGTTTAGAAACCTAAAAATAATAAAGGGTGGCTGAGAGGACCTCTAACATTCTAAAAATATATCACATATATCATGACAGACACATTTCTGAGACTAACTTTCAAACACAAAAAAATTATACAGGGGTATTAATTATTATTTATGATTATTAAAAAATCATAGATTCTTATCTATCTCTTATCCACTATTTATCATCACTTTATAAAAAATAAATCAAATTAAAAAAATATGATTTTTATATTTTCTAATAAAAATTATTGAAAAAGACAACTAAACAAAAATTCACTTATTTAAGCAAGTACAACAGCAAGATGCCCATAAATTAAGACACATAAAATGTCTATAACAGAATAAGAGACCGACAAATAAATGTGGGTTCCATATTTTTTTATATAGATTTACTGGAAAAAAATATAAACATAATTTTTTTTATATATAGATTTACTGGAAAAAAAGCTTATTAAATAATAAAAATGATTTTTCTATGTCAAATAAACACGAAATCTAAACCCGTGTCAATGTGTCATGTCTAGGATCCGGTCAGTAAAATCCAAAAACAAAAAACTTTTGCCGTGTCAGTGCACGATCAATGTCCTACTATTCCATATTCTGCAACCAAACAGCTTCTAGCAACAGTACATAGCATAAAATCGAGAGAAAAAAAAAACACAACTTATCGAACCGAACGGTCATTACCATTCTGATACAAACGGAGCGTCAGATCACACATTCTGATTACACGTTTACTCAAACGCCCCCAATTTCCACCATAAAAATGAAATCCAAAAAAATTCTAAAATGTAGACACCACACGCTACCGAGACGCCACCGACACGCTGGTCCCCTTCGACGAAGCATCGGACGGTTTTGGACGCGACACATCAGCTTCCTCCCCCACCATCTCCACGAACATCCTCTGCAGGTCCTCGAAACTGTCCTCCTGAAAAGTCAATTAAAAAAAATCAGTTTGTTCAAAAGACGAAAATACCCCCAAAAACAAAGGAATCTCAGCCGTACCTCAGATCTGACGCCGTCCATCATCGACAGCATTTCTTGCATGAAATCCGAAAATCCCTAATTTACCCCCACAAAGAAAAAAATCAATAACCATGCATAATACCAAAAAAACCCAAACAAATTCCAGAAATACCGACCTCGTCCTCGTCTTCGAAGGGATCGAACAGGCCCGCATCATACATTGCGCGCTTCCCCTTATCGGACAACACTGTCACGGATCAATGAAAAAACCGTTAAAGAAAACCGGATCCATTCAATATCCGGTTAAGAAAACAAAAACGTACCCGAATAGGCTTCCTGGACTAGCTGGAACCGTCGCTTCGCCTCCCCCACCACCGTCGGATTCCGAGCCCACCGGTCCGGATGCCATTTCTACGGTTCAAAATCAACATCAACATATGTTTCTTTTTTAAATAAAAAAAAAAACAAAATCAAGGAACCCTAGAATCACCATAGCGAGTTTGCGATAGGCGGCGCGGATCTCGAGATGGGAGGCGGATTTGCGGATCCCGAGGACGGCGTAGTAGTCGTTGTAGTCTCCACCGCCGTTTCGGTCCATCGACGGGGAGGGGCAAAAGGGAAAGTTGAAATGTCACGGCGTTTCTGATTTTGTGGTTTTTCGTATATGTTTATGCGGGAAGGAAAGAGAGAGGGGGTGGCGTGTGGACTTAAAAAGACACGTTTATGCGATCGAAGGAAACCAAAAAAAATATCTGGGGTTGGTTGGGCACGGGAGAAGTTTCGAGAGGCGCTGATATTTTTTTGTCTGTGGAGATTGACACTGTCGTTTGGGATTATTTACTGGACTGCCATTAATGCTCTTTTTTTTTTTTCATTTCATCGGGCCTGGCAGCCACACGGTTTTTATGTCCGGGGAAAGTTTTTTTTTTTTTTTTAAGTGTTGTTACATTTAGTTTTTTTTTAGTCCAAAATACGGTTTTATATATTACATTAAAAATCTAGTAAAATGTATATCTCGTTAGATATTGTATATACAACATTAAATATTTTTTATATTTATGAAAAATGAATCCATTCAACTAAAAATGATGCGATATACATTTTTTATCAAAATATAAAAACGGAGTGAGTGTATCGACACTTTTTTTCTTTTCATTGTTTTTTGTTCATTGCAGTATCTATTCGAGGTATGCCTTTTATTAGGTATCGATTTCTCCCTTTCATGGGACATAAGTTTTTTTATTTATTTATTTTAAGGGCGTCGATACAATCAGTTCATTTTGTAGTTTAGTCTACAGTTTTATACATTATGATAATGCAGAATATAGAATTCGATCATATTGTGTGACGTAAAAAAAATTATTTTTTAAAAATAATGTTTTTTTATTACATCTCAGCAAATATTTTATTTTATTAAAAACATATATTTTAATAGGAGAGTGTGATTTTTAAAATTAAAAGGATGTGGATGGTAAAGGGGGAGAGTGTGATTTTTAAAATTAAAAGGATGTGGATGGTAAATGGGGCTAAGTGTATCACTTTGCTTACTTTAATATCAGAGTGTATCACTTTGCTTTCTTTGGAGTCAAATGATGGGCCGGATCGATGATTGAAGGAAAATTAGGTGTTCATCCCCCCCCCCCCCCCCCCCCCACTTGGTTTTACATGTAATCAGTCATTTTGATTTTTTTTTAAAGTATATATCCATCAAGTATACACTCGAAAAATAAAATATGCATATAAGTTGATCTATATATTTTTATTGTAGAGAAATTAAAATATTAATTGAGCATCTATCTATATACTAAGCTAAAATATTTTTAAGCTTATGAAACACAATTTTATATCTTTACCCCTAACAAATTCATTAAAGTATATTATTATCTAAAATCAATATTTATTCTTCTAATCTTATCTTAGAATTTTAAAAAGATAATTAAATTTATACACAAATATATCTATATAACCGAAATTCAACTTTACTTCTATTTTTTCTAATCTTATCTTAAAATATAATGCAATCTAATACCCTCCCTAAGTAACAAAGAAAAAAAAAACAACGGCTGTAACACCCTTTACTTTGCCAAGGGAATTATGGTCTATTAATTTATTTATGAAAAGATACTGAATTATTTGATAATGACTGCGTAATGTGTTATTGGTTTTCTGATAATTTTTTAAATTCAAATTTAATACGTGACATTGTATTCATTTTAATGAACAATCCAATTTTTAGAAAAACCAATCACGGATACAATTTTTAATATAATTATTGTACATTTTCAACATGTGGTGTATGGTGCTTCATCATCGGCTTACTGTACATATCTACATGCATTAGTTTTTATTATTTAAGGATGGAAAAATTTTGGTTTTTTATTTTAATTTTCGGATATATGAGGGTAATGATTTTTCTTTGTTATATAGGTAAATAGATAGATATTATTAACTTATTTTATGATTTTGATAAAAGAAAATGCTGATATGAGACAAAGCCACCAAGATAATTACCTAGGCCCCTATTTAAGAGAGCTTCAATGGAATTTTGAAAATCACTGGTGAGATACAATTAAAAAAAATGAATTCCTCCCTCTCAAAACATTCTCTCACTCTAATATCCCTGAAATCAAGCCTAAGATCTTTCCCCTCCACAAATCTCTCAACCAATATAGTATTTCAATTTAAACCCTTTGTATTTTTTTATTATTACAACTTTCTCATTCTATTAAAACTTTATTATTTTTATGGCTCATTATGTGAACATAACAATGTCGAAAGTTGTAATTTAAATAGTTTTATAATATTATGTATTTGTTTGGTAAGGTTTATAGTTTAAAATAAAATTATGTATAATATTCTAACAATCTACTTTTAAAAAAAAACTAACATATAGGGCCTCACTTTGAAAGTTTGCCTATGGCTCAATCAAAAAATTTAATCACCAGAGCCGGCTCAGAAGAACAAATAGTTCATTTAAACAAATTGTAAACGAAACTCAATTTATATTCACATGTTTCCTTCACAATTTCTTGCACGTAAACTTTTTATGTAATTTAACCTTTTCAAATGTTATAAGTATGAATTTGTATTATTTGAAATTAATGTAATAAATATTTTATGTAATTAGAACTTTCCAACATTTTTTTAACATATCAAATGTTTTTTAATAGTATTTTCATTTTGACACACATCGTGCGTGAAGAAAAATTAGTACATTGCACTAGTGGAGCATATACTGTAATATAATAACATATATTTTACTAGTGGAGTATACAGTGGATTATGAGTTATGACCGTCTCCATCTCATGATTTAATATATCAACACTCATAATTAAAAGTGTCGTTACAATTAATCCATTTTATTGTCCCATTTATAGTCTCATGTATATCTTTTTATAGTCTCATGTATATCTCATTAAAAATTTATATAAATGAGTTCATAACATTCATTAAAGTAAATATTTTGTTTTTTTTACAAAAATATATAAATGATTAAATGAGATATAATTTAAAGAAAAATAAAATATTTGTTGGTTGCATTTGAGGCTGAAACTCCTAAATGAGGACTTCGCTCCATTTGATATATGGATAGATAGCTAGCAATTTTTGTTTTTTGTTTTTTGTTTTGGGTGTATTTTTTTAGTAGTACCAAGGGAGACCTTAGGCAAAGGCCATCAATGCAACTATTTAGGGTCGTCACCAAATAAAGCCCTAAAATCTGGGATATACATTTAAGCATTTTGATATAAAATTCATTTTTAAAAATTTAAACAAATCTACTCATCTACTTCATATTATTTTTTAAAATTTTTAAAATCTTATCCATATTTTTTATTCCTATTTCATAGGATTTATTTATATTTTTATAAAAAATACTTTTTTTAACAACAAATCCCTTGATTTAGGGGTTTTTATTTATTTTTAATAAAAAAAAAATTGTCCTCTTTCAATACGGATTAGTTTTCCAATTTTTGGTTGTTTTATTTTAGGCTTTTCATTTATTTTTTATTTTTTAGAAACGTTAGTTACTTAAGTCTGTTATTTTTCATTTTTTATTAGTCATTTTTTGTTTTAACCTTATAGAAAATAATTTTTTACATTCAATTTTTTATTAATGTAAATGTATTGGGGCCCTATTTTATAGATTAGCTTACGGTTGCATCTAAATTCACTAATATCAATGTCGGCCCTGAAGGCAAGGTCACCAAAACAATTGTCTAGGGCCCGCCATGCCAATCCAAAGAGGGTCTCAATCGAATTTTGAAAATGAAAGGTAAGAGTTAATTAAAAAAATTAATTTGTCCCTCTCAAAACACTCTCTCACTCTAATATCCCTAAAATCAAGCCTAATATCTTTTCCTTCCACAAATCTCTCCAACCAATATAATATTTAAATTTTAAACTCTCTGTAATTTTTTATTTTTAAAATTTCCTCATCTATTAAAATTTTATTATTTTTATAGCTTTTTATATGAATATAATAATATAGAATGTTGTAATTTAAATAATTTTATAATATTATGTATATATTTTGTAAGGTTTATAGCTTAAAATAAAATTATGTGTAATATTCTAACAATCTACATTTTAAAAAAAAACATATGAGGCCTCACTTTGAAAGTTTGCCTATGGCCCAACTAAAAAATTTAATTCCGAGGGCCTACCCTGCCCTAACTGCATTACATCCTCAATTTTTTAATTTTTAATATGATATATCTCATCTAATGATACAAGTATTATCATATGAATTGAAATATATATGCAATGAATTATATGTACTTATTTATAAATATGTAAAAAATTTATAATAAGTTATAATTTCGAGTGTGAGAAGGTGACTACAAGTTAATACTATAAAATAAGTTGAATATAATAGAGCTCAAACTTAATAAAAAAAAAAACTTTAATAATACTGGTGTTTGGAAAACGCCCAAGTAATTTTTATACAACTTAATTTTATTAAATTCTAAAATAATATTTGAAAATAATTTTTTATACAATTTAAATTTATTAAATTCTAAAATACTATTTTCTTGAAATCTTGTGTTTCTAACTCAACTTTTGAAAAATGTTATTTTATTAAATTTTCAATAGTAAGATTTTCTAGCTAAAAAAAAGAAGATGATGATTTGAAAACTAAACACTGAAAATGTGTTTGAATTTGCGTTTGAGAATTTTTAGTTTTTTAAACGCAGGTACAAATGGAATAGTTTTTCAAAAATATTATTTTGTTAGTTTTTTAATAGCTATATTTTTTTAGTTTGTAAAAAAAAAAAAATAGTTTGAAAAGCTAAATAATAAAAATGAGCATTTGAGAATCTTTAACTTTTTAAATGGAGAATCCATCCAAACACAAATAGGGTCTAATAAATAGTTAGCTTAATGTGATTTTGTTTTTTTTTTTTAAATCTTCATAGGCTGCCCAAAATTGTTGATTTTTGACGATCATGTCCAAATGGATGTCCTTCTCAGGTGACATCCAAACAACCGTTTTATAACAAGACCGGATAGGCACACTTTCATGACAACGCAAAATGTCACATGACCAAAGTACCCCCGTTTCATCTTCTCCCACTCAATTGTCTTTTTCCGTGATATCATCTCATTCTATGGGTAGTTTCGTCAACCAAAAAACTGCGTTTCTGTGTCAACAGAACGGAGGTGTTTTTGTAGGTCCCGCCCCACCGTTCACCGCCATGTAATCGACCGTTGGGTAATTTTGGTCCATTGCATCAACGATCAGAAGACAAAATACCCAGCGATCAGACCCATTTAATTCTCACCGCGAGTGACCATCGCCCCCTAACTTCCACCATCCCGTATTTCAAAATTCGTTGTCAGCATGGATGTTTCAAAACTATCACCATTTTTCTTCCTCCCGTGTAATTAGGTGAGACGAACGGCGGTCACGACGTGGGCCGTTCGATCACGGATTCATCGCATCCAATCGATGTGAATCGTACCCGACTGTCCGATGTGACGGCGCTGCCGCACCCGCCATTCGCCGCATCTAATCGGTTCCCTATATATATCCCTGTATAATCTCATTTGTCAAGATTTCCATGGTGAATTATTATTTTCGATAATACTTTTTAAAAATTATTTAAATTGTTTATGAATGTCGTTTTAAAGAGATTACTATAAAATTAAAAAAAATTATACTGTAAAAAATATATAATATAAAAAAATGGCAGAATCATAGATGTAAGAAAATGTCATTTTCTTTCTTTTGTATGAAACAATTTTTCATCAATAAGTAAAATTATTAATTGGAGAATAATAAATTTAAAATCAGTCCTCATATCTCATATATATATTTATGAGATTCTATTATTATTATTTTTGATAAATCTTTTTATTTAACTAGTTGTTACGTATGTGCAAATGCACATGAACAAAGTCTAACATATTTTTTGAATAGTATTCATGTCAAATAATTTAGTTACAATAACATCTTCATAATTATAACTCAATACATGTATACAAGAGTGAACACATGTCTGAAAAACCTAATGTCCATTAATTCATCAATTTAGTCAAAATATTCACCTTTTCTATGAAGATACCCGATATTTATGTTTTAATTATATGTTGCCCAACATATGATTTTAATTTTGATTGTATAATGAAATACATACTTGAATAGAAATTTGAATGAATTGATTTTGTCATAATACGTAAATATGTATAGTGTATGTCATAGATTTATCTTTGATTATAATAAATGGTGTTTCAGCTCTTATTGAGGACAAAACTATCTAAGAACCCTAGGTCAAAAGTCTTTAGGTTAACCTTATGTTAAAAGTCATTAACTTAACTTTAGTAGCTTAACCTTAGGTCAAAAGTCCTTAATAACTATATAAGAACCTTAGGCAAATACCAATAACTTAACCAATCAGAGAATAAAAATGATGGTGTTAATCATGCAAAAAAACATATCATAATAGTCAATGTTCCATACGTTTTTTTCCCATAAAACAAATACACACAAAGGAAAAAAAAGTGCAAATGCACATAAAAAAACATATTTAGTTTGATTTTATTCATTTCGATCATTTACAAAACACAAGAAATGAGAGGTCGTAACTGGGTTTCGAAATCACCAACCCAGATCATTTGATGATGACAAAAAAATAAGATATAATTTTCAAAACATAATGAATATTGAAAAAACAATTCTAACCAAGAATGTTTTTTTTTAATATTTAAATTCTAGAAGTGGGAATAATGTTCAATTATCATTAAAAAAGTTGGGTCAATTGTGCCTGCCCTCTTCAAAAGAACACTAACATCCAATAAAATAGGAGAGCCATATTTCTTGCATTTCTAGCATTGTATATGTCACCTAATACAATCACTTACTCTAACAACACAGTAAATCGCGATCTAAGAGTCAAACCTCACAACAAAGACATAAACATTGTTTCCAACAATTCACATAAAAATATACTTAAAAGAACAAATAAATTAAACAATCATTAATATGAACATCAAAGAAAGAGCTCTCCACATTTGTTGAAGCCCTTGAAAAAGTAATAACTACATAAAAAATGCTAGCCAGTCGTATTTAGTGTCATTTTTACAATTTCAATAATGAGGTTACTACTAATAATTTTTGCAGTCTCTCATTAAAGTACAAACCTATTATTGCAATACGTAAAAACTTGTTACTGCAATTCTTCAAAACTTGTTATTACAATTCAACAAACCTTGCTACTGCAATTTATCAAATGTTGTTATTGGAATTCAACGGAACTTAATACTCAATTTCATCAGATGTTGCTACTGCAATTCAATATAATAATCCACTGTATATGAAAAGTTACTACTGCAATTAAGTGCTACGCAATTTTGAAAGCCATGGATCATGAAAACCTGCTACTCAATTCATAACCTACTACTTTAGCATACACTTAGACACTTGGCTTCGAAATCATTAACCAACACCATTTAAATTTTCAAAAATATTAACCAACACCTATCATAGTTGATTCACAAGTTCCATTGACGAACATCATTTATATGCATGAATCAGGAATGATTCACAATTTACAATGAGAAACCTGTTATTATTCAATTGTTTGCAACCAAACATAAAACAGACAATGAATTCTTTATGAAGTGTTTAAGAAAACATAGCATGAACTAAATTTAAAAAATGAAAATAAAAATCAATCAGCCATCCCAGATCACCTTGGAAGACAAACAAAACTCAATCTACACTAAGAATATATATCTTCTCTTTAAACTATTTATATCAGGTTCAGAGAAATTCATGTTATCACTAAAATCCTTATGGTAGACAAGACTTGCTCGGCCACCAACAATTATTTTATTTCTGGCAATCAAGACCAACACACTGATAAAATGGATTATCATTTAATAAAAAATTTCAGTGTAAAAAAAATATTGCAATTCCTATTACATCATAGAGAAATTTAAGCAAAAAAACTCAAACTGAATAATCCAGTTACATAGTAGTACAACAGCAGCGGCATACTGAATAATCCAATTACATAGTATGCTTGTTATTTATTAAATCATTTGTAAATACATGTGAAAGACACAAAATAATAAAGATACGCATTCAAATACTCATTGAGAGTGTTCATGTAGATAAGGGGCATTCTAATATTCAATTTCTCTAGGAGTGTTACAAATAAGATTGTTTCAAAAGTGGGTGACATGTAGATAAGGAGCACTGAAACAATTAAAATCTCAATAGATAGATATTATATAACAAAAGACTTTAGTTTTTTATTTCTTTTTTTCTTACTTTAGCCTAACAATAGAGGAATAGTAAAATTGGAGAGGTATACCATTCATAAAGCAGACACTTAAGAAATAACCCTCACATTTCGGCTAGAAAGCTCACAAGAACATAGATGCAAGATGACTTTCCACACCTGCAAGTGCAAGAGACATTTGACATTTTTTATTTTTTTCGCCATAGGATAGGAAGTTTAAAAGGATATTCTTAGAAGAAAAAAATCTCAAGCTATCCTTGCCTATACAATATATCACTATGGTTGCCTAATTGCATTGTTTATAAAATGAATAGAGTATCCATGTACGAGCTCCAATATCTATACATTACGACCTTTAGTACATATGCATTTCACTTTGCAAATAAAGGATGGTGTATAAATTATTACATGATGATCAATATGTATTTATAGGTTCATGTAGACATAAACATCCTACTGCTAGATAAGGCATAATAACACATAGCTTAAATTTTAAATCCTTAAATACAATAATTTGGGAGGATATGTAGAAAATATCATAAAACATTAGATGAACCACAAGAAAAATCAGAAGAGTGGAAAATTGAAAATCTTTAAAAAATGAACGTGATTGGAAGGAACTTGAAAATAGTATATTTTATTAACTGCAATGAAATTATTCATACATGAGAGGAAGAGAGCTAGAAAATTCCTTTATAAATTTAGGCACCATTCATGTTCATAAATTATGATGAAAGTTTTTTTTTGTTAGATCACTTGACAAGGAGAGAGTATTTTTTACTTCTACTACTAAGTACTTATTTAATTTTTCCTCTTAGACCTAATCTAGCATAAATTTGATTTATTTGATATATTATTTTATTATAGTTTCAGTTAACTAAAAAAAGAAAAAGAAAAAGAAAATAGTCAGCTTAATATCAAGCAAAAGTGTCTCTTTGGTAAAAAGAAAGTAAATGTACATGAATAAAACACTCAAAAGTAAAACATAAATCAATTGTGTAATTAAAATAACAAGAAATAATTTAAATATAGACTACATACCAAATCATATTTTAAAATTTATAAAAATTAACTTGATTGGGTTGGAGTCAAAACCGACAGCTGTGTCACCACCAGTTCCTTTGTTTTCATTGGGTGCTCCGGATAATAGAATATAACCTACAATACTAATAGTAATAAAAGAATCAGATTACTGCAAAACAGAGATATTATGAATAAAAAATAAAAATCATCTGTAATACTTCAAATATATTCAATGCAACTTCTTTTTTCTTTTCTTTTTATGCTATCGAAGGGATCCCTCGTGGCTTGCCTTACGGTCGAGCTGGGAAGGCTACCTCCGCCTGTTTGCCCCAGTCCCATGGAAAATTATTTCGAATAATTGAAAACAGGTAGAAAGAATTGATATATACACCAACATATATACAGACCGGCATATTCTTCAAAAATGTTAAAGCACCTTGTAAATGAAATATTTAGTTCCTAAATTAGATAACTAATTTCATCAATGGTTGAAACAAATACCCACCTGTATCCAAAAATGACACATCATTTAAAAAAGAGAGACTATTGATTATTCATTAGAGAGTAATTGTTAAACAGAAAATTTGGAATTTTAAAAGCAATCAATGTAGAATAAACCACCTAAAAAAACAAAGGATAAGCTAAAATACAAATAGATCACAAGATATCTAGGAACTTTTAAATTTCAGACATAACGAGCCCAAATGTCTAATTTTCAACACATACAGTGACACACTAAAAGTTGAAGTGGCTTATACACATTTGAGGCAAAACATTGAAAACAACTATAGAATCACAAAAACATGATGCAAAGATGAAAGCATGAACGATTGTATATGAAAGAGATGTTACTTGCATAGCTAAAATAGTCAAAGATACTCGATCGTCTCATCATCAATGCATTGTTTGTCTGTGATACACACTATTCAAAAAATAAGTTTATTAAACAAATAGTAAAAAAAAAAAACCTACAAAAGAATCTCTTCAGAATCGAATTGTCACCGTAATTGGCCTCACCATACCTTGTTAGAGTTCATAATAAGTTTCTACAGCACTTTCAGCGAAACATCCATTTTTTTGTTGTAAGGGCCCACAAGTTAAAATGGGTGTGCTAAGAAAAAAGTGAATGGAAAAAAAAATGTGATCAACATATCATCGTATCCTCCTAGTTAAATCAAGCTAAAATGTGTATGTGCGAAGAATAAATTGAAGGAAAACTGTCTAAAATCACCTATATAATATAATCATCTTATTAATTAGAAAAAAATAATTCTCATTTCATTACGTTCTTATGTGAATTCAACTATAAGAAAATGATAAAAATGACTTGTACACTTTATTATGGCCATCCCTCATTGGTTGTTCGCGGATTCCATTATCAAGAAGTGTATCTGCGGCTTCTTGCACCAATTTCTCCTGACACGTTACTAATTCCCCTGGCGTAGATCTACTTGTTTTTAATAGATCGGTAAGAGTATTGTTCTGATAGATAACTCTTCTATAGAGTTCATTAATATCCAAACTCATTCGTTTACCCCATCTATCTGAATAATTGGTCTCAACCACAAATACAGCATAATCTAATCACAAATTCATCTGTATAACGCATTCAACATAATAAATTGAAGTGAAGATACATCATCATCCCTTTAAGTGATAGCGGGCCACCGATCTGGGGTAATCAATTGCACAGTTCGCGGCCTCATCAGTAACATAACTCACAGCTGCAGCCGGAGTGTTGTGTGTCGAGAAGTCTACATTTAAAACCTGCTAGAACCGTACAAACTTCTAGTCATTTTTTTTTTGTGACTGAGAAATATATACACAATTAACACAAAAAATCAATCCACAAGTTTATCAAAGACAAATTATATAATATAAATTTAGAACTTTTTTTTACAAAGAGTGGACACAATCAATAACTAACATAACAAGATGAGTAAAAGAACATTTACATTGTTAAGGTATTTGAAGATGCTTTCATCTGCGATTTTCTTTCCCTCATGGTTAGTAATATTAAACACTAAAATTGATAGAATCATGAAAAGAAAAAAATCCAATCAATTGATATAGGTACTATAACAAAACCCAATGTGTGGAATATTATTGAAAAAATAAATTATACCATTCATGAACCAGCCCCTATCAAAATTCATGTATCATCATGTCACAATAAGGTTCAGATCAATGAGTAGCTGAACAACCTACAATTGATCCCATTTTTGTTCTCATAATCAATCTAGAAATAAATCTAGAAATACAAACTAAATTGTGTAAATAAGAGGACCCGCAAAGAAAAAAAGAATCTCAAAGCACATCCAAAAATTCTCATACTATCAAAGAATCCATTAGTTTGCCCCCCTGGTCACTGTTGCAATTTCATAAGCATCCTTGTCAATCACAACTACAAAGATGACTAAAAAAAAATATATAGCGTGATCCATTACATATCTTCACTAAATTCACCACTGCACCTCATTTGTCAAATTAATTAATTTTTTATTTATATAGAATTCATTAGTAAATACAACTTTCATCAGGTTACTACATGTATCTTGAGGAATATTATAAAACTATGACCATTATAATATACTTTACACAAATCTAAATAATCAATAGACCAAGACCATTCCCAGTCTATCATATTGTCATCCTATTGTCTGCTTTATAATGTGATTAAGAAAGTAATTCTCATTCTCAGCATATTCAAGCTATGATAATGTGGCATGCCATCAAATAAACATAAATAAAAAAAGTACCTGATAGAAAAAAAAACAATAATAAGATGGTTCTCCGCAATCTTCTAGACTGCCAATTTCAAACAGAAAACAAAAAAAAGAACTCATCAGTATAAAAGTTGATATTGAACACTAATTAAAAAAACTTCCAAACTATCATTAAACCAATGGAAATATGCAGTGATTGAAAAATCAAAGAAATTTGGAGAATCCATTTCCCATTATCCCCAAAAACCTCGTCCTTCTCGTGTAGGTCTGATTTGCTACAACAAGCAAATAATAACCGTGATCGAAAATAACAATAAAAAAAATTGGGAAAGAATGATGAGCAGGCATGGAAAGACGTGAAGAAGATGAACAGGCATGGGAAGAATGATGTTTAGTCGATGAGACTTGGGAAAGGTTAAGTATTGGTTGGGGGAGAGTTTTGATGACAATGAATGCTTTGTTGAATATACTAATAACTATTTTGTTACCAATTACCAAAAGCAATTAATGAATTCATACTCCAAAAAAAAATTAACGAATGTTTTGGGGAGAAAAAGTTGAGGATTGAGATTGGTTTGCTGTAAAATATTAAAATGTTTGAAAACAATTACATATTGTTTTAAAGCTACTAATTAAATTTTATATGAATAGGAATATATTCTTAGATATAATTTTTATAATTTAAATAGAGTACAAAATATATTCTAACAGTGAATTATATTTTCAATATCTTTTTATTTCATAGGGATCCCCTTATCCTAATAATATTATGATATCTGATTTTAATTATAAGTTAATATATATACTAATATAATTTCAGTTGGTTACAATGAAATATATTTTGAATATCCTTTCATTTTTTTGATATTTTGAATATCCTTTCATTTTTTTGCCTCCTTTTATCCTGATAATATTACGATATCTGATTTTGATTATAAATTAATAAATGTACTAATCTATTTTAAATTGGTTACAACGAATTGTATTTTGAATATCCTTTCATTTTATAAGCATTTTCTTATCCTAATAATATATGATATCCAATTTTAATTACAAATTAATAAATATATTATATGATGAAATGTATGTATTGGAATAAATTATTAATGTGATTAAAAAGATATGAATGGATTTTCATAGGATTAAATATAAATGTAGGGGTCAAATGGTAAAATGGTTGTGATTAAAGTGGTGTGAATGGATTGTAATGGGATTGAATGGATTAATAGGGGCAAAATGGTCAAATGGTAAGTTTTTGGTTTAAGAGACTTTTATATAGTAATATAGATTATTTTTAGGTTCCTAAAGATCTTGGAATCCTAGATTCATAATATTAAATATTTGTGTTATTAATAGTATGTCTTAAAAAGTAAATTTTGTATTTATGGCATTTAAGAAAATGTCATCATTTTTTGTATGAGATAATTATTCATCAATTAATAAAATTAAATTTTTTTTTGGGCTCATTTTTTTTTGTGGATTCAAAGAATTTATGGGATTTTGACATAAATCAGATCACTTTATCATTCTTCTTATGCATTAATGTAAGAGATCTTGCTCGTAAAGAAAAATAAAGTGGTGTAATGCGAGCGTGCAAAAACAGAAGGGCGATTGAGAAAAGATAAATATAAAAACCCATATATTCTATGTCTTGTTTGGATGAAGGAATTGAGTTATTCTAGATATATAACTAAACCAATATAAATAGCAGTTCTACATAAATAAAAGATTTTATGTTTGTTTGTGTTTTCAGTTATTCTGGTTAAAAAAACATGAAAAAGTAGTTTTTATTCTTTGTTTAAAAATAAATGAACAGTTCTGCTACATAGGCCCCAAAATATAAGCCTCATTCGTAGGCCCCATGAGGTGGCGATTTTTCATTGGTTGCTTGGTTTAAATTTACAAAAAGGCAAAATAGCAAGTGACTAAAAACCTTTGTTATGAAACGCCTCGTCGCCCGCGATTTCCCCCTCTTTTTCCGTTTTTTGTTGCTTCGTCTTCCCGACCCTATCAGCCAACGAAATTCAAAAATTAAAATCTAGGGTTACCAAAAATCATCTTCCGTTCGAAATCTCTCAATCCATTGATTCCCCTTCGTTCAAAAATTGTTCGGCTAGACCTAAAATCGATAGCGAGGTATCAAGAACATCTGATTCGACGTTTTTTGTTCATCCGGTGGACTAAAAACTGTAAAAAAATGGGTACGCAAATGTTTTTTCATTTTTTTTTACTACTCTTGTTATTTGGACGACTATAGATAGTGAATGTGATTTTTTTTGTTACATTGTTTCTTAATCAGACTAGAAATTTGATGTTTTGCTGATTTAGGGTTTTTTGTGTATAAAGCATTTAATAATTCTTTCAGAGAAAAAAAAAGACACTACAGATTTATTAACATTAGTTTTATATTCAGTTACATGTTTGAGTCATATGATTATTGCATAAACACAAAAAATTCATTAATGTAACTAGCAATTGTGTGTTAAGCTTCATATGTGTGTTTGATTGTATTCTTGTATTTCAGTTACATATATGAGTCATACAGAATAACTAAAGTGTTTATATATTTTAGGGGTAATGTAACTGAGTAATGTATTTGATTTCTGAAGGATGTACGTATGTCATGATATAAATCGAACACTAAGATTCAATACGTCCAGGCTGAGAAAAAAAATGACACTACAGATTTATTAACATTAGTTTTATATTCAGTTACATGTTTGAGTCATATGATGTTTATTGCATAAAATAAAAAAATTCATTAATGCAACTAGCAAATTTGTGTTAGGCTCGATAGGTGTATGTTTGATGGTATTCTTGTATTTCCGTTACATATTTGAGTCATACAGAATAACTAAAGTGTTTCTGAATTTTAGGATTAGTGTAACTGAATAATGTATATGATTTCTGAAAGGATGTATGTATGCCATGATATATATTGAATAGCGTAATTAACTAATATGAATGATGTAGTTGTTCAAAATGTAACTGCTTTGAGGAGTAAATCCAGAATATGTAACTAAAATAATCATTCAAAAATGTGACTCATTTTAGACAAACTCTTTGACTATATGAAACAATTTTCATTAACATGGATAATGTACCTGACTTATATTTATAAATGTAATGCTGTAGGTCCAAGGAAAATAGAGAAACCCAAGCAGAGAAGAGGAAAAAAATACTACCCACAGTTTAGAGCTTCATTGCAGAAAATATATGAAACGTTTTTAGAGCATCTCAAAGAAAGACATGTGGATATGCTTAAAAAAACTCCATTCTGGAATCTTTTCAAAAGTTTGTGTGTATAGGCCTCTTGGAATTGCTTCTCAAAAAGAAAGTCTGTAAGCAAAGAAATGCTTGAATTTATAGAATGAAAATCAGCCTTCTCCTCTTTTTCAACCTTGCTTTTCAAAGCATTGTCATATTGTTCAACAAATTGTTCCAATGTTGTTTTTGAGTTAACATAGTCATCAAAGAATGCGTTCATGCTTTCACTTCTCTGTGTGGTTGACATGCCAGTCCAAAACGTTTGTTTGACATAAACTGAAACCCATCGTTGTCGGCAGTTGAATAGCTCTGAATGCCATGCATTGTTACATAGACCATTTACTGCTATCAATTCCAACCAATTGTGATGAAATTCATCGGCTGTTAGAGACTCATACACAATGGACTTCAGTCTCGCTTTAATGTCATTATAATTTTTGTAACTGCAAAATATTAACAGACAAATGAACTAATAATATAACTTGAAAATATAAACTACTATGAGAAATAGATGCAGAGTAACTGTATTAACTAATATGTAACTTAATTGTACATGAATGAATACTGCACCACATAATTGACAAGTACATATGTAACACCTATGAATTTTATCTTATTTATATATTTAATTTAAATATATAAATATTATATTTGAATTGAAATTTGTGTATTTTGTGTGTTTTTAAGTTTTGACCCATTTAGTATATCTTTATGGTTGGGTAAATGTGGGGCGTTACAGATGGTATCAGAGCCACGTCCTGTTAGAGCCTAGGTTAGAGTTTGTGTCTAGGAGAGAAAAAAAAAGTTATATTATTTGTGACGTTATTTCATTTTGGATTTTTTTGTGACTGTAGGAGATTGTAGTATTGTCTCTATTCTGGCCATTAATCATATATTCTTTTTGGGGTTCCGCATATTCATTCACTTTATCGGATTTGTGAAACTCTTAGTAAAGAAGTTTACAATCTCGATGTCTATATTTCACGTAACCATTGTTGTTGGTGAACAAATTGTCACCAAGATGTGCTTTCCCTCTTGCTTGGTTCAGATCAATGGGCATTAGATGCTTACTAATCTCTTCATTCTCGATATTCTTGGTTTCAATGTTATCTTGGGCATGGATTTGTTGTTAGCCTTACATGCTAGTGTTGATTGTTTTTTTTCAAAAGTTGTGGCCTTTCGTATTCCTGGCCAGCAACCATTTTGCATTGGGGGTTTTGGTTGATCAAATCCGATCATATTCATCTCTTCACTTCATGCCTAGAGATTACTAGATAAAGGATGCAAATGATATCTATCCATTATCGTGGAAACTACTACAATTTGAATGCCTCAATCAATGACACTTCCACTGTATCTGAATTTCTTGAGGAATTTTCAGATGAATTGTCTTGCCCTCTCCTATTCGTGACATCGAGTTTTCTGTCGATCTCATTCTTGATCTTCTATTGGCCCAAATTTGGTTAGCCTATGAAGTTTAGAGCTTAAGTTTGATCATCCTATATATATATATATATATATATATATATATATATATTATTTGATTATTTTGGTTACCCTTGAGCCTAAATCTATTAATTTCTTATTAAAGGGGGAGTGACCCATATTTTTTTTATATACATTTTTATATTGCCATACATTTAGCTGTTACTCATATTTATTTATTTATTTATTGAAATGAAAGATTTTAAATCAGATTTATATAAATTGTAATTATATTTTAAGTTTTCAAAGTCAAATTTAAGTAAATCATATGAATGTATTCAAATCTTAATTATTCAAAAATAAAGATATTGCTAGATCTTTCTTAATTAAACTCTTTACATATTTGTTACGTTAATTTATTACAATGTAACTCTATACATATTTTACATGACTTACAAATTTATTATGCTATACATTATTTATACTTTTATTATGAAGGTTTTATTTTTATATACAATATTTTAGGGGTTAAATATTTTTCTATATTATGCTATGCATATCGATATTACAGTTGCATCTTTTAAATTCAGTTTCATGTGCATTCGGAACGCGTATAGATCTAGCTATATCTTTAAGAGTTTAGATTGCATTATTGGATATTAGGATATCCCAAATGAGTTTTTGGATACCCTATTTTATGGAACTTAGTTATTTTGGTTTATTGTAAATTATTTTTTTTATATTTTTTTATTAGAGACTCGAGATAAGCCAGTACGAGAGTCATTCTTTTGACGTCTAGGATGAGTTGAGTCAATTATGATTTATTAGATGCTACTTATGTAAGAGTAAATGATCGCCCATTCTAAATATACGTCGAAGCGTGCATGCATGAGAGGCATACCTTAACAACCGATATTTTCAAGTTGTTAAGTGTAATTATGTATTCACAATTTTATTTGGATGTTTTCACGTTTTGTATAGCATCACGGATGGTTTAATCAATCCGTGAATGTCCATGTCAGTAGATGATTTTCTTATATATATAAATTCTAAAGATTGTAAATATCTTTAGTTTCATCTTATCGTCATTATTATTGCCCCTATGTTGATGGTACAAGTTGGATCATTTATGGTATGAGACGTAGATGAGCCTAACTAGTACAATTATGTATGAAATTGTTTGTTGTGATTGTTTTTGTTATTGTCAATGTTTGCATTGTATTAGTTGGACAACCTCTGGTATGGGACATAGGTGGGCCTGACATATGCACGCGCATTTGGTTGCTTGTAATCTATTTGTTTGTTCCATATAATTTGAATTACCCATGGTATGGGACATGAGTGAGCGTGACTTGTATATTTTTGTTGTATTGTTTACCATTGCTTATGTTGTATGAGTTATAATACTTATGATTGAAGCATGGATGTAGTTGACCTATACAGTTATTGCTGTAAATGATTGTTGTTATTGTTTCTGATGTATAAGTTCATTCATTGTGATTTGGGTCACTAGCAGAGTGGCGCAGCGGAAGAATTGTGGATCTGATTTATATGGTTATTTTGTTGTATGATAGTATGTCTGTATTGATATTTTTTGGAACTTCAATGCAAATCATTGATAGTTTTCCTTGTGCATTTAATTGAATATTGTTTGCGTGGTATAAGTTAGAATTATATACCATTTTTCACATTATTGAGCTTGTTGAGTATGAGTCAGACCTGTAAGCTCACTTATACAATTATTGTATGAATGTATATTTGTTTGATTGTTTGTGGGGTATAAGTTGAATTCTTATACCATTTTTTTATATTATTGTGCTTGTTAGGTATTACACGGACGTGTAACCCTACTAGTAAAATGATTGTATTGATGTTGTTAAGAGTTAGAATTGTAAGACTACTCTTACAACTGTTGATTGGATGGTTGTTATCATTGGATGATATATATATTTTTTGTGTTCTCCCCTGAATTTAGAGGACTAAATTCCTAAAGGGGGAAGTATGTAACACCTATGAATTTTATCTTATTTATATATTTAATTTAAATATATAAATATTATATTTGAATTGAAATTTGTGTATTTTGTGTGTTTTTAAGTTTTGACCCATTTAGTGTATCTTTATGGACCCATTTCAATTTATAATTTTAAACACTATTTGTTAATGTTAAAGATTTTATATATTTTCTTTCGAAGATTTTTAAGATCTTAAATGGTTATAATTTTATAAACTTTTGATCTCAAAAGATTAAATTTTGAATTTTCATTGTTATTGATTTTCAGGTACCTAGTTTTAAATCTTAAAATTTTATTATATATTATAGGGACCAATCTGTAATTCAGATAGGGACCTATTTGTAAATATAAAAAATCTGAGGATCATTTTATAATTTTTGTTAGGTTTAGATATCAAATATATGGGCGACCGTGTATTTAATCCGGTAGCCGTGTCTATTCGGCAGAGAGAGAGAGAGAGAGAGAGAGTTATTAAATTTTTTTCTTTGTATCCTTTGATTTTCCTATTATTTGTTAGATCAATGTTTATGTGTTTTGATTTTTAAGATTTTAATAAAAATAAAGTTATGATTTATTATTTATTTTAAGGATTAAATATATTTTTATGTTATGGGATTTTTAGTTTCTGATCAAGTTAGTGTTTTAATATGTGTATGTTTATGTTGTTAGATTCTTATGATTTTATAAAAACAAGGGTTTTGATCTATTATTATTTTTATTAGATCTATATTAGATATTTAGATTTTTGAGTCTTCATAAACTTAGGGTTTCGATTTATTATTTATTTTAAAGATTAGATTTAAGATCAGATTTCTAAAATATAAGTTTTTAATAATACTAGGCTTATGATTTATTCATATACTTAATAAGATTTATTTATTTTCAAATTTTACTAATTAATAGTTTTTTTTTTAAAGATGTTTTATATTATTTTATGAATTTTTGTTATTTTATTATTATTTTGAATTTCTAGATTTTTGTCTTTTTCTGTGTTTTGTCTTTTCTGGTTTTGTCTTTTAGTGACTGGTTATATGTATGGTAGGTTTTTATCCTCTTCTTTGGCTCTATTATATTTTCTTTTGTATGATTTATTGAGATAAATTTAGCTCATTGGGTATAAAGATTTATACCTATTGATTATGATTAAGGAAATTAGGTCTAGACTTAAATTATAGGTTTTGATTAACAAATTATTTGGTTTATTTAGGTTATAATTTTTGTTGTGGGCTTCATTCTCCAGACCTAGGGTCCATTCGAGGTGAGTAGGCCTATTGATTTATTTCGTATGAACTTTTGCTCTATAACGTTGAATATCACATGCCGATCATATTTGTGTGATATTATGTGCCATTCATGCATTTATATTTTGATAAATTTTGCATGATTTGGATATTTTCTTCATATTGATCAAATTGCATTTTTGTTGAATAAAGTTGCATGATTTAATTACTTCATCATGTCATTAAAATAGCATGAATTATGCTATTTATGTTTCAAGAATTAACATAATACATTTTTTGATGCTTATGCTTTCGAAATAATATTTGAATTAATTAAAGATTTTCATTTCGAGACTTTTGGAAAAATTTAGGACTAGTGGAGACAACCTAGTCCTAGGAGATTTTATCAAGATGCATATCATGACATATTTTCTGGAATAAATCCTCCGTTAGTATTTCGCCTTTGGGGAGGAAGGTCTAGGACTCGAAGAGTCCCAAGATCGGTGAGAGGTGTGGTAAAGCATTCCTTACAGTGGCGGATTCCTTTGTTTGGAGTCTGCAGCAACCGAGGCATCCTGTGCTGTTGTTCTCGTAGTGATGGCAGCGGCGACCCATCAGCGTCTTCTAGATCCGACGTCTCATTCAGGGAGCTTTTTGAGCGATTTAGTCGATTGGGGCTTAGCACACCTGTTTTGGGTTACGGTTCTTCCGATTGAGAACCCTACCCGGTCATATCATTTAAGCTGCATGATTTCTATGACGTGGACCAAGGATTGGGCCACGTGATTGCATTAAAATTATATTCTATTAAGCTCGTAAATTTAATTTGATTTTTAAAAGAAAATTCTTATTTTTTTTATATATAAATATATGTATATATGATGATATGTTTTTACTCTCATGATTTCTCTGATGTGGGCCAATGATTGGGTCACGTGCGCATTAAAATATTTTTTTTAAAAAAAATCATGATTTTAAATTGATTTAATAAAATAAACGATTTATTAAATAAAATTCTAATTTTCATAAAACTTTATTTTTATATATACTGTCACGTAAGGTAATTTGTCAATGGACTTATTCACTGAGTTAATCACTCACCCTATTCGATATGGGCTGGTTGTTTCATAACCAGGTATTGCGTATTCTGAAGGATTAAGATAAAGTTTGGACTTTTCACGTCTTTCAAAAATTGCTCCGAGGTAGCGGTTTGAGAGTAAATTATAGTTACGACTGAATATTTATGTTTGTTTAGTTTAGATGGCTCACACAGGGGTAGTTTGTTATGTATTTTCTTTTTAGTATCTTATCTCCGCAAAAACTCTGATATATTGTAAAGTCATTGATGATTTAAAACCATTGGTATTATTTATTTTATTATTATCAGTTTTATTATATTTATATTATATTGGTCTATAAAAAAAAGAGCTGCAAATTTTGGTCTTGTAATTGGATTAAATTTAGTAGCGACCCATTTACCATCCGATAAACGGTTGGGTAAATGTGGGGCGTTACAACATAATACAAACCTGCCAAGTTTTTCAGGGATTTTCTTCATGATATGCCATAAACACAATTTATGTCGCGAATGTGGAAAAACTTGTGCAACAGCCCCCTGTTTTGCCTTACACTGATCAGTAACTATAGCATCCGGTTTGTGACATGACATGCACTCCAACCAAGATTTGAATAACCAAACATATGTTGCTGTGTTTTCATTTGACAATAACCACACCCAAACAGGACCGATTGACCATGGTGATTTACACCAACGAATGGAGCAAATGGCATGTCGTACTTATTTGTTAAATATGTTGAGTCGAATGATATTACATCTGAAAATGACTCATACAAAGCTCTTGACCTTGCAGCAGCCCAGAAAATGTTTCTCACCCTTAAGTTGTCATCAAAATCAACCACATGAAAAAATTTGGATTCCTCTTCTACATCGGAGCAAAGTAATCACAAACAGCTTGAGCATCTCCTCCTCTAAGCCTCACCAATCTCGATTTGGATATGTAGTTCCTAGCATCCTTCTCCTCGTATGACATACAATCATAATCACCAGCTTCAATGACAAGAGAATGAAAACTTTTGGAAGTTCTAATACCAGCTTGATCATTTAAATCCAACACTTTTTAGACAGCGGATCAATTTTTCGGTGGCAAGCAAAATGACGAGCTTTTAATGGGCTTAAATGATGGTTATGTTCCAGAATTACCTTTGAAATTATAAACAAATCATCATCCTTAACACTGATATTAATCCAAGCACCACATCCAGTTTTCATAGAGGACCTGACATTAAAAGCATTCTTCCCATTTGACACATGCTTCCCATTCCGACAACATGCAAGAGAATAAAACCTCAACCTTCCATTTTCATCCTTTTTACTGTGAATCTTTGCAATGCCAAAACCTTCATTATGTGCAAAGTTGTTATAAAACAATCTCACATCTTCTTCCGAATTAAATGTCTTTCCGACACTTGGAACAATTGCCTCAGCGCTTTGCTCCTCAACTTCAACACAGAAATCATTTTGTGTGCTGTCTGTCATTGCAACAGAAATCCCTGTGTTCCCTGTATTAATCAAACAAGCACATACAAAAAGTTATAAATGTGTTCCTGTATTCACACAAAAATATAGCATAAACATATACTAGAAATATAATACTCGTAATAATATTAGTTATGTAAGTCTGTAATAGACATTTATTTCAGTAATAGTTTGTTATGCTCAGATATATCATTAAGGTTATCTACATAAACTTAGAAAATTTCAGATACATTTAAAATGTAACTAATTAATTAAAAAAATACATTACTCCTCAGAAAAAGAATGCATATAATGTGGCTATAACAAAGTATAAACAAATGTAACTAATTATATAATGTTAACCAATAAAACACCGGAACCAACCTAAAACATTGGAAAAAAAATTCATAATTGTCGGATTGTGAAACGCACATGATTATCATCCACGACAAAAAAATTTAAAAAAGAAAAAAATTGCATATACAAACAATGTCAATCACCTGAATCAAGAACATCCATCGATGAAGAGAACGACAATATTCAGAATGTTATTCTTCCGAAAGATTAATTGATGCCAAAGTCCTCCTGATGTGAATTTGGTCTCAAGATTGGATCAAACAACAAATCCGATAGGTTTCACAATGTTCTTCGAAATCAAAATGGTCTCGTGAAAAAAAAGGCGTGAAAAATGAGATTAAGAACGGCTGATCCAAGATGAAGAAATCCCTAATAAATGCAATTTATTATTCGCTAATCCTAACCGTCCCCACTGATTACGGTGATTTTATTTAAACTGATAACAAGGGTGTTAAGGGTAATGTCACTAGTGCCACCTCATGAGGCTTATTTGGAGCCTATGAAATGGGGCCTATGAATCATTTTCCATAAATGAATGATAAGTGGTAGATTTGAAGTTTATACTTTCAAAATGTCAATTTAGGCCTAGTTTGGTAAAATGATAAATGTTTATGATAAGTTAGCCTAATTTATGGTAATAAAAATACCATTATTTTATCCATATTTATATTTGATAATGTATTTTGTTATCCTCATTTTTGTGTATTCTTATCCTTAACTTTGCATTTGGATCATATGATATAAAATATGTGATAACTTCAAATTTTTTTAAAAAAATACCAAGTCTACCATTTCTATTAAAAGGACATTAATATTGTTGGTTTTGGTTTTATGAAATTTTTTGTTTTTGTTTTTTTAAGGAAAGTTATAAATGTAATTGAGGTTAAAAAAATGGAGATAAAATGTATTAGCATTATACCTAGAACAAAATATTCACACTTTTTCTCTCAAATTACAGAGAATTGTCAATGCTTTATCCTTTTTTTTCTTATGCCATATGGGATAACATGTGATTTAATCCAACCTTTTATCCCAATGTTAAACTAGGCCTTAGAGTTATGAATAAAGTGATATAAGCCCAGGAGGACTTTTGAGTAGAGGAATAGATGGGGAATAGGTGAGAATATAGAAAAATAACAAAAAAAGGTGTTTGGATGGAAAAAATAAGTGGGCATAGCTATGCAAAATTATGTGAGAATATGCTAGTATTTGTATTCTAAGTTCTCATATGGAATTGTGTTATTCTTTCATTGGTACAAAGGGACTCACCTATTAAATCACATATTATCACATCAAATCACCTATCATTATCTCTTCTACATCGATGGGGCTAATATATTAAATCAACTTTTTACATCTTATTCACATTTTATTTTTCATTAACCAAACACTACAACCTTTATTATTGCGTTTCTCAATAAGAATAATTGAAAACACAACCAAACAGAAAAATAACTTATTTCATTGATAAAATCAACAATTTCTGGAATATGTATATACCCTAGAATAACTTATGTCTCTATCAAAACGGGTTCTATTTGGGTGGAGTAATAAGAGAAGAATATGTAAAAATAAGCATGGAATAGGAAAAAAAGTGTTTGGTTGAGGTCTTGAGGAGAATAAGGTGGTATTTGGATGCTATAATAACAAAGAATAAAAGGGTATATTAATCCCCCTTTCCCATGGAATTGACTTATTCCAACAACAATCATAAGTGGGCATAATTTTTTTTATATTTTAAATCACCTATAATCACCTCTTATACATCAATGGGGCCCACATATCAAATCAACTTTTTACACTTATTCACATTTTATTCTTCATCAACTAAACACTCCAACCTTTATTATTACGTTTTCTAATGAGAATAACTTAAAACACTACCAAACAAAAATCACTTATTTTATTGATAAAGTCAACAATTATTGAAACATGTATAAAATCATAATATCTTATGTCTCTGTCCAAATGGATCCTTATAAATGTTTTATTATACCTCCATCCAAAAATATAGAGTTTCAAATGGTGATTTTGACAATATGACTCTTTGTATGGGGTGTGACATTGAGTTATTCGTTATTGATAGCTATACTGGGATAGATAACAATCCAGGTTGAATAAATACCTATTTGTTTGATTGTCTTTTTTATTATTTCATTGAAAAACGTAAAAATATTTTTTGTTGTTTGGTTTACCTTGGATAAAATGATGATAAATGGTTGATAAGGGATGAACAATAATTTATAACTTTTTCAATGACAACTATACCTTTGGATAATAGTGTAAGAGATATATAATTGATTTGATAGATATGTCAGTTTTTTGAATTTGTGTGAGACTTTTAGATGAGATAAATTTTTTAAAAATGACAAAGAATGATATTTTTATCTATTGACATAAATAAGTCCCGATAAACAATTCTAACATTTCTTTAAAATAATTATCAAGCCTTATCCTAACTTATATAGACATAACCATTGAGGTTCATTATATCAAAACAAACAATTTTTTTTAGTTATTCTCGTGTATTCTTCTTTATTCTTGTCTTATTTTACACGCTACACGGGGTAAGATATTTTGAGGATGTAAATGCAATAATTCTATTTTTTTTTAATAAAAAAAAGCTTCGTCCAATACTCTCTCAACAGGTTTGTTTTTGAAATTCAAAAAAATATTTATTCAATATCGTACTTTTTATATCGTTTTTTTTGGGTTATTCGACCTTATTAGGGTTTGTTCTTTTGATTTATTCGGTCTCTTCGCCGCTCTCTCTCTCTCTTGCTTTCTCCGACTCGCTTCACTCCCTTTGAAATCTAGGGTTTGCGATCCTCGAAAACCAGGCCTCCCTTTTCGAATCGGATCAATCGGAAATCATGTCGCTTAGGCCAAGCGCGAGGACGGAGGTCCGCCGGAACAGGTACAAGGTGGCGGTGGACGCGGAGGAGGGGAGGCGGAGGAGGGAGGACAACATGGTGGAGATCCGTAAGAACAAGAGGGAAGAGAGCCTCCTCAAGAAGAGGCGCGAGGGGATGCAGGCGCAGCAGTTCCCCGCCCTCCACGCCTCCGCCGTCGAAAAGAAGGTCTGTATCCGATCGATCTAGGGCTTTATCCTTTCCCGATCCCCTTGTCGATCTGCTTGTTTGCATCTATTGTGTTCGATTTTGTTTTGGATCATTGTTTTCATGCCGATCGTGATTTTGAAGGGACGCTTGTGATTTTTTGAATTCCAGTTGGAAAGCCTTCCGGCGTTGGTGAAGGGAGTCTATTCGGACGAGGCTTCATTTCAACTAGAGGCCACTACACAGTTCCGGAAGCTTCTTTCGATCGGTATAATATGATCTATAATTATAATAATATATTTATTGTTTTGAATGATACATATATACAAATATATGTATATAATCTTTTTTTGTTAACTATGAATCTATTTATTAGAACGAAGCCCACCGATTGAGGAAGTTATCCAGGCCGGCGTTGTTCCGCGCTTTGTCGAGTTCCTTCAAAGGGAAGACTTTCCACAACTTCAGGTGCTGGGGTTATATATTTGTTTGAGCGTATTTATATGGGTCACCTAGCATTTTATTTGTTGTTGCAGCTCTTCTGATCATGTTAAATATGTTGATATTGTGTAGTTTGAAGCGGCCTGGGCCTTGACAAACATCGCTTCTGGAACCTCGGAGAACACCAAGGTTGTGATCGACCAGGGGGCTGTTCCGATCTTCGTTAAGCTCCTTGGCTCCCCGAGTGATGATGTCCGTGAACAGGTATGTATTATTACCCATGTCTTGAGAGAGGTGCTGTTTGCTTAAATTATTGTCTTTTAAGTGGGGGCTTGGATATTTATATGTTGTTGTACTTTCCTTTGTATGATATAGGCTGTTTGGGCTCTGGGAAATGTGGCTGGGGATTCTCCAAGGTGCCGAGACCTTGTTTTGAACAGTGGTGCACTGGTTCCACTACTTGCACAGTTGAACGAGCATGCAAAGCTCTCTATGTTGAGAAATGCCACCTGGACCCTTTCGAACTTCTGCAGGGGGAAACCACAGCCGCCTTTTGAGCAGGTTTGGTTGCTGATTATGTATTTTTATTTTAGATGTTAATTGATTTACTTGTTGATGTGTTAGTCCATGTATGGCTTAAGTACAGCAACTAGGAAGCACATTAATGTTGTAGTTAATATGCTTATTTCATATATTACAGTGTTCTCGTCACAGTTGAATAAAAATTACTGACGAGGAAAGGAATTGATTTGGAGTGTCAAATGTTTTTATTACATTAATCCTCTCAAATGTTCCCTTCCTAGTCATTGTTATAGGTCCTGATGAAATTTATTAATTTTATTCCTTGGGCAGACAAAGCCTGCTCTTCCAGCACTTGAGCGTCTTATCCATTCTAGTGATGAGGAAGTTCTCACTGATGCTTGCTGGGCACTGTCGTACCTTTCTGATGGAACCAATGATAAGATCCAAGCTGTCATTGAGGCTGGTGTCTGCCCTCGTCTTGTTGAACTTCTTCTGTAAGTGCTGCTCATTTCCTTTATTGACTTGCTCATTTTCTTTTCTTTGACTAATTCAAGCACTTAAAGTTTTGTTTACTTTGGATGCTGTTTTTTCCAGTCACCCGTCCCCATCGGTGCTCATCCCCGCACTTCGCACAGTAGGAAATATTGTGACTGGTGATGATATGCAGACTCAGGTATATAGATTTCTTTTTGGATCTTCTTTATTGTAGTTCCTCCTTCAGATGTGTTTTATTTGCTTTGTGTTTTCCCGCAAGAAAGGTGGATTGTCCATTGATTTTTAATCTAATGATCATTTAAGGGTGTGAGAAATTATCTTCATGGTAGATGAGCTAAAAAAATAAATTAAATTAAAAGAGCCCTTAATTTCATAGTTAACAAATAAGCTACAAAGTAGAAAGACGTCCATCCCTTTTCCTCAAATTATAAAAAAAAAGAAAAAGAAGAAAGAAAAAGAAGAATGATGTCAGTCCTGGTGGATGATTTAGTTTGAGGACCCCTTAATATGTTTTTCCAATAATTATAAGCAGTCTAGGAGAAGATCTCTTTCCCAGTATTTTCCTCATGACACGGTTTTGCTTGTTACAGTTTTGTGATTCTTGTTAATCAAATGTTCCAGCACATGAAGTGAGGGATAATAATTCTTGAATAATTAAGTCATTGTGGACGGGTGTTTTTTATCTCTATTAAATGTACCATTATGAGTACCCATATGATGCGCCATTATCAATTGTTTGGCCTTAATTTTGAGGTTGGTGGTGAATGATTACGTCCATCCCTTTTCCTCAAATTATAAAAAAAAAGAAAAAAAGAAAGAAAAAGAAGAATGATGTCAGTCCTGGTGGATGATTTAGTTTGAGGATCCCTTAATACGTTTTTCCAATAATTATAAGCAGTCTAGGAGAAGATCTCTTTCACAGTATTTTCCTCATGACACGGTTTTGCTTGTTACAGTTTTGTGATTCTTGTTAATCAAATGTTCCAGCACATGAAGTGAGGGATAATAATTCTTGAATAATTAAGTCATTGTGGACCGGTGTTTTTTTTCTCTATTAAATGTACCATTATGAGTATCCATATGATGCGCCATTATCAATTGTTTGGCCTTAATTTTGAGGTTGGTGGTGAATGATTACTTTTTTTGACACTTCGGCCTTCATATTATTTTCTGTTGAGTAAGCATCTCTGGCTTGTACTGAACTTATTATCTGTTAATGTGTAAGTCTTGGCTAGTATCCATCTGTGCCTGTCATCTGTAGATCGATGTTGGCTTTTACTTGGTTGTTGATACATATGTTATTTAGATTCCTGGAATTATTAGATGACTGAGATATGAGTATTGAAGAATGGAGATCTTCCAAACACCTCCATGTTTAGTTTATGTTGTATGCATGCCATAATCAACTCTTATATTGTATATTGAAATTGATGTAGAGGGATCGATCCTGATAATACAGTTGGAGTCATCATATTGTTGTTGGTGGACCACATGAAAAGTATACCTAGATTGTTTTAGAAATCAAATTTGAGATTGGTTTCCATAGTGGTGAACTGATGCTCTCAGGAAAGACATGTATTATACAGTATGGTACAATGATGCACTGGTAATTTTCATGGGCTGTTCAAGTGACCTTGAGGCAATACGCAAAGTGCTTAAAGGATCATGATTAATACATTTGTTTCCTATTATAATGGAAGGGACCATGCAGTGTGATCTTAATTTGTTCTTGCATCATTGAGGTTTTATTTGCATTTCATAATAGTTTTAGACAATGGGGATTGGTTCATTGAATCAAATTGAAGAGGAGATTTGAATGGCTGGTTTGGTTATCTATAATTTTAGAACTGACGAGGAAGAATATTTGGTTTTGTGACATATTTCATTATAAGTGGTGCATGATTGGTCTGATTTCTATGGTTTTCCAGTTATTTTATTACCTGATAGATTTACACCATATTTGTGTTTTACTGTGTGTTACATCATTTTTCTGTGGATTCAATTTTAGTACTTGACTTTTTTCTATATATATATATTTAATTAGTTGTATATTTGATACATGTTTTCACTTTTCAGTATATTATCAATCATCATGCACTGCCTTGCCTTCTCAACCTTTTGACACATAACCACAAGAAGAGCATTAAGAAGGAGGCTTGCTGGACCATTTCAAACATCACGGCTGGAAATAAGGACCAAATTCAGGTATTGAAAGAATCTATGTAGTTCATTAAAAACATGTGTTCTGAATTATTTCCATCTTGACATTCTATTATTGTGCTGCCTCTACTTCTGGGAAAGTACGCACGCAAGTTTATGTGAATCATTTGGTTATTCTTTGACAATTCTCTAGGTAGTATTTTTGCCCCTGTTTAGTCCAGGATTAGAATTAAATGGAATGGAATAGTTATCCAAGCCAGAAAAACCCCTTTAAGACGAGAATCCTATTTTCTGTTAAAGTTGGCATTGATATTAATATATAATTTCTATTTGGTTGGCTTTTATTTTCTTCAAGATGTTTGCTCATGGTAGTTTTGAATATAGGTATTGCTAGGCTGAATAGAACTAACTCCAACTCTCCTATTTAAAACCACTGTGTAGTCAAACCTTAGACTCCCCAATGAAAGAACTTTTCTGTTATGAAGTCTATTATATTCTCCCCTCGGGTTTAACAATAATTATGCCGTACAAGATAATTATTGTGTTCTGATATAGGATTATTTTTTCTTGTGTATTCTCCACCAAATCATTCGATTTCTCTCATTTCCCATCTCTTTACCATGTTTTACTACATTTGTATCACGATTTATATTATGAGTGAAGCAGATATTCTCTGATTCTTATTTGTGGAATTTCTTTTCTTCTGCATTCACTGCATCTCTGTACACTGTTTTAGTCTCTTATGAGTTTTGCCTCTTGAGGATCGGTTACACATCATTGGAAAACCTGCAGGCTGTGATTGCTGCTGAGATTATTGGTCCTCTAGTGCATTTGCTTCAGAGTGCTGAGTTTGACATCAAGAAAGAAGCTGCATGGGCGATTTCTAATGCTACTTCCGGTGGCACTCATGACCAAATAAAGTATGTCTATGCAGCTCTTATCGTTAAATAACCGAGCCCTAAGTTGTAGTTTTGTATTTATACATTTTATTGTCATATCTGGTTACTTTTCGTGTAGGTATCTGGTGAGCCAGGGCTGCATCAAGCCATTGTGTGACCTTCTCGTCTGCCCTGACCCAAGGATAGTGACAGTATGCTTGGAAGGTCTGGAGAACATTTTGAAGGTTGGTGAGGCTGAGAAGAACCTGGGCAACACTGGTGGCATGAATCTCTATGCGCAGATGATCGACGAATCCGAGGGGCTTGAGAAGATTGAGAGCCTACAGAGCCATGACAACACTGAGATCTACGAGAAGGCAGTGAAGATTCTTGAGACATATTGGCTGGAGGAGGAAGACGAAGCGATGCCTACCGGTGATGCTGCTCCTCAACAAGGTTTTGACTTTGGGGGCAGTGGAGTCGCAGTTCCATCCGGTGGATTTAAATTCGGCTAGATGTAAGTTTCTCTATCAGCAATTTTTAGTTCTTTTTGTGTAATTGTGATTGAGTGAATGATAAAATATATCTCTGCTCAGGGTTCTTTTGGTTGGCGCTGTGAGGGAACTGTGTCCGGTGGGGTTGGGTGAAGAGGTATGTCACTCGGTCCGTGTCGTGTTGTCAGGGTCCTGTTGGTCCAGTCCAGGTCTGGTTGAAGGGGGTGGTGAAATGGGTCGTCCATTGAAGGTCTAATAAAAAAGAGTGTTTTTTGTTTCTCGCATCGGACCAAGAGATTCATTTCAGTGCAACAGAGGGGAGTTGGGTGGGTTTCTGATCTTTTCAACCCAGCTTTGCATCACTTTGTTGTGGTTGGACCCCCAAAAGAAAAAAAAAAAGAGATCAGTTTGTTGGTTTTGGTTAGATTTGTGAGAGGCAGTATAGCATCTTTATTATTTGTTTGGGTTGTAGTCTATCCTTTGAAAAATGTTGGGATATGTCTCTCAAGTTACAGGTTTAACATGTATTAATTATATCTTGCCTAGTGTATAGCAAGAGAGGAAGTGTTTTAAGAATTCTATATTTCTTTTCCTTGTTTATTTCGAGATAAACATTGGTTATCTGGTCGAATTTTAATTAATGGTCATGAGGAGTTGTTATTTTTATTATTATTATCTAATCGTCTTAGAATGAATTTTCCAGGAATTATTCCTATGGTTGTAGCTCTGTCGGTTGTATGAGACATTATATACCTGCTCCCAAAAGGCAATCTCGTCCATACTCAGGGGGATTGTATCCAGTCAGTTCGGTCAGTATCGAATTGGATGACGTGAAAATTAAACTGCATAACTTATAAATTGAATCGTACAATTAAGGGAATATATTTCATTCTTTTATTAGATACAATCAATTATTGGAGGAAATATGAATTTTTAAGTATCATCAGTATTCAATGAGACATTTAAGTTCATATTCAGATTTTCTAGTCAAATATCTATAATGTTAAATATGATAAGAGAACTAATATACTTATTAACATGTTGGGTGATCCCATCACCTAGTTAATTCCATTAATCACGTTTCATGATAGTTTTATTCCTATCATAATATGTATGTATTTTTTTAAAATATCTAACCCCACCATTCTTATTTCTCTCTCCCTCTCCTCTCCTTGTCTACTTCCATGTGCACATCACCTTCACCGCCACCACCACATCCATTCTCCCTCCGCTGCCGCCTTCATGCACCAGCACCGACACCACCTCTCCCTCCTCCCATCGTTGCACCCCCACCACTTCCACCTCTCCTCCGGTAGTACAATCCCCCCCCCCAAACACACACCTTTTTTTCCTCCTATCGCCGCACACCACCACCCCCTCGTCCTCCTCGCCATACAACCCCACCACCTCCTCCATCTCTCCCTCTTTGCTGCATACCACCACCTTTATCGCTGCACACCACCACCATTTCATTATTTGTTACATTATTTACATGTATATGATTGTTGGGGAGGGGATGATTACTGGATATAATTGTTATTAAATCAGATTATAATTTTTTTTTTGTGGGATAGCCATACCTTAACAATAAATATGGATCTCGGTAGCCTAAATTTAAATTAAAAAAAAATCAAACAAAACAAAGTTATGATTCTGACCTATTCAAACATAAGTGTTGCATACTTGCATATCTGTTTTTGTCGGCAAAAACTATTAATTTATTACACGTACGAGCACGCCATTAATTAGGGATACTGTTGCCGTCTCAATTTCATTTCAGTCCACGTCCTTGGAAAATTAATAAAAATTATGTTTCGTATTATAACGAGTTATATATTTGGAAAGAATTTTTCATATTTTTTATAAATATATTTATATAATTTATTAAAATATATATTTTATTTTTTATAAAAATATATATTAACTAAATGAGATATATTATTTTTGAAAAATTCAGAACACATGTATACTGAAAATAAAAGTTCAAAATAAAGTTGTACGTACCATTATCCATTTATAGCACGTTTGGATACAGTGATTATTTGTACGTGTTTTTTTGCACAGGCAAATTTTACACTGCACGTGCAAGAAAACATTGTACATTGTTTGCACATGTTTGCCTGTTTTTGTGTTGTGTTATCATTTACACACATATCGTTATTAGTAGTTGTTTGTCTTACATATGTGAAACTGTTTGTATATATGCCAATTTATTATGTTAAAAGATAATAATATTATAAATAGATAAAATATTTTTTTCAAATGATTATCAATATATATTATTTTCTTAAAACCCAAAAATTTTATGAAAAATATATTATATATGAAAAATTTAAAGTCAATGGTTAAAAAAAGTTATAATATAATAGAATATAAACAAAAAATAATTTGATTTAAACTAACAAATAATCCTACAAGGTTTTTTTTTATATTTTATAAATAACAATTTTGTTGGATAATATATATGATAATTAAGATTTCTTTATATATTTTAATATTTTCATGCCACATTAATATTTATTATCCACACAATTATATTATTGTAAGTTATATGAATTTATAAAATATAATTATCTATTTTATTACTTAAGATAAGATTAGGAGATGAAATATTTGCTTTGAATGATATGGACTTTAATAAATTTGTTAGGGGGTAAATATGTACAATTGCTTTACATATATTTAAGAGGTGTGAAAATAAAATCTGTTACAAATGAAAACACATGAGTTGGTTGGGATTTTGTTTGTCCCATTTAATGAGACAAATGAAAACCCTGGGATTTTATTTGTTACACTTTAAATATCATAACCAAACAAAAAATTATGTTTGACCATGTGCAAATGAAAACTCACTCTCATTTGCACAGTATTCAAACATGCCCTTAGGGTGCGGTTATTACCACCCCATTAGATAGTCACCCCCATCCCTTAAAATATTTATTTTTAATGTTTAAAGTAAATCAACACCACCCCATCCCATCGACAATAGGGGTGTCGACAAAGTGTATTTTTGTCGGTAGACGTGATATCGACAGATATTAGTTCCACCGACATCTTTTTCTTCTTCTTCTTCTTTCCTCTTCTCCACGCCGAGCTTCTCTTCCCACCATGGCACCACCTCTTTCTCCTCCCACCGAGATCATTTTCTCATCACCTCTTCCTCCTTTAACTCCAAGTACCACATGACCTCTCCCTCCCCCTCCCCCTCCTCCTCCGCCGACAACAAGAAGAACACCCACCCCCACAAGTGACAACCCACCATCACCACTGACCCATCGCTCTCCATGACCCCCACCGACCAACACCCTCCATCTCCTCAACCTCCTCCTCTAGTGCACGGGGTCTGTCGCCATGGACTGCCTCTCCTTCATCAAGTACACCTACACCTACTTTGTGCACGCACTCCACTCCCACCTCTTCGACATCCTCACATTTAGACCCTCCGTTATCGTAGAGTTGATGAGGGCCACTGGCATGGGCTCCTTCGTGGTCAAGTATATGACGCTCGTGAGAAATTTCGACAAAGTCGAAGCGTGTCCCGCCGTGCATGAATCGACAGACAACATGTCGATATAGATGAACTCGGTTGACACTATCTCTGTCAAATTAAACAAAAATCCTTACAGAAAATCTCTGATTCCCTTCAACACCTAATATGTCGGTGGAACCAATATATGTCAACACTATTATTGTCGAACACCCTTACAGTAGGTCTCTGATGATCATCGACACTATGTTTGTCGATAGAAATACATGTTGTCGACACCCCTATTGTTGTTGGAATGGAGTGGTATTGATTTCTTTTTAAACATTGAAAACAAATATTTTAAATGGTGAGATGATTTTAAACATTGAAAACAAATATTTTAAACATTGAAAACAACTTTTCTGTGGGACTGGGACAAATAGGTAGCTTTTTCAGCTCGAACGTAAAGTCAGTCACGAAAGGTTCCTCTGCTATAAAAAAAAAAAATGATGAAATGATTAACTAATGGTAAATGGGGTGGTAATAACCGCACCCATCCTTTTATACCACAATCCGCCAACTTGGCTTCTGCCACATGCACCAGTCACCAAATAAACGGTCGTCATCTATTTGTCCTCTCACTGTTTCAATTATTAGTCAAGTTGCTTTGAATATCACATTTGAAAAAAAAAAAATGCTGATACAGTTATGTGTCTGTACATATGGATGCCACCATAATGATTAACTGTTTGTATTGCAATCTAAAAAGGTTATCTAGCATAGACGATAATGTAATATATCTTGTATTATCTCCATGTATAAAAATTAAAATTGTTATTTACTTTTTACAATATACTAATACATTTCAATTACATTTATATTTTTTTTATAAGTCTATGCCCCCATTTGAATATAAAATAGGCCACGGAATAACTTGCAATAAAATATAATAGGTAATTTTTAGTATTTGAATACAATGAATACCATGTGATAATCTATGTCAGAATAAACTGATATAAATTGATATATGCATTTCAACAAACCCTTAGAATTTAAAATTATTACAGGTTATTATTGGAAAGTTGATAGCCAAAAATAAATTCGAGGTCGAACACAAGAACGAAACATCACATCACACGAAGAACACAAGATATACATGGTTCGGCCTAGGCCTACATCAACGGGGCAAAAAACAGAAAATTTACTTTGATAGTTGAGATACATTAAGAGACTCACAAACTCTCTCATAGAGTTATCCTCTCTTAGAACTATCTCAACCTTCCCTTATGATCTCTATATTTTATTATGTCTAGTCTTGCCATGAAACCTTAGAAGATATTTATATAGATAAATAACTTCATCTCCAAGTAATCTCCCAATTAATAAACAAATATTGTTCCTATTAATTTAGCAGATATTCACTCTTCTAATTAACATACAAATATTGTTTCCTAATTTAAAAAATTTACTTTAGAATATTAATTAAGATCAAATCTTGAATAATATTCTACTTATTAGGGCCCAACCTAATAAGGCATCATCATGGCCATCCGATGTGATACACTGTATTGATACATAATTCTAACAAATCTCCACCTTGGCTCGTATCTGGTACGCTCGGACTTTCTCGAACCCCTTAGAAGATTTTCGTTGATGTCTCCACCTTGCTCCATGTCGTCCTTGAAGCATGACCACACTAGCAACCGTGCACCTAAACCTGCAAACAAGTGGTCTTCGACTTCCTTGAGCTTCACCAGTCTTCAAGTCACTATCACGAGTCTCTTTATGCACTAGATGCGCTTCGTAAAACTCCACCTTGAATGGATTTTAGGAACTTCTTCCTCCAGACGTCTGCACCGCCCAATTTTGTTGGATCCATAAGCCTGCGCTCACCTTATCATGGATCAAACCCTGAGTCAGACTCAGTAATTGTGCATCCTCAAGTCAATGCCATGACTTGATTTCACATGCATCTATTCCACGCTCCTCGTGGATCTCTGAATAAGATTTGTATCTTACCTCCACCTTGAACATGCCACACACGCGCTCGCGAGATGGTTAGGCTCACTCTTTTAACCGAACCACATGGGACGGCTCTTCCCATACCCGGTTCAGAACGCCTTAGACCGTGTTGCACTGTTCCATCTTCTTCTTTACGAACTCCGCACCCACGCTTCACGTGATTCGCCCATGTGTATCTGCGTGTCATTACGAAGTTTACTCCCTGAGCGTCTTTGCACGTCTGCTTTTCGGTGGATCTTGGACCCGCAACAAATTGATATCATCATCGCACACCTGAATAGATGTGCCGCTTCTACCACCGAGAGCTCCTTGCAACCTTGCATGATTTTTTTTCTTCTTCGCATGAAACCCTGTACGACACACCGTTGTTGGAATTTTCAACAATACATCCGTCGATGGTATGAATTCATCGACCTGTGTCATCATTGATCCTTGTTCTTTAAATCTCGTCCTCCTATGTCAAAACCTGGAGCTCTAATACCACTGTTGGGAAGTCGATTTGCGGAAGCCAACAATAAATCTGAGATCGAACACAAGAACGAAACATCACATCACACGAAGAACACAAGATATACGTGGTTCGTCCTATGCATATATCCACGGGGTAAAAAACAGAGAATCCACTTTTATAGTTGAGATACATTAATAAACTTACAAACTCTCTCATAGAGTTACCATCTCTTAGAACCCTCTCAATATTTTCTTATAATCTCTACATTGAATTATGCATAATCTTGCCATGAAACCTTATAAATATTTATAGAGATAAATAACTTACTCTCCAAGTAATCTCCCAATTAATAAACAATTATTGTTCCCATTAATTAGGAGATATTCACTCTCCTAGTTAACAAACAAATATTGTTTTCTATTTTGGGAGATTCACTTTAGAATATTAATTAAGATCAAATCTTAAATAATATTCTACTTATTAGGTGCCCAACATAATAAGGTTTTATCATGGTCATTCGATGTGATACACCGAGTCGAAACATATTCTCAACAGTTATTATATTAAAAGAATATGTAGGGTTACTGTTAAATCAATTATAGTTACTTCTTATGATTACAAACCAACTATCAAATCAGTAATCATAATTTTTTTATCTTTTATAAATCTTTATTCATACTATTTACATTTATTCAAATAACAAAAATTTTGTTATTATTTTTTTTAACACGAATAATTTAAAACACAATAAAAAAAAATCACTTATCATTATGATAAGTTCACTTTTATTGGTATAACTATATACTTCGGAATAAGTCATATGATGCTATATATTTATTTGAATAAATGTGAATATACATATAGATGCCCCAACACCAAGTAATAACTAACAGAAAAATGAGGAGCAAAATAGTGCAAGATGAGATGGACGGAGAGGACTCCCCGCTCTCCACCACCTCCCTCTACTGCTGGTGGAGGTCCGCCTCCGAATCCGACGACCCCCCCCTGTCCCCTCCGCCGTCCACCGGACCCTCTCCGCGTCTGAAGGTGGTCCGCGAACTGGAGAGGCTCTCCCTCATCGCCCACGAATCCCTCGACGACCTCCGACACAAGCTCCTCTGCTACCGTCCCGGTGAGTTCTACCTCCCGACGGGCGGAATCTCGAGGCAGGATGCTGACGTCCCTCCCCTCCTCACGATCCTCCTCGTCGGCCTCGAATCCTCCGGCAAGAGCTCCCTCATCAACCTCATGTACAGCGTCCTCGGCCGATCCGGTCTCATCCCCTTCACACAGACCAGAAGTACGTAATCCCCCTAACGATTCCATTCACGATTTCGATTTCGATCTGATTTTGGGGTTTTTGTGAAGGAAACCCTTCCAATCGCGGCACGATTTGTCTGGAAGAGCACAACGTGCTCAGATCGTCCCGGAACGGGTTCTGTGTCTTCGATTCGAGGGGACTGGACCCGCACCGGACGGCGGAGGGGATTCGGGAGGTGGAGGAGTGGATGGAGGACGGCGTGCGGCATCGGAAACCGTGCTGGAGGAGGGAAGACGGGGAGGGGGAGGAGGATCTTGAGCCGTCCATTTGGTTCGGTTCATCGAGATTCGCGACGAGGAGGGTCAATTCCGTGATGGTGGTTGCGGACGTGGCGGAGATCTATCGGTCGTGGAAGGCGGGGAACTGTGGACCGTTGGATTCGGTCGGGGAGCTGTTCCACGCGCACTCTGTCAGGAAATGCAGTGAGTCTCTCTCTCTCTCTCTGCGTATTTTTGTTTGTATTGATTTATGTATTTTTGTCTTTCTATTATTCACGAGTCTTTGTTTTGGAGCTGTTGTTGAAAAAACAAAAATAGGTGAAAAACTATCACGGATAAGTTTTGTTTTGCATAGATGGTTTTTACTCTGAATAAGGAATAAGAAACTCTGGTTCATTGCTTGGATGTATTCGTGTTCAGAACTGTCAATTGAGTTTTACAGGCTAGAATTAATGAATGCAATAAATGATAAGGTCAGACTAGTTTAAAATTGATTGTTGTACCAGCGTCTTTGTCAGATTTTATCACTTTTTAAACATATGAAAAATCATTATAATTAAGATATTTTATCATTAAATTTGATCATTTTAGCAATTCGTGCAGTTTCATTTAATGGTCTTTTGTTTTTTGGTATGTTTAATTTTTATTAAAATACATGTTTCGTTACTTGAATTATATATCTTATAAATTAAAACCATCTGTGAACTGTTGAAAGGACTATATATAGCTTAAGAATGTCACTAATATTACCAACTTAATGATTTAATCTAAACTATGTGTGTACTTATAGAAAATACTATATAATAAAAGTGTCCTTACCGTTATCATTTTGAATTTAACTTGACCAAATCACCACTATAGCACAACCCACAAATATTTTTGAATTGGTGGTCAATATGTGCATCTGCTCTGACTGCATTTATACACACACATTCATCATGACAACCTGTATGTCTTGGCGCTTGTTGTGGTAGAACCAGTGAATCTGATGTGTTACTAATCTAATGTAGATGAGACACCAATCCTGATACTGACTCACGGCGACGAGCTGACCCCGGACGAGAGGATCGAAGGCCGCATCAAGATCTGCAACCACTTGGGCGTGTCGGAGTTGATGGGGTGCTACGACATCCCGTGCCTCAATGAGCATGGCCTCCTCGTGGAGGAGGTCGACCCTATCACAGCGTACTCCATCACTGAGGCGGTCTACCGTGCCCTGCTCTTCGGAGATCGCACACACCCGCCGAAGAGGAGGCCCAGGGACTGGGTCCTCTATGGCCTGTCTGTCATCCTGTGTTGCTTTGCATTAGTATTCGAGTTCCTTGCTTGTGTTATGGGGATGCTGGGCAACAGGAAACGCAAGATCAAAATGTGAGAGGTCTGGAATTAACTTGGTTTGATAGCCTTTTAGTGTGTGTTTATTTGTCTGTTCATTAATGTAGATTTAATTGATTTGGGTGTGGTTGGTTGGATAGGTTGTGGTCCAAGTCTCTAGATAGGTACATGTTTGATTTTTTTAGGTATAGAATTCATTAGAAGTGTATTTTTGTTAGAGGGGCATGTTGCACGTTTTTGAGTTGTGTGAAAAGGATGGTGGGTTGGTTGGTGTTCACTTAAAATCGTTTTCCCCTTGATAACATAACTGTTGGGCATCATTATTGTTTTCTATTTCAATTTATTTAGTTTCCAAAGAAGAGAAGTCTTCACTTGGTCTGGATCCTCTGCTTGGTTTCTTTTTTACTTGAATCGTACTAAGTTTTGTGTTAGGATGTCAATGTATCGTATTGGATGAGTCAAATGTTCTATTTATAGGCACATAAAGGAAAGCCTAAAATACTAAAAAAGGAAACTATAAAAACTAGAAGACTAATAATATCATAATAATGATAATAAAGACATAATATTCTATTAATAATATTCTTTAACATCATCTCCCAAATTCTGAAGGATAGAATTCTTATTGGATTGAGGAATTAAATTATTTTAGATAGATAACTATACCAGTATAGATAACAATTCTACAGTAATAAGAAACTTTTTGTTTGATTGTGTTTTTTATTATTCTCATTGAAAAACGTAAGAATAAATGTTGAGTTGTTTGATTATAAAGAATAAAATATAAATAAATTGTGAAAAAGTTGATTTGACATGTGAGCCGTTTGATATATAAGAGATGTTGATAGGTGATTTGATGTGATAAGGTGTAAAAAATTGATTTGACATATGAGCCCATGAGAATAGATAGTGAGTATAACTTATCCTAGGGGTTACTTAGAATTGTTATACTCTCTTATACTCATTTATACTGACATAGTAATTCCAATCTATACTCTTTAAACAAACACCTAATTTCTCCTATCTATTCTTATCCCACCTTATTTCACCCTTAAACCACTCTTATTCCACAATACAAACGGGGGGTTATAGTTTGCACAAAAATGAGGAGGTTGACAACAACGACGGGCGGCACGACATGGCACGGCACAACATGAGAGAGGCGCTACACGGCGCAGCAAGAGCGGTGGACTGCGACGGGGTTACGCGACGATCTCGCGAACAGAAAAAATCAACAAAAATGGATTATGGTAGGTTGAACAGATGCGATGCATAGAAAAAGAGGCACACACGGACGAGCAATAGCAAATGTGGCGGATGGCAGTGTCGAATGCGCGAAAACGAATAGAGTTCACGTAAAAAGCAAACAAACAATGAATAAGAAAAAAATATGGGTATCAAAAGTCCTCCCCCCCCCCGCTTCGATTGAACACTCCTCAATCGGAGCGGGGAAGACGAAGAAAAAGCTTTTGTGGATTTAGGATTTTTAGGGTGTCTTTGATACCATGTTAGAATAAAGAAAATTCTTGTTATTGTATTAGAAGAGCCAAAAACTCTATTTATAGATACATATAGAGGAAAACCTAAAATACCAGAAAAAAAAACTAAAAAATTAATAATATCACAATAATGATAATAAAGATATAATATTCTTCTAATAATTATTCTTTAACAACCTGTACACACTTAAATCTAACGGTTGAAAATTCCTTTGTAATGGACCTGACAATTTTTTTTTTTTAAATTTCAAGAGGGGTTTTTTACATGGTCACATATCTTCAATCTGGTTATTGAAGATTCTGAGAGTTCGATCAAATCCAGACCCGGATCCTCTGCTTTGGTTTCCTGCTATGATCGTGCTCGGATTTTTTTTTTTTTGAACATGCCACGTTACAATCAATGAAAATGAACTACCCAAGTTTAATGTTTGATTAGTGGGTCCCATTACTCTTTATTTTCCTTTCTTACACAGTTATACACGTGGACCCCTTCATTTTTTTGAGCAGTCTCATATAAATTTTTGTCAAAGTTACATATGAGTCTCTGAAAACTAAAAAAATCAATTATCATCTCTGATTAAATTTTCATCAATACTTAACGGAATATTATGTGAATATATCAAAACATATAATTGTGTACACATTTAAAGATCCGTAGTGTGAAAGGAAAGAAAAATAAAGAAAAATGGGGTCCACTAACCAAACATTAAATTTGAGCTGTTCATTTTCATTGATTACACATGACGTGTTCATTTTCTTGGTAGCCGCCTCCATCATGACCTGTCAAATATCTCATCTCTGACTAGCGGTGGATTGAGTTGGTTACTTAGGTTGAACCAGCCAAGATGGGACGGCTAAAGGTCACAACCCGCCGCAATGATCAGCATTTAATGCTGCTTTATGTCCCATCTAGAGAAGCGGATTGGGGTCGGCCAGGGGGGCGGTTAGTGGAAACTAGCCGCCTGGTATGGGGCGGCTAGTTATGGTTAGCCGCCCATTCCAGGGTTTTTTAGGTTTGGGTCAAGTTTTAAGGTTTCTAGGTTTGGGGCAGGATTTAGGATTTGGGCCAGGGTTTAGGGTTGAGTAGTCGGTTTTCTGAAGTTTGTTTTTTATTTGATGCCCAAATGTGGGTTATTTCCAGGATTTACTTGAAATATTTTCATCTTTTGGGCAGTCAAAATTGGAGTATCTACAAACTCGTGGTGGCGGTGGGCAACGGGTTCTGTGGGTTCTTCGGGTTGGTTGTTTTTATTACGAATTGGGTTCGGGTTAAAGTGTCCGGGTTGAAAATCAGGTTGTGTCAAGTTAGGGTTGAGTAGTATAAATTTCGGGTTAGAATCGGGTTGGTGTCAACCCGAACCCAACCTGCCTGAGTTGTATCCTACTTTGCACGACTCACGAATATGTAATACTATATATAAATATATTAAATAGTGTATTTGATTTGTTCATTAACGGATTTTTAAGGTGTTGAAAACTGGGAAAATTTTAACCATTGAGATAATGTTTACTGTTTAGTTACATGATTATGTAACTTTTAAGTTTGCAGAAAGCTGTTTTTGCAAGCGTGTAACCAAATAGTTTTACTATAATAGCTTCTTGCATATAGATTTCAGATAGTGCTGAAAAGCTACTATTTCCAAAAGTTGGAGGAAGGGAGGGGGCCCGCTTCCTGCAAATTCAGTTTTAAACATAGCGTTTACAGAAAATCAGTTTTACAATCCCGCTACCAAATGCTGCCTGAGTGTTGATACGCTTAGTTCATTCTACATCTTTGTGTACAGTCTATAAGAGGTCTTCCAACTCTCAATACATTGTGATAGTGTAGTAAAAATTATAATTCAGTGTATACAATGTTAGACTTGTGAATAGGCCTGTCAACGAGTTGGGTCTGGGCCAGGTCGAAGTGGACCCGGACCCGACCTGTGGCAAGACCCGGCGAGTTCGGGTCCAACCCAGGACCCGGACCCGCGACCTATGACAAGACCCGGCGGGTCCTTGAAAATGTGTACCCGGGTAAATATGGTTAATAAAAAAAAAGCGCCCCATGAATTTGTTTGCTTTATCATTTTATTATGAAAATTTTGTATAAAATAGTAGTTTTAAACTTTCTAAATTGGTGTCCTGACATTATATTTGAACATATTTTTGTACAATTTAAAACAATAAACAGTAACAATATAACATTTAAAATAAAAAATATAAACAATATAACAATGAACTAAAATGGAGAGTTAATGATTATTTGTGTCACAAAGTAAACGTTCAAAATAATAGAGACTACATATTAATCTAAACAACATTCAAAATAATAAACATTAACATATTAACCTAAACAATGAACATAAATTATGCAATAAACCAATTAATTATACAAATTCAAAAGCTAATAAATTAATAAGGCTTGCCAACGGGTGGATTTGGCTGGTTATGAGTTATGATTTATAGGTTTGGTTATGGACTTATGGATATAAAAATAAGTTAAAACTTATACTTGTAACTTGATAAATAAGAAATAAAATTATGGGTCAGCTAATATTAATAGTCTTGTAATATATGAGCATATACTAATAAAACAGTCGGGTCTCGAGTTCAACAGGTCGGGGCGGGGTGGACCCGGACCCGACACATTTGTATGTTCGGATCCACTGGGTCGATTCAAATCGGGTCGAATATATTACACGTATAATCGAGTCCGGATCGGATGAACCCGTTGACAGGCCTACTTGTGAACGTGAAGTCTTTATAGCGACCAAAAATACATTTTCTATTTGTTGTAGTTATCCAATTAATTTTGGATCTCATCCATTCTGTTGAAGAGAACAATCAGTCTGGATTATTTGGAGCCGTTGGGATTGGGATTTATCTCATCCTTATATCTCAATCAAACGGCTCTTTTCCTTTCTTTACACAGCAATTATTTTCCTCGGCCAAAACAGTAGATGATGGAAAAATATAAATCTTGTTGTAAATTTCTAATCAGATTCTTCTATTCATTTGGGTTCCCTCCATCATTGAAAAATCATATTCTTGTTGTTCTCCCTAGATATATTTTCCTCACACTGGATAGAGCTTTCTATAACACCATTTTATTCTTCCGTCGAGTTCCTTTTGAGCTTATGAAAAGATTATAATATGTTTGTGGTTTCTTTGTAACTAGCATCCTAAGAAACAAAATCAAGTGATAGTATCTCTTTATGGTAGGAGCCGTATAGGAGCCGTATAACTACATTATAATTGTTCATTATCTTGGGGTTTATGATGCTAATATATAAGAATTTGTGTATAGTCTAAATTTTGATCTATATGTCACACACAACATACTACATTATTGCAGTGTATGAAAATTGATTTTATTTTTAATTTTTAAATAAAAGAGTTTACAGTGGTGTATCTCAATGCATAATTCATTTTTTTTTATAATAATAAGTATTTTTATGGTGTCTATATACTTTTGGTTTGAGATTATATGCATTTATACGATATTTTTTGGGTACTATATAAGTGTATTATTTTTCTTTGTTTAGCGGATGACTCATAACATTAACCTTTTTAACCATTTATGTTCGTGTGAATGTTGAAAATAAAATTATAAAATAGATTAAGTGTATTACCATCCTATTTATATTATAGATTAACAATGTTTCTTACAAACATCAGACAACCATAGAAGACAAGGCTGAAGTTATTTATTAATACATACACAAATGAACTCCTAAAATACCTTGCTAAACAAATTTATTCACATTACACAAATAAGCCTGCCAGGAAAAGACCAAAGAACATACGTCATAAAAAAGCTATAAATTGGGTTTATTGAAAATGGGTTTATGGAAGGAGACAGAACCAGTGCGGGCACTATTCAAAAATGCGCCCCGTGTGGTCGCATATATGGCCGCACGGACGGTTCGGTCCCTTGACCAAACCGCCTTGGGTTTCAGGTGGGTATATACGGGTTGGGCCCGCATATGCGGTCCGTTCCTGTTTGTGCGCCCGCTTAAGCAGGCACACAACGGGCCAAACCCATTTAACATTAGTGAAAAAACAAAAAAAACAAAAAACAAAAATCCCAAATTTTTCTTCTTAGCCGGCCCTAAATCAAAGGTTCTTCTCCTCCTCCTCGCCTCCTTGGTCAATTATCGCCGATCATCTTCTTCATCGACTTCGACTGACCTTTACACCGAAACGTTCGAGATCTCCTCGAATTCGGACACCCCGAGCTGAGAATCCATGGTTCGAAGAACGGATCGAATCATCTTCTCGCTATCACTGCCACTGCCACCTTCTTGGCTTCATTAATCTTTATGTGTCTCCTCTCTCCTTCCCCCCCCCCCCCCTTCTCTCTCCCCCACTCTCTGTTCTCTTTGATTTCTCACTCTCTGTCTATTTCAAAATGTTTTGTTTTCTTAGGGCCCATTTGGGGTGTGACATAAGGTTATTCGCCCTTGATAGCTATACTGGGATAGATAACAATCCATGTTGAATAGATAAATTTTTGTTTGGTTGTCTTTTCTGTTATTCTTATTGGGAAATGTAAAATTGATATTTTTGTTGTTTGGTTCACATTGAATAAAGTAAGGATAAGTGGTAGATAAGAGATGGATAAGAGTTTATGATTTTTATGACAATTATACCCCTGCATAAATTATTTGTGTTTGGGAATAAGTATAAGAGATATGAGTGTGATATGATAGATGTGACAGTTTTTGGAATGTGTGCAGAGAGTGTTAGGTGAGATAAATATTTTAAAATGACAGAGAAGGGTATTTTTATCCATTTGCATAGATAAGCCCTGATAAGCAATTCCACCATTTTCTTAGAATAGTTATCAGGCTTTATCCTAGCTTATCCAGACATAACTATCAAGGTTTATTCTTGTCAAACAAACAGTTGTTTGGGGCTTATTCTACTATATTCTCCCCAATTCTTGGTTTATTCTTCACCCCAAACGGGGGTTAGGGAACTGCTTTAGGTAGAGAAAATAGAACATATTATCTGTCTTTTTTCATATTTTTTTTGTATATATGTCTTAAATATTTATCTTGATATGTTTAGAAATCGTTATTATATATTTTTTATTAATAAAAAATTATAGAACTACATATACTCCCGCATACTGCATATACTCTATGCGGTATCCCAGCCGCACGCAAACCGCATACCGCATATCAGAACACTGAGTGTGGGTGTTTCAAGGATCAACAATGTTGAGTGCTTTTATACAAACTTATCCCGTTTCGGTATGAATCGCGAGTACACCAGGGATTGATGAAGTGTTGCTTTCAGGATACAATGAAGCCCATTCTTGGAGTTAAGAACAGAATGTGTACTCTCTCTGTCAACCTCTTAGAACTATATGTATTTAGGGGCTGATGATGCTAACTCGTGATTGAAACAAAAGAAGATAGCTGTTGTTTGATTTGGATTTAAGGGTATGAATTTATAGGCCACATAGTGTATTTTCATTCAAATAAAACACCCTTTCATGAATGGAGAGTTACAGTAACTGTCCGATTGGTGGTCCACCGTTTCTATGTGATCGTGCGGTCCTGAAGTGCCAAGTGCGCCCTAAAACGTCCAAAACGCACACACGCGCGTGGTGCACCTCCCCGCATCAAAGGTCCACCATAAGGTGTCCACGAAAATGACTTCACTAGAGTTGATTGAGCTCTCCTTATAAACACTCAAAACTTTTTACAAACAACCGATGTGGGGTTAAAGAATATGATCACTTTCATCTTCTAAAGGGGACCACTAAAACTCAAATATTTTAATTTTTTTTGAAAATACCCAACAATGATGAGGGTGTTAATATTGTCTATAGCAAGCATTTTTCTATATGTAGAAAGTAAACCCGTTTTCAAATAGAAAAAAATGTAATTTAATCAAAAGCTACAAACACCTTTATTTTTATTTTTATTTTTTTGTAGAAAAGTGCCTAAATTTTTTTTCCAGTTTGTAGAGAGAATTTCCTATAAACTTAATTGCAAACCCAATGATCCGATCCCATGGCGAGGAGATGAGGATGATATTGGATTGGGGCGTGATGACATGGAGATGAGTTCTCTCTCCACAGTCTGTGAGAGAACTTCATGTAAACTTAATTGCAAACCCAATGATCCGATCCCGGAGATGAGGATGATATTGGATTGGGGCGTGATGACATGGAGATGAGTTTATGGTTTGAGAGACAGGGCATATTAACATTTGGTTATCATTAGATTAAGATGAAAAAGGAGAAAAGAAAAATGATATGTATGGGACAATGTGCAGCACTCGTTCATCAAAATGTATATTGTATAAAAAAAAATGACGCATACATTGAAATATAATAGTGAATTATATATATATTTTATATATTATGATAGAGTAATATACATTGTATGTAGATGAGACTGAAATGTGTGGGCAGAGCCCACGGATCGAAATCTCTCCTCTTGGACATAGCCCATTGGTCTCAATCTTGGTGGTCGGAGGCTTGGAGTCCACTATATATCATGCATGTTTTAATTAGGACCCATTGTCCTCAGTCTTATTAATCCAGATTTTGATCCATACTGACATGGCACTGGAGTTCATGAATCACATGCACAGGAGTTCATGAATCACATGCACATTGAACATGATCAGCCCAATGATAACATCCCTAATTAAAAGTGAAAATTGAGCTCATTATTATGCATTGAATGCTGAAAAAAATGAAATGTCAATGTTTTGTAGGATTTTGTTTGAGATGCATCAAAAGTTCACGAGGATAGCCCCCCCCCCCCCTCCCTTTTTTTTAAAAAAAGGTAGATGCTTGAAGTTGATGAGGATAGCTGGCATTATGACAAAAGAAAATGATACGTTTGACCCCCATTAACAGTCCCATTTTCAATCCTCGTAAGTTTTGATTTTTTTATATACCAAAATTGCATTATTATTATTATTATTATTACACACACACACACCAAAAGTCCATTCTCCAAGGATTATAATGCATATTTTTTTTTCATTTTTCATAATGTAGTGTATATAGTTAAATATATGTTGCATTATGCAATTTCACATATTATGTTAGTAACATGAGGACTTTAAATGGGGGTTAGAAAATGGATTGATCCCGTAAAACTAAATTTTGGAACTACATCAATAGAAATTGATTTTGAAATGGATTATATGTATTTTTGCTGCCATTTATACAAATGTACTTTAGATCTGTAAAATAGCTTATGTAAATTTAGATAGGAGTAGCCCATAAAATCAATTACACATTGGATGAATATAGTAAGGATAGTAGGTCTATTCTTAATGAAAAATAATCTAATAACCAAATTTTGTTCAATTTCATGATCATGAACTATAATATAAATGATAACACTCATACAAAAATTTAATAGAAAAGCATGTTTGTCTAGTGATACTAGATTAAGAAAGTCATTTGTTTGTTTTAAATTACTTCTTGAGTTCTTTCAATGAATGCAACGCAATGGAATTTTTGTTCCTCCCACATGAAAGCCACGGCTAGGTCATTTAGTCAACTTGTTAACCCTTTTTATATTGTTATTTATATTATGTGTATTGTTAAATCTTGTATACTATAAAACCATCCCTTTTACATTCTAACAGGCACATACAAAATGCATTTGGAGAGAGACCTGGAACGAATCTTGTGGAGCTAAAAAATCTCCACAACCAAAAGTGTGGTATGTCTCAACCAAATTGCTCTATGTAGCTTTGAAGAAGAGAGAGATATCACCAAAGACACCTAGACTAGGACATTAGTGCAATGATGACTAAAAAGTCTCCGACGTTCAACTTAGAAAAACTTTATGAGAAATCAAGTGTGATTTATAAATTGTTAAGACTAATGATAGATCATCACATGACATTGTGCATGACCATCTATTTACTCACGTGCTTTCAAATCATATCGACTGGATCACAATGCAAGTCATTAAATAAGTCAACTCACATTTTTCTGATATCCACATTTACAATTCTTCACGTTGTTTGTCAATTGCTCATGATCTCACAATGCTAGGGTAAGAATGGCTTAAACCTTAATTAACACTGATTTGAACCGGACTTAACTTAGCTCATGTTGGATATAATTCATATGCGCTTGACATGTGTCAACCTAATGTGTGAGTATTTTGATGTGCAAAAATAGTTGGGGTGTCTAGAAAATTAATTAATTGAAATGAATACTTGAATTAATTTTCCATACATTATTTAAAATTATAACCACTCGTTTGAAACTTCAAAGCATAACAGACAGACACTACACCTAAGGACATCACCCACACCAAAAATTTGTTGGGACATATGAAAGGGAAGGACAAGGTACAAAGATGCTCGAAGTTTCGTTTTCCAAATGCAATAAAAATTAAGACAGCCAGATTTGTCCCTTCTTTTGTATTCCCATGCCATCACAACCATCTATTCGTTTCTTTTCTTTTCAATTCTTAAGTTTAAATTCCTATGTCACTCCAAAATTAAAAATAAAAATAAAACCCAACGATTCTTTCCAAAATTTTGATTTTTTTTTTCTGTGAACAAATTAACAGTGTTTTAAAATTCAACCCGATCTGATCGGTCAAACTGTTTAGACTTTCACTTGTTTTGAATCACGATTAGGTTTACCTCTAAAACCCAATAATTCAAAAAACCGGTAAAACTCAATCAACCTACTGGTTGAATGGTTGGGTTTTGTGAACTTGCATGATTAATTAAACCAATCGGTTATTTATTCAAAGAAATTGTGATCAATTACTTGATAACATATGAAATCAAATAAAATTTTTAGATTTTAATCATTTTATATATAATATATTATAATGATGTTAAATAAAAAAATAGATTTTTTATTTTTTAATCCTTATAAACTATATAATTTAGTAATCGATCTCTCACTTTTTCATATTTCAGTTTAAGTCCTTAGATTTAAAAATTATGTTTCTTATTAGTCAATAGAAGGGACCTATTACTAAATTATTTTATTTTCCTTTCTAATCCTTGCAAGAGACTAAAAAAAAACATATATTTTATATATGAGGACTTAAACAAAAATATGAAAGAAATGAAAGATCAATCATTAAATCATATAGTTAATGATGACTTAACAATATAAAACCCATAAAAAATTTTATGCAGAGTTTTTCTAGAATATTTCACATTTATATTAGTATTAATAATTAATATATTTTTTTATTATATTGTAATTATGTAATGGTTCAAATCTGATGGAACTAGTGCATCTTAATCTAGTGATTTTTTTTTGTTTATCGAATTATTTCGTTTTTAAAACATTACAAATTAACTGATTTGCTTTTTCCAAATTCAGGTTTTCGATAATCAATTTCATGAGAACATGAGATTTAATAATATTAGTTCTCTGATCCTCTCATGTAATCACTAACCAGTTAAGTGGGGCCCTCAAGACTTCAACAGATCCTAAAATAGGACTATGCACTCACATAAATTTGGTTTTGGCTGTTACCACCATTATTTATTTTTAAAAATTCTCTCAAATAAAAATAAGATAAAAATAAATCCTAATAAAATAAAATAAAAAATAGATAAAATCAACACACACTTAAAAATAGAAAATAAATAAACAAAATATGATATGCATTAACTTTTAAGCAATTAGTGAATAATAAATTAGTAAATTATTTTTGAATAATCACAATTAACATATTTAAACAGTTGATAGAGATGGCCCTCATCGATCAATAACCTAGAGACTCAACAAGAGTGAGGAACATGTCTTTTTCTATTGATTGATGTTAATATTATGAACTGAAAAGGCCACGTGCATGAGAGGAGAACCATTCATAAGTAAAACCTTACTTGTAATGTCAAATCAGACCACTCATTTTGTGTGATTAGACTCCCATTAAAGGACATTGATGTCCATTTAAGGTATTAATAACCGGGCCCGTCTATCCCCACCAAACAAATTTTCAATCCCATCGATAAAAAAAAAAATCGGTGTTTGGCTGTTCCTACTGATTTAGTTCGATCGAATTCGGTCGCTATTTCAAGTTTTGGACGACCGGACTTAGACGTCATTTCAGGTTTTGGACGACCGTAATTGGTCGTCATTTCGGGTTTTGGGTGACCATAATTGGTCGAATAAGATTCAAAACTATATCTACTTATTTTTTATAAACAAATAATTTTTTGGATTTATTCATCATATTCTATATTTATTCTTTAATCCAAACAACAACTAAGGGATAAAAAAAAATGTAAGTAGATATACTTTCAATTAATTCAAATTTTTATAGAAAAATATTTTATTACACAAATATATATCATTTTTAAGCTTCGTTTGAATTCGTAGTTAAGATGAATTTTTGTTTGAAAACAAAAAAACGTACCAGTTGATCTAAACACATTTTATATTTGGCTTTTGAAATTTGTCTGTAACTTATGTAAAAAAAATTGTTCTTATATTTTACATTTAAGAATAATGATTTATTCTCCCTACATTACAACTCAGACTTGGAGTGACATGAAAGATTCAAGGAGGATACACGTCATGAGATTATGTTTTCAAGAAAAAAATTATAAACTTTATTACAAATCCTGTTCGACCAGATTCGGTCGCACGAAACCTGAAATGACGACCAAATCCGATCGAACTGATCAGATCGGTGGGGATAACAAAACACCAATTTTTTTTTAATTTTTATTGATTGGTAGGGTAAGAAAATCGGTGGGTGGGGCTAGACGGGCCCTTAATAATCTTAGTATGGATGATATTGATGTAGACCCCAAGAATTAAAATTAAAATTAAAATAAAGAGATTCTTATCACACATATGAGGTCCATTTTAATATTCGTAGCCAAATCTTCAGTCGTGTCACTTCTCCCACCATAAAGTGTGATTATATCAATACTTAACTTTATCAGTAACAGCCATATATAACTACAAAGTACTATCTAATTAGGAATTATAAACAAACTAATATATATATATATATATATATATATATATATATATATATATAGAAGTGATTCAGTGCGGGAATGCGGGAAGCGATCACGGGCCGTCGATCATGGGTCCATCGCATCAGACGGTTGGGTGCGATTCAAATCGACCGTTGGATGCGATGGACCCGCGATCGAACGACCGACGTCATTTCCCGCATTCCCGCACTGAATCATATATATATATATATATATATATATATATATATATATATATATATAGGGAGCCGATTCATTGCGGGAATGCGGTCGTGCGGGAAGCGATCACGGGCCGTCGATCACGGATCCATCGCATCGGACGGTCAGGTGCGATTCATCTCGACCGGTGGATGCGATGGACCCGCGATCGAACGATCGACGTCGTTTCCCGCATTCCCGCACTGAATCGCTCGCGTATATATATATATATATATATATATATATATATATATATATATATATATATATATATATATATAGGGAGCCGATTAGGTGCGGTTTACGGTCGGTGCGGTGCGCGATCACGGGCCGTCGATCACGGGTCCATCGCATCGGACGGTCGGGTGCGATTCACGTCGACCGTTGGATGCGATGGACCCGCGATCGGACGGTCCACGTCGTAAACCGCACGACCGCATTCCCGCACGTAATCGCGACTATATATATATATATATATATATATATATATATATATATATATATATATATATATATATAGGAAGCCGATTCAGTGCGGGAATGCGGTCGTGCGGGAAGCGATCACGGGTCCATCACATCGGACGGTCGGGTGCGATTCATCTCGACCGTTGGATGCGATGGACCAGCGATCGAACGATCGACGTCGTTTCCCGCATTCCCGCATTCCCACACTGAATCGCTCGCGTGTATATATATATATATATATATATATATATATATATATAAAACTCACCCAAACAATGTTAAACATCAAATCATATTATTATATATGAATAATTCATTAGGTACTCGATTAGTTTTACTCAACATTTATATTGTTATCGATGGTAACCCTCCCCCATTTGAAAAGGGACCAGATAACCCGATATAAAAGCCTCTCGTAGCTGTTTGTTTACACAGTATAAGTATTATTAAACCAGTTTAAATGAGTATAAGAAAGTATAACAATTATATTCTAAGTAACCCCAAGAATAAGCTATACTCACTTTATCTATTCTTATGAGTCTATATGTCAAATCAATTTTTTACACTTTATCACATCATATCACCTACCAACACCTCTTATATATCAATGGGACCCACATGTTAAATCAATTTTTTACGTCTTATTTATATTTTATTCTTTATTAACCAAATTACTCAACATTTAATCTTACATTTTCCAATGAGAATAAAAAAACACAACCAAACAAAAAATCTCTTATTCATGTAGAATTATTATCTATATTGGTATATTATATATCTAGAATAACTCAATTCTTCAATTCAAACGGGGCCAAAGGGAATAAGAGATTTTGGGTGTTTAGAAACACAGAATAGCTAAGGATATAGTATGTCAAAATAAACTGTTATAAAGTGGTATATGTATTCCAACCAACCCCTATAATTAAAGTTATTATAGGTTATTCCACCCAAAGAATATGTAGAATCACTGTTATCACTTCTTATAAATCACCTGTCAAATCAACTATTATTATTTTTTTAACTTTTATAAATCCTTATATATACTTTATTCACATTTTATCTAAGCAACAAAACATTTATCTTATGTTTACCAACGAGAATAATTCAAAATACAACCAAACACAAAATCACTTTATCCTTATTTATAACAAAGAATAAGTCATATTCCCGTTCCAAATAGGGGTACGTATATAATTATTCTAGCATAACTGGATATATTAATTAGTGGAATATCTGATTTTCTGTTTCGCTTTCAGTTATTCTCGTTGAAAAACATAATAATAAATTGTATTTGTTTGAATGGATGATAAATAAATGTTAGAATTAGTTGTGAACAAATTAATGATTGATTTTTATTATTTAAAAAGTAAAGAAACAACTGATATTTGTGATTAGATATTTTTGGGTTTCCTAAATATTGCTTTAACATCAATCCAACCTCACTAAACATAAATATCCTTTCATTTAAATTCGAAAAATAAGTTCTCTGATCCACTGTGGGTCAATAACAGTCTAGGTGTGAAAATGAAAAAAAGAAAGAAAAAAGAAAAGTTCATTGAGGGGGGAGAAGTCGCCGCCGCCGCTCCACCGGTGAAGTCACCGAAACCTCATCTGCCACCGCCGCCGCCGCCGCCGCCGCCGCCGCAACTGATCCCGTCAAGAAACTCCCCAAGCTCTTCCTCCACGCCAACGTGGCGCAGAGCAGGCACAACGTCTTCATCATCCCCTTCGGACACTCCAACAAAGCATTAATTACATCTCTACAAACATGGCGGTCTCAATTTTTATTTAATTATTATTTTTAAAGGTACCTTTTGCAAAAGTTTGAAGTGACCTGAGGGCCTCACATGTACCGATTGCAAGAATAAATGTATTCCAGCCCTCACATGAAATGTGAATAAGGTTTAATTCATATTTATTCTGCATAATATATTTAAGTGTATACCAGGCATCCAAACAAATAAAAAAGAAGCTATTCTATCTTATTCTTAGTTATTCAAGGGGTTATTCTCGAAACAAACAAGGATTTATGATTAAGCCTGTCAACGGACCGGATATGGAGCAGATATAGTCATATCCGTATCCGTATCTGTATCCAAAATTTTTTTATATATCCGTATCCGTATCCGTATTCGACGGATATTTAAAAAGTGTATCCGTATCCGATCCGAAATTTCAGATACGAATTCGGATAATTATCCACAATATTCGAAATAAATAAATAAATAATTAAATATAACAAATTTTCATTTAAAGTTTAAAAATTGACTTAAAATTAAAAATTCACAAACACAAGTCCTAACTTTACAACTATTAGAAAGAATAAATAAATAATTAAACATAACAAATTTTCATTTAAAGTTCAAAAATTGACTTAAAATTAAAAATTCACAAACACAAGTCCTAACTTTACAATTATTAGAAAGAATGTGAGCCACTTGATCAAAATCCAATGGTAGATATTAAATACTAATATTAACATTTTTTAATGCTATCGGATACGGATATTTTTCGGATCAGATAGGGGTATATCCGTATCCGATCCGAAAATTTTCGGATACGGATTATTTTTTCGGATACGGATACAGATTTTTCGGATATCGGATATTTTCTGTATTTTCGGATACGGATTCGAATCGGATGCGGATATTTTTTCGGATAATTGACAGGCTTATTTATGATAAGTTATAATAAGGTCTTGCTGACACCAAATAAATGCAATTCAATGGAGTTACTGATATTTTTAATAAATCATCAAAGTTATACTTAATTAAAACATTTTAAAAATTTAATAATAATTTTTTTATTTAATTGACTGGAAATAAGTTATGTATAAAATGTAAATAAAATGTTAATAATAATATAAAATGTATGCCTCCTGATCTTGGATTTGTTTGATACGTGGCCTTCTTTATGGCGTAATAACAAAAGTCTATTAAAGCCTCCAAGGTCGATTTCTTAACTTATTTTTTTTCTGAATTTTATTAAATTTTGATATAATTTTGAATTAGCATTGTTTCTCCATTAATTTGTTATCTAGTATATGTAATGTAAACGGCGCAAATTGGATAAAAGATTTCAAATGTTATTTATTTTGATGTTTCTTTGACGTCCTCGTTCAGCGCGCGGGATATGACCGGAGCCGCCCTAAATATTGAATGAAGGAAAATATCACACGATTTTCAAATCATAAAGCACACGTCAACACAACCTCAGACATGAGTCATATGACGTGGCAAACTTTAATCACCATCAAAAACACTTTATCATTAACACCCCCTCGTTTTAGAATTCAATTCAATGAAGCCCCTTCACCATTCATCATCCTCTCTATCCTTTTCGGGTGGTCAGGATCTCCCACTCCCTTATAACCCACGCTCCTCCCACAACCAAGCGTGACCATATCAAATCCCCCCTCCCTCCATGTGTCCCACACGTGTGCGTTGTGGCTGGTCCCCCAACCACAAATAAATTTAATAATATTAATATACAAAAAAAAAACATAAGGGGTATTTCCGTCACAAAAAAACAGTGATCCATAGCTAGGGTTCCACTTTCATGTGGTGTGGGCGGTCCCTATTTATACTGTCTCTCACTCTCGCAGTCTGTGAACGTCGGTTCCTTTTATTGCTTATTAGATTTACCGACATCGTTAGTCTTTGTTGGGTTCGCTCTCTCTCTCTCTCTCTCTCTCTGAATCTGAGGTTTTTGGTCCAATTTTTTTAACATCAAAAGAGAAATCTTTTTCCCTCCATTGATTTCCCTCCACCAACTTTTGAGCCCCCTCTGTTCCTGCCATCATCAGATCCGATCTTTAAATGTTTCGACACTCTTTTCACTTCTCTTAAAAGAAAACCCCAGATTCGGTTACCCTTTTGGAAGATCTTTAGTGGGTCGTGAAGTGAAGCGATGGATCTGATCGAGGAAGTGAGTGATCACCACGATTTAGTCTTCTGGGCTTTGCTCTGTTTCGAAATTTTCAATCTCTTCTGTTCTGATCGATTGGGTTGCTTTGTTCTGCAGGGATTTGGGTCTACAGATCCGGATCTGCGAAACCCAGGAGCGGTTTCGGCGGCGGAGGAGGAGAAGAAGAGCTGCTCGGATTGCAGGACCACCAAAACCCCTCTTTGGAGGGGCGGTCCATCTGGGCCAAAGGTGACGACTTTATCTTCTCAGATCGATCCATTTTGATCTCTCTCAATTGGGTTCTTATATTTTTTTCGTTTTCTTTTCGATTTTCCTTAGTTGGGCTCACTCTCTGTTTCTCTGTTGGGTGTGTGTTCAGTCTCTCTGTAACGCGTGTGGGATCAGATACAGGAAGAAGAGGAGGGAAGTCCTCGGATTGAACGAGGAACAGCAAACGATGAAGAAGAAGAAAGGGAAGAGAAGTGTTGGTGGAGAGAAAGACAAGGAGGTTTCTTTAAAGCTGAGGCTCTTGGGTTTCTTACAGAGATCCGCGGAGCAGAAACAGAAAGGGAGATGGAGGGAGCTCGAGCTGGGTGAAGAAGAGGAGGCTGCGGTGCTATTGATGGCTATCTCGTGCGGATTCGTCTATGCTTAACCTGCACCGGCGGATCACTGTTGCCCCTCATTTTTTGGGTTCAATTCGACAGAGTGTTTTGTGGTTGTTGAAAAAAAAAGTGATCTTTTTTTTGTTGATGTTTTTTTTTGGTGGGTTGAAAGTGAGGTGGTGATCGAATCAAGTGCACCCCGAGTGAATGCCTTTAGTTCTAACAAATAATAATTAAATTATAAATATTTTTAGCTTTTGTGCAACATTGCATTTTGGTTTTGGTTCATAATGCTGTGATCAAATTGACAATTATCATGACATGTCATTTCATTCAAAATTGATCAAAATTTTATTTTCTGGGGAATGTTTTTTTTTTTTGGCAATTAAATTGAAGTATATGACCTAATGATTATTGCAAGTTTGGGTTTAATGATTATTGTTTATATGAAAATGATGGTACTGTAAGTTTGTGCTTTATATTTAATTTATCAAAGTGAATGTGATCCAACCTTTTCATTTTGGTATTTATCTTTTCACAAATTTAATAATTACTCATGTATCATATTTATTCAAATTTTAATATTTCAAATCAAATCAGATTTAGAAGAATAATAATAATATAAATCTAACTCATTTGAATTTTATAAAAAAGTGTATCTTAAGGTAAAAAAAAATAGAATTATTTTTCTTGAGTCTGTTCATATCCCACCAGGGTTTATAAATTATGAAAGATTTTTTTTTGCTTTTATGAAATTTGTTTTTATGTGTTCATAGATAATTATTTGTAGATCTTCCCCCTATACCATGGCAATTTGACTTGACTATGTTGTTTATTGTATTTTATTTAACTGAGGTATATTTAAGTCTAAATTGGATATCTTTTAAAAATAAAATCAAACATTTTCAATGTATTAATTCTTTTAATGTTGTAGTTATATAAATAAATATTATTTTATACATTCTTCATACATGTTAAAAAGTACATATAACATGCATCTATTATTTAGTAATTATTAAATTTTTTCGTGGTGTAGCACATGCTTTTAGCACTTGTATATAGCTAATATCTAATTACAAGTATGTTTCAAAAAATTCAAACGCATAAGGTATAATAAGTAGGGAAAACGATGGTGAGGTTATTTAATGGAATAAATGGTATTCCCATTCCTATGTGGTGGAATAACTGGACAGTAACCATGATTCTAGTAAAATAGTTATGCTTGTTCCATCACATTGATCAAGCTCCTTGGCGGGTCACATCAATCACTAACATATAATTTTTGGAGGACCACTCAACCTATATTATAACAGTTCATTTGAGTCCCATATTCTACCCAAAGTCCCAAACCATGATCTGATCTATTGAACAATTAGCAAAAACTAAAAACAAGGCGGTTCATCATGGGTTAAACGTAAATTAACCTACAAATCCAAATTTTTAAAGAATTAAATTTTTATATGCTATGTAAATTAGAAATCATCAACCCCATTTGATTTCCATATAATTTATCTGAACTTACAAAATTGTGTTAAAAGACATCTGCTTATTGTAAACTTGCAAATCGAGGTTCTTGCAGATTTGGAGTCAAATATACATGTCAATGTATATACAAAAAAATATTTATTACATTCATGTTGTCTAACTATTATAACTTACTAATAGTTAAAATCAATATCATCCATTCAAACAACAATATTATCCAGACAAACAATTCAATTGAATCTCTTCTTCTCATTCTTTTACCATCTCACATGTTCTATCTAGCATGAAGTAAAAAACTTCTGATAATTAGAAAAAATGGTAGCGCGTCAACAGCGATATGGAAAAAAAACAGAGAGAATGGGTGGAAGAGGTAGGGATTGAGAATGTCAGAGATGAGGAATAAAAGTAGAAAAATGAAATGAGATCAAGGATAAAATAATAATTTAAAATGATAGATTTTCAATCATCTATTAGATTAGATGAAAATTTAATTTAATGATGAAATTTAATAACCTTTATAGTTTAAAGAAAATCTATGCGTGACCTTAAATTTACAAATTATTATATGGAATTATATATGTTTATAAAGACCACATGTCTTTACCCTTACGAATAACATTATGAAAACAAATAAAAGCAAATTATGTTCGATTAATATTTTTTGTTTTTATTTTTTTATGTAATAATGATACTTTTGAATCGGATAAACATGAATAATCTCTATCTCCAGGCATAACTTTCACATCTATTTTAAGTTATTATAACAAAACTATTACAATTTATATATTTTTAGGGTCCGTTTGGGATGTGACATAAGATTATTTGCTCTTGATATCTATAATGAGATAGATAATAATCCATGTTGAATAAGTAAATTTTTGTTTGGTTGTCTTTTCTGTTATTCTCATTGGGAAACGTAAAATTGATTTTTTTGTTGTTTGGTTCACCTTGAATAAAATAAAGATAAGTGGTAGATAAGAGATGGATAAAAGTTTATGACTTTTTAAATGACAATTATACCCCTGCATAAATTATTTGTGTTTGAGAATAAGTATAAGAGATATGAGTGTGATATGATAGATGTGACAGTTTTTGGAATATGTGCAGAGAGTGTTAGGTGAGATAAATATTTTAAAATGACAGAAAATTGTATTTTTATTCATTGGCATAGATAAACCCTGATAAGCAGATAAACCATTTTCTTAGAATAGTTACCAGGTCTTATCCTAACTTATTAAGACATAACTATCAATGTTTATTCTTGTTAAACAAACAGTTGTTTGGGGTTTATTCTACTGTATTCTCTCCTATCCACCTTTTATTCTCCACCCAAACGGGGGGTTAAAGATTACATCTTTTTTCTTGCTCAAATCATACAGCTCGAATTTTCATTTAAATAAAGGGATTTTATACAAAAGAGTCAGTGGGTTTTGGAAGGGACAATGGAGGAGGTCTAATACGGTTCCCCCATTCAAATTCCAGAATGAATCCGGGATATAAATTATCACGTTTTAAAGGGTGAGAGACAGGAACACCAAAGACAAGGAATTGTGGGTTTAGTGCCTCCAAAAACATGTTTTGTGGAATCTGTCCGTGCATTATTTTGACAAATCACTTTTTGGCAACTTTTGTCCAGTGATGTCAGGTGAACACTGTACTTTTTTAGTGTCTTAGGTAAGCTTAATTAGCCAAAAAGTTGGATGAATTTATAAAGGACACGACATTCAGCATTTTCTATGTTTAGAACAGATAATTATCATACGAATCTACGTTTACGCAGACAACCTTAAAAATAGTTTTTAATTTTTAGGATCACATTAAGTGAAATGCATCATCATTAAGTTAAAAGCTATTATTCAAACATGTTAACTTAAATATATCATCATTACAAAATTTTATCTCTAAACTGTATTTTGAAATCTGCGTTTTATAAAGCAGCCATCATTATTACACCCTCAAATCATCATCATTACACTCTCAAAAAGTGTACATAAAGCTGCAAAAACTAAAAGCTAATTTTCAAACTGTGTTTTCAAATACTGCCGTATGAAAAATACCAGAGTAAGTGTAAATATAATTTTATAGAATGTGTAAAAAATTTCTAATTAGATTTATGCATCATTGCAGTGAGTCTATGTGATTAATGAGAATTGAAAATGAGACGGTAAAAAGAACTGTGTAAAATTTTTTGTATTAGAGTGCTGTTACACTCAGTCACGACCAACCAAAACACATACCATATATATCTCGTTACAGATTTAATTAAGTATATACCTCGTTAGATGATGTATATACCTCATTAAATTTTTTCTTACACTTGTTAAAAGTGGGTTCATTCAATTTGAAATGGAACGATATGTACTTTTTATGAAAGCATATACCTCATTAGATGATGTTTATTATTTAAAAAAAAATAAAAATATTTCAGGTCTGTGTTTTGATCGATAATCGTGACTGAATGTATCTTTTTCCTTTGTTTTATAATGTATAATGGAGCATATGACACTGTATAATGGGCTGCCCAAGCCCTGGCCCATGGACTAATGACAGCGAAAAGGGCTGAACCCATATCCAAACTGATTCATTACCAACGATGACAATATGGGCTAAGCGTTTCAACGAGACCCATACGTAGTGAAGGATGTGGATTTGAATAGCTGAATAATGTTATGTACAGGCGCACGGCCCTTTTTTCAGCATCAATTTAAGTTTACATATATTTTAATTTTTTTAAAAATAGTATAAATCATCAAATAAAGTATATGCTTTTTTTTAAATGAAGCATATACTCTAATAAATTGCATGAATGCATGTATTAAAATTGTGAAATTTTTTTTTTATCATAGCATATACTTCATTAATGTAAGTATATGACTTAATGATTTTCTATCGAGGCATACAAAACAGTAATTGGGGCTGAAAAAAAATTACATTTACCAGCAGTCACTGAAGTCTAGGTTGTTAAGGTAAAGTTGTTATTTTTTTTATAGCAGTCCTTGAGGACATAACATAGCATTCAATGATATGTGGAGTAGAAGATGCTCTTAGCCTATCGGACTGACGTCCAAATGTTATTCATCATATTAAGCTTGAACATTATTCTGATTAGGAAATAATTGAATGAGTTTAATACATATCTTTTTTATATTTAGTATATACTAGCATGTACATTGATAAATTTATATTATGAGAAAAGATACACACAGCCTCAAATACAATCCGTTACAATCCATTATTATTACCAGCATGAGGTCAATATAGGTCCCGATTAATATGTGGATCAAGCACATGATAATCAGCCCACCGTGAATTTAAAGCCCACCATGAATTTAAAGCATGCATTCTCTTCGAAAGGGGTGTCCCTTACCACGTTGCCCAAGGAAATGATGTGTTGTTGCTGTTGCATATTCGTAGAAAATTAGACATGAGTGATATGATATTGGAATGATACATGAGCATTCATGCCAGATAAAATCTTTCATACAATTTTTTTTGGGTTTTTTATGTCTTAGTCCTCTAAATTATGTAATTTAGTGTTCGATCCCTCATTTCTTTATCTTTCATTTTAAATTAAAGGTCTTCAACAGACCCGAGGCCCGAAAGCCTGGCCCGGGCTGTCGGCCCGTTTGCGGGCCGGGCTTGGGCCTGGTTCTGAGGCCTGGCCCATAGGCCCACATGTACCCGGCCCGTTCGGGCTGGCCTGTAGGCCCGTTGAAGGGGCATTCCAATAAACTAGTAACGTGTAATTTTTATTTGAATTGTGGTTGAGTTATACAAATTATTAACATTTATGTAGGTGTCAACCTATTTAGGTACATGTACTTATTCATTTTTTTAAATAATTATTTCATTTAATATTTTTATTTTAAAAATTCAATAGATATAAATTTTTTTTCAACATTATACATTAAATTTTGTGTTATTTTAACATTATATACAAATAAACAACGTAAAATAAAAAAATAAAATGTTTTGAATTTGGACCCGTAGGCCCGACCGAACCCAGGTCCGGCCCGTGCCCAAGGGCAGGGCATGGGCCCTGTTTTTTTCCCACGGGCTGGCCCGGCCCGGCCCGGGCCCGCTGGCCAAGCAAGCCCGTAGGCCTGGGCCCAAGGCCGGGTTTGGGCCTTGTTTCAACGGCCCGGCCCGTTGCCGACCCTTATATTGAATCTTCAGATTTAAATGGTATATTTTTTGACAGTCCCTGGTAGGGTTCTATCCCTGAATTATTTGAATTTTTTTTTAGTTCTCGAAAGGGAATAAAAATGAACATATTTTTTAAATCTGAAAATTTTATTAGAAATATGAAGAAATAAATAATCGATGACTAAATCATATATTTTATAGGGATTCAAAAATAAAAAAAACCTTTTTTTATTTATATTGTTTTATGTCTGAAAAATAAGTTTGGAAGCTTCGGTAGTAAATCTGAGGGAGCGGGACTGGAATGTGTGTGTGCCCGCGCTGTGTTTTATTGTAATTTTATATACAATTTTTTTTCACAATGTGTAATAATTCAGTCACCTCCTCCATCTAGATTAAAGTCCAGAACTAGTAAAAGCACTTTCCTATGGATCAGAAAAACCCAGAAAAGACTGGCTCGTAAAGTGGGTTGCCTTTTTTCTTTTTTTCCCAAAGGCTTACCAATTAGTGCTTTAAAAGTGGTTTTGAGTCCCTTTACGCTTAAACCATTATCCATTTTATAATCTCATATATCTTATTAATCATTTACACTTATTATAATGAAGTATTAGAATTTTTACACATTCTATAAATGAGTATATACAATTCATTAGAACATTATCTCATTTTTCCACAAAATTACAAACCATATTAGATGGAATTTTTTTTCACAAAATAAGACTAATAAGTAACATTTTTCTGTTTTAGAAACCATTCAAATTTGATTCAATTTGTCCTCCGGTCAGGAACATTATAAAATTGACTTGAGATAGAAAAATTGGCTACCCATGAATTTTTTTTTATTTAAAGAATGATGCTCTCTAGCATTTGTTTCATTGACCATTTGACCTCTTTCACATAGGTGAGAGATGCTTGTTGATTTAATCAAAACTCGATTGACCATAAATTGAATCAACATGTTTTTTTAAACCTAACTACGGATTTATTAGATCATATTTGATTCTTAAACAATACAAAAATTCATATTAAAAGTAAAAAAATTAATCAAAGCTTTTGGTTTTATGCTTTCATTGCACTTAACTTGAAAGGAGAAGAGCAAGGGTTGAACCTTTTATCATTTTAAGCTTTAAGATTGTCATATGAAAACATATTAAATCTTGATTTGTAAATCTTCATACAATTTTGATTGTTATATCTTAAGGGACATAAGCTATTATGAGGTTTATACCTATTCCAAAAAATAAAAATTTATCAATGAAATATGTGATTTTCTGTTTGGTATTATTTTTTGTTATTCTTATTAGAAAACGTAATAACAAAGGTCGAGTTGTTTGGTTGATAAATAATAAGATGTAAATAATATGTAAAAAGTTGATTGGACATGTCAGTCCTATTGATGATGTATAAAAAGTGATGACATGTGATTTAATGTGATATCATGTGATTTGACAAATGGACCCCCCTTATGCTTGTGAATGAATAACACAGTTTTAATGGGGGCTTGAAATACAAATAACAATTTATTCTCACCTAATTTTTCATAGCTATATCCACCTATTTCTCTACCCAAACATTATTTGTTTATTTATTCTCCCTATTCCCACCAATTCCTTCCTTATTCATATACCCAAACGCCCCCTAATAAGAGATTAAGAATAATAAAATTTAAATTTATGGGATAAAAGCATTTTTACCAAAGATGTTATATAAAGAAGATTAAAAATTAAAATGATAAAACTTCAAAATTGATATTTGTTAACAAAATAATCTCTCTCTCTCTCTCTCTCTCTCTCTCTCATCTCTAGAAAGCAATTTGGTTAGTCAAGATATATAAAGAGTCCAGATTAAGTCAAACTTGAGTTTGAATAGTATCACTGTACAATCAATTGTTATACAGATGTCACTCTCCTATTAGGGCACATTTGATTGACAAATGAAATCGAGATTTTATGAATCCTGATATTCTTAATCTAAGTGAATTGGGATCGAGAATCATGTTAACGTGTTTGGTAAGGAAGATGATTTAAAAAATATAATTGAAATTCTCAATTACAATCATGTGTTAGTAATGCCTGGATTGAGATTCCCACACTCCATTAGGATTGAGATTGGGGGGAGTATCACCTTTTGAGTTGGATTTCCAATTCCTCTAATCAAGGATTTTCAATTTCACTATCTCAATCTCAATCATCTTTTAAAAATTTATCTAAATAACTCATTGATTTGAATTGGGATTCTCAATCCCAGTGCAGGCAATCAATACTCCTATTCGGAGAGACCCTTACCCCCCGTTTGTGTAACGGAATAAAGGAGTATAAGGGTGGTATAAGAATGGATAGGAAAAATAGTTGTTTGTTTGAAGGGTATAACTTGATATTATTAAGCCAGTTTAAACGAGTATAAAAGAGTATAACAATTCTAAGCAACCCCTAGGATAAGCTATACTCACCTTATTATTTCTATGGGCCCACATGTCAAATCAACTTTTCACAAATCATCACATCAAATCACCTATCAACACCTCTTATACATCAATGGGCTCACATGTCAAATCAACTTTTTTACACTTTATTTATATTTTATTATTTATCAAACAAACAACTCAACATTTATTCTTACGTTTTCCAATGAGAATAAAAAAAATACAACCAAACAGAAAATCTTTTATTCTTGTGATTTGTTATTTATACTGGCATAGTTATTATCCAGAATAACTCAATTACGCTATCCAAACGGGGGGTTAGATACTGATGATGCTAATCAAATAAAATTCAGAACTAATTAGATTGCATGCGGACTCGGATACAGGAGGGTTTGTTGATGGGAGTATACATTCGAGGCGTTCATTTTCACGCCTCGAATGTGTCATCATCAGTTCTATAATAAATGCAATCTGTCCGTAACAGAAGAAGGCAAAATCAATGCAAAACGATAGGATACAAAACCTCACAACGTGCACTCCACATGTGCTCTCTACACACACAAATTCCATGCGAAAATGAAAGCGAGGATCGAATTCCATCAATCGAAATCTCTTTTTAACGCATCTATTCACAATAAAGCCAACTTTAAAATGAGCGAACCGTCCTCTCCTTTTTTTTTTATTATTATTATTCAATCCATCAAAAATCGCTATTTCTGAATCCCTCCTTAAAATATAATAACTTAAAAAAAAAGAAACCTACAGAATACAATAAAATTACACAATCGGTCCCAACAGAAAATCGGAGTACTTACAGGTCTTCATCGATCTACATCGCCCCGTCGCCGAATCCCGTTTTCAGGAAAACAACGGGGGCATTTTCGGAAACCAAATCTTCTACGGCCCAGATCTACCGATCTCCTCATCAAAACAAGCAGAGCAAGAGCAGAGCGAGTGGGATCCACGCAGATCGACTCGCCGGAGCGATTCGCGGCGACCCCGAACTGTGACCCTTCCCATTCGGCGGGGAATAGAAGTAATAAGGGAAGTACGGCACGATCGGGTTCGGCGGTGGCGGCCCCGGGAAGGAACCCCCCATCGGCGGCGCATAGTAGTATCCGCCGCCACCGCCGCCGGAGGGAGGTGGCGGCGGAGATGCGTACACGCTAGGGCCGGATGGGGTGACAGGCGGGGGAGGGGGGTAGTAGGTGACGGTGGGGGTCGGAGTGGCCGGAGGAGGTGGGCAGTCGGCGCTGGAGGGGGTAGGCGGTGGAGGGGAGGGCGGCGGCGGCGGCGGAGGAGAGAGGATGGGCTGGCAGGGGTTGTCGCAGGAGGAGCACATTTCGCAGGCGATCGAGTATTTGATCCTGGCCGTCGGTGAGGCCGAGACGGACGGCTGAGATTTCACGATGAGGAGGAGAAGCGACAGTATGTGTAACAGATTACTGATTTGCATTTTCATTTTGAAATGAAAGCGTAAATGAAATCGAAATCGAAATTTTTAGAGAGAGAAAGAGTTGGCAGTGTGAGGTCTTGAGTGGAATTTAAAGAACCCTCTCTTTGGTGGGCCTTACGTGGAGGGTTTTGATTGGCTGATTTGGATGACGTGGCAGGGAAGAGCGTCGCAACGCGCACGTGCGGAGCGCATGGAAGGGGGACCGGAGGAGCCTACGCCGAGGCGGGCCGACACGTGTGGAAGCTGCAACTGCAATGGCAGGTTTGACTTTTTGACTGTTTTAAACGTAAACGTTCATGTGAGTCACTGTTTTTTCATGTCCGGATTTTAATTCTATAATTACTCTGACGAAGATTTCATTAGTAGATTCGATGATTCTATAGTTCCATTTGACATGAAGTTCATGTGATGAAAAAATTTGAACTAGGTCTAACGTGTAGATGATGATATACATTTTGAAATATATAAATATATTTAATAAGATTGGTAAGGTTTATCTTAGGCCGGTGGATTCTGTGTTGATAGGGTTGGCAACTGTTATTGGGGGTATGGGCATCTAGCGGCAACAAGAACTTTATTTACAGGCTGTAGTGGACTATCATGTGAAGGGAAGGTCCCACGTACACACAGAAACACCTAGACAAGTTTTGTTGTGTGTTTTGAGAGAGAGAGAGAGCACGTCTGTTTGTAGAATCTTTGGCTTTAGCTTTACTACACTTTTGATTGCCTCCACTTCCATTCATCAGTTTCTATTAAAAAATGTGGTGTCTGTGTGTGTGTGAATGGAGGTCTCTAGCTACAAAGTGGTGTGTTATGGGGTTTCTTGGGCAAAAGGACAGACGGATTGGTTTGCTGGACAGAGAGGAAGAGTGGGGTTATTGAGATTCTTATAGCTAATAAAGCACATGGGTTTGGTTTGGTGCATCTCTCTCTCTCTCTCTCTCTGACATATTTTCCACTCACAATCAGGCATTTATCAAACATGGGATGAATTAAATTGTGACTGAGAGCAATTGTTCAGACAAAAAATCATAAAAGTGAGGTTTGGGTGTAGTGCTGTCAATAAATTTAACCTACACAATGTAATTTTTGGTGTTAGCTCACCCTTGAGTTGTCGACCTTTTGTTCAATCATCTTCTTGTATTAATGAAATAAGACATTGAGAACATGATTGTTTTTAAAGAGGGGTTACCCTGCCAACCTTCCCATATGAACTTAATCGATTATAGATCAAGCTCATTAATTTCTTTACGAGGAATTGAAACTTCACACTTTTATTTGGCTTGATGACAATTATAAAATAAATCAATGCACTATTTTGAGAAAGCGAATCCCATATTAAGGTAATTAAAATAATTTCTAAAAGTGAATAGTAGTAGAGCAATTTTAATATACACTAATTGCTATATTGTTCACATATATTTACTAAGATTATTAATAGTGTAAATATACTATTGGAAGTTGTTATGTTTTTTTTCTATAATTTGATGAAGCTAGTTAGATCAGTTCTTCTTAAGTCAAATGGAATGAAATTAAATTCCATTCAATTCTTATCTAGAAAAATGAGAGCATGGGCATGCCAGTTGTGGATTGTCTCTTACAAGTTACAACCCTGCATGTGTGACAAAAAAAATACAAGTACAGCTGATGGATTGGTGAGTTGATGATGTAGATTGCAAGGGAATGAGTGCCCAATATAAAATGGAGAGTGTCAGTTGATAATCCAATTCACCATTAATGGCCATCTTCACATCCGCAACGAAACTTTAACTTCCTCTGAAATGCAATCATTAAATGCCATCTTGGCCTGTCTCCACAATCAATGGTGGGTGTCGAGGATTGCTGATTTGTTCTCAACATGTTATATATGTCATTTTTTTTGGTGAAAGGAATGCTTATGCAATGTTTCCAAAATGGAATTGTTCATTCAATTGAGAGGGGAAAAAAGGTGTTCATCAAAACTGAATGTTAATTTCATCCTGGTGTTCTAAATATATTAATTATTAGAAAATCTAAAAACAATGGAAATTATTTAGAAAAAAAAATTCACAAATTTTGATACTTCTTATTAAAGTATTTAAGAGTCCTTGACAATTGACAATTGATTTTTTACCAGTTAAGAATTGGCCATTTTAAACATTTCATAGTTTGTTCTTAAAAAATTATAGTTCAGCCGGTAGATTTAATGGTTTGTAAAACCAATCATCGCTTATTTTATACTTGAGAGTTAATTAAATAAAGCTAGACAGTTTACAATTGCTCCATTGGTAGAAAGCTATAGTTGAACTCGAAATGAGGGAGAGTCAATCAGTCAAAAACTTCTAATCATGGTTACAAAAGTTTGTGTGGCAGATATTTGGCAAGGGTTTTATACTTTCATTTAATATGAAATATGTATATTATTAAATTTATGTAATACGACACATTAAAAATCCAAAGATAATTAAACTATTTTTAGATTTATTGTCATTAGCATGAGAAATACAAACAAAACTTGTGTTGGGTATGAAAATGACAATGATAATTAAATATTTTTTTAAAATTATGAACAATGTAATAAATTTCTGAATTTTGAATGCAATAAATGTATAGTTTGATAAACTGAAATAAGTTCAGCATTGAGTTCATGACGTATCTAATCAGAACACTTTTTGGAACACCGAGAAATGTTCAAATCATTTGAAATTTCCTTATTCATTAGCAGTGTAGCCTTTGTCTTCATTCTTCATTGTAGTATGAACATAAAAGCATTGCATGTGGAAATAACAATTCCAGATCTCTCTCTCTCTCTCTCTCTCTCTCTCTCTCTCTCGAGTATGCAAAAGCAAAAGATGTTAAACTCATTCGAAGTTACCATGACTTTCGTAGATGGTACCCTCTATCTTTTGGTCGGTGGCTATGAGAAAGTAAAAATGGTTTCTATATTGAAGTGGGGGAAAAAGGGATATCTTTGCAGTTGAAACTTTAGAAAAGCTGGCCTAGGGATTCTACAAATTAAAATTGTAATAAATACCCTACTTTCTTACATTTTAGATATTTAAACATTTTAAGTAAAGGGATCATTTATGTAATACTATATATATATATATATGTTAAGATCTTATTTGGTTTGTGGAGAATTTATTGTGTGTATAAAGAGTTAGAAGATAATTAAATGATTTTTGTATTTGGTTACTATTTATTTTTTTGTTTAGCTAATTTTATTCTCTTTTATTAAACATTTTTAAATAATATGGATTAAATATGGGATTATTATTGATTTAATCATAATGATGTTCAGAGTTTAATGAATCAACCTGCACATATTTTGTGAAAAAATGACATTATTTTATCTCATCCCATTTCCTTTTTGCGCAACTCTTTGCAAATGCATGAATTAATGAATGTTTTTTTTTGTGTTTTGTATTAGTGAGAGAACTGGAAATATTCTTAAAATGAATGATAATACAAGGGACAATCTTTCATGCAATTTTTTTTACAATCTTCATCATATTTTGATATTTATAAAAAAAAATATATTTTTTCTAATGAAAAAACATATATTTAGATGAAATATATTCTCTAATGTATTAAATACATATTTTTTTTTGTATTTATTAGTATATGTTAACCTGACCAGATTAAAGAAATGTTGGAGGACTCGAGAATGACTTTAACAATAACCAAGTGTTTAAAAATGAATAAATGCTATTTTGGATAATTAACAACTCAACTCTTTTTATGCCTATAAAGGGCTTAGAATGCTACATTCAACCCGATTTATAATCTCATTTGCAACATGTACATGTTTTAGTTTTTATTAAATATATATTTTACTAATGAATTATATTTTTATATAAAAAATAATTATGTGTATACTTGTATAAATTAATTTCATATATTCTTAAGTTTTTATATAAAAAGATAATAAGATTGTATGGTGCGATTACATGATTTTATTTATTGTGTTAAGAACATGACAATTGTTAAAGGGGTGTGTTCACTTACCATTGATGTTCCCTGGTCATGGGTCGCGAGCACTATTACATTCAGTCTTTGTTACAGCCCACAATACAGTTATTATATAACAAATCCAGTAAAACATATACATCGTTAGATGATGTATATATCCTCGTTAAATTTTTTTTACACTTATTAATAATGAGTTCATTTACTTTCAAAATAGATCATATACATTTTTTTATCAAATCATATATCTCAAAAGATGATGTTTACTATTCTTTTAAAGTAAAAATATCTGTAGTCTGAGTTTTGAACTGTAAAAATAACTAAGTATAACATTACTAGTGGCCCATTTTCAAGGTTTGGGGCGGGCATAAGTGGCGACTTCAATCGGGTAAATATTGATCCGTCCGCAGGTAGCAAATCCTACCCGTCCGATTAATTTGTGAGTGGGTGGATGGAACCTGGATCCGAATCTGAAATGTTGACTCTAAGCCCAGGATGGCTGGATACCGATCTGAAGTGGGCCCGGAGGAGGATGAGAAGGTATAAAAGAAGAAAAGCCCATTTGGTATCCTAAGCCGGTCACAGAGAGTTCGTGTAGCTGTCAATGGAGGACAAATTTAGTGTTTAAAAATGAGTTTAAAAAATAGTTTTTCAAAAAATATAATTTTTTAAAACCTTTTGACAATTTAATTTAATTTAATTTTTTTTTGCTTTTTTCATAATTTGGGATCGTTAGGCCGTTTTGACTCGAGTTTTAATTAAGTGAGTTATGAAAAGACACAAAATTTGTCCGAATTTGATCCAAACACAAAACAAATACGTCTGGGATGGGACTAAAACACAATTGTTATTGATATCTATAACAAAAAATATACATTTTACTATGCTATTAAGGAAATTATAAAAAAATATGCATTTAATTTATTCTATTATACAATTTATTTATAAAGTAATATCCTTCCATATATAAACAGTGGAAGCCATTTTCTGAGTCCAATGATAGTGCACCATATGTCCACAGTCCATGACCCAATTAATGAGGATGATCCACAATCTGATTAATGAGGGTTCACGACCCGAGTAGCCCATCAGATGCCTAGAAGATTCCAAGTCAGGTCGATATAAGATTTAGGACAATCAATGTAGATATCCAAGTAAAGATATCAAAATCCCTTCAGGATCGAGAGATCTCTCATCATCATCAGATCAGGGAGAGGTAACTGTCGATCCAAAAACACCATTAGTCATTTCCAGTGTTCTAATATAATATATAAAAATGCAATAACACATATGCATCCAATTTATTTAAATATAATTTTTTTATTATATCACACAATTTAAAAATATCAAAAATTTATAATGTGTGACTCAAGAATTGACTATTTATTGTTGGGAATACATAGTCAATTTTCCTTTGACACAAACACACTCTTAATCATCCCATTATTTCACCACCTCTCATGATTTGTAACCCTTTTAACTCCCAACCTTTGGAATTCCAAAAAATAGTGGGGTTTTGCAATGTACTCTACTGTCAACATTTGAAAAATAAGAATCTCTCTCTCTCTACTTGTCTTATCTATAACTTTGTGTATTTGGTTATGCTTATATTGCTTACGTATTTTATTTTATTTTATTTTATAACATGTATAGCATTTTCCATCCGGCCAGTTTAAAATCCTTAGGCCATTTTACAAAAATGGATTTTTAGTTTTAAATCCCTCTAAACATGCCTATTATAGGGATTTATCCATTATTTATTCATATTTCTTTCCAAGTTTCCAATTTTTTATATTTGAAATTTGTATATAAAATGTTTATATGATTTTATTTTGCATGGTTTTAATTTTTCATGCAAAATAAAAGTTTAAATAAATAAAAGTTTTTAACCATGCAAAATAAAATTTTCATTTATAGCATACAAATTTTTTTAATGACATCTAAAATTTTAAATTTACAATTCAAAACACACTCAAAATATTTAATTTGATATTTCATCATTTTCATCCAAGAAAAAAATTTAATCAAAATTCAATAATGAAATAATCCTTAAAATTTGTTTATCTAGTCATTCTTCTTCTGCTTATGTAATCATTCTTAATTAGATAGCTAAGGCTTGGGTGAACACTTAACAATGCAAATGCAATTTTGGCTTAAATATTTCACCAAACATTTTGCGTATAAGTTTTAAAAATCAAAATACTTACAAAATTATATAGACATTTTGTTCATGGACTAACAGGAAAAGGCATTTCAAGTTGATGACTTAAAAATAAAATATGAAGAAGGGAGCGACTAATCAATAAATAACGTAGTTTATAGGAACTTAAAAATAAAAATCATTTTCACAATCTAACAGTATATAAACATATGTTTAATGAATGGACTAAAAATGAAATAGGCAGTTAAAATTTAAAATTTAAAAGAAATATGAAGAAATAAGAGATTGATCCTTCAAATAAGCATGTTTACATGGATTTAAAACTTAAAATCCCATAAAGATATCAGGATAGGAAAATCTACAAAAATGAGAAGTGGCAATAACTGTATGGACCCATCATGAATCACACATTCAATTAGTATGAATAATCAATTAGGACCATTTAATTTATTATTGACTAGTACATTAAAGAAAAAGATTTTCGATTTTATTCCCTTAACCCCCTATTTGGGGTGTGACATAAGGTTATTCGTCCTTGATAGTTATACTAGGATAGATAACAATTCATGTTGAATAGATAAATTTTTGTTCGATTGTTTTTTCTGTCATTCTCATTGGAAAACATAAAATTGATATTTTTGTTGTTTGGTTCACCATGGATAAAGTAAATATAAATGGTAGATAGGAGATGAATAAAAATTTATGACTTTTTAAATGACAATTATACATCTGTACAAATTCTTTGTGTTTAGGAATAAGTATGAGAGATGTGTGTGTGATATGATAGATGTGATAGTTTTTGGAATGTTTGCAGAGAGTGTTATGTAAGATAAATTTTTTAAAATGACAGAGAATGATATTTTTATCCATTGGTATAAATAAGCCCTGATAAGTAATTCTAGATTTTTCTGAGAATAGTTATCAGGTTTTATCCTAGCTTATCCGGACATAACTATCAAGGTTTATTCCTGTCAAACAAACGGTTGTTTGGGGGGCTATTCTACTGTATTCTCCCCTATCCATTATTTATCCTCCACCCCAAGGGGGGGGGGGGTTTACAGAATTGATCAATGGCTTATATCTAAATATATACCTTATTTATCATCTCTTTTATATATCTTAAAGGGAATTAGTTCCAATATTATATGGTAAGTTTTCTCTTCCACAATTAAATAATGTGATATTCGTATATTAAAATTATCTATTATCTTACTTATATTTTATTATATATTAATTAAATGAGTTTCAATTTTATATCTATTTTTATTTGGTGGGGTTATTGATATTTCGGTTTTCATTTAATTATATATGTATACTACTTGTCTTCATTCTAAAGCATTAGAAAATTTAGCATTTCAATATATTTCTTTGTTACATTATCTTCATAAAACATATCTTTCATACATTATATACTACATATTTTTATACATTCTACCATAAAACATATATAAATTGTTATTGAACATGTTTTCATTATATCATACACCATGTGCTTTTATCACGTGTATAGTACAAATACAAATACAAAACTACAAAAAAAATTGTAAAAAAATAAATCTCCAAAATTGGATACCAAATTTGAAGAGACTGTAGCGTTTGGGTAAGCGATTGCAAAATTGATTTTCTGCAATCGCTGAGTTTAAAACTGATTCTACAGGAAGCTGCCGCCCTCAGCTTTCTCAAATCGCAGTTTTTGGACACTATTTGTCTTAAAATATGTTTGTAGGAAACTGCGATTGCAAAACTATTTGGTTGTACTATTACAGAACTAGCTTCCTCTAATCGCAAACGCTATGCAATCGTGCAACCAAACACTACCTTACAAATGGGTTTCGGAGGGCCCATGTAGCCCAATTGTGCACTACAGGGGGGGGGGGGGGGGGGCGCTTTTACACCCAGATTTGTTTCTAGCCCCAATTCTAAGCCCTATATGTATCAATTGAAAATTAGCAACGCGCATACTCACGTTAACAATGCATATGCTTCGAAATAATTTTTTTACATTTTTAATATGCATTCATAAAATTAATTGGAGTATATGCTTCATTTTTTATAAAATCTTGTACCTCATTAGATAATATATACTATTTTTTTTTAAATTAAAACTCATGTAAATTGAAAATGGGACTGGATGTAACATTATCCCTACAAGGAGGTGTTCAAGAATATATGCAAAAAAGTGTTGTTACACCCAGATCTATTTCCAAGCCCTAGTTCTAGTTCTATATGCGTCGATGAAAAATTAATGGAGCATATGCTCATGTTAATAATGTATAGGATTCGAAAGAATTTTTTTACATTTTCTATGTATGCATTCATATTAGAGTATGAGTTTCATTTATCATAAAAGCATGTATCTCATTAAATGAAATATACTATTCTAAAAAAATTCAAGACACATGTGGAATGGAATTGGGACTAGAAATAGGGTTATACATAATATTATCATGTGCGAAATGATACGTTCAAAGTTAGTCCATTTATAACTTGCACGCGTTTTTATTTTTTCTAACTTAAAGTAAAATAGTACGTCCTTTTAGAATGGATAAAGATAAATTATTTAGGGGTCTTTCTAATCATCCTCCTATTATTTTTAGGTTTGCGGTTTGTTTGGAGACATCTTTACCTCTCGTTATGGTGTGACATAAGATTATTCGTCCTTGATAACTATACTGGAATAGATAATAATCAATAATGAATAAGTAAATTTTTGTTTGGTTGTTTTTTCTATTATCTCATTGGGAAATGTAAAAATGATCTTTTTGTTGTGTGGTTCACATTGGATAAAGTAAAAATAAGTGATAGATATGAGATGGATAAGAGTTTATGACATTTTAAATGACAATTATACCCCTACATAAATTATTTGTGTTTGGAAATAAATATGAGAGATGTGTGTGTAATATGATAGATGTGACAATTTTTGGAATGTGTCCAGAAAGTGTTAGGTGAGATAAATTTTTTAAAATGATAGAGAAGGATATTTTTATCCATTGGTATAGAAAATCATTGATAAGCAATTCCAAACATTTCTTAGAATAGTTATCAGGCCTTATCCTAGCTTATCCAGACACAGCTATTAAGATTTATTCTTATCAAACAAACAACTTTTTTGGAACTATTCTACTGTATTCTCCCCTATTCTTGGCTTATGCTTCTCCCCAAACGGGGGGTTAATTCCTATATCTGAATCATATTGTTTTCTAAGTCCCTAGAGTTAACATATGTTAGATAGGGTGTTTGTTATTCCAAAAATAGTAAAATACTATTTGCACTCACTTTTTTCTCTCCCAAACACCTTCTTCAACATTATAAAACCATAGTTTTCACTCCCTCTCCCAAAATTCAATAAGGTGAAACACTCCTCATCCATTAGTCATCCTCTTCATCTAGGTTTTTTTTCGGATTCTCTGACCTTTTGGGTTTTAAAAGGGTTACATTGTTAAAAATATGAATTTGTTGAAGGAGGTGAAAGTGGTAAAGAAGAAGATTCATGCGATCGGATCATCTGTAGCTAATTACAGGCTCCTTACTTTAATAGCGAATGAGAATGCATGGCGTTATCTAAGTCGAATATATCACAAACAAATATATTTTAATAAATCATTACCGGTAAGAGTTTTTTTGTTGAAAGATTAACTTTGTTTCCCTTATACGTGGTACATTCCCATTGGTTCGCTACCGAAAATTCTGAGTAGCGAACCGTAGGTGATCCAATCTGAAGATTGAGGAGCTAGAAGAGAAGAAATTGGTGGTGAAGTCTAAAGAAGGAGAGAGAAAGAAGAAGAAAGAAGAAGGAGAAGAAGGTCTACGACTTGCCAAGGCAGTAGTGCGAAATCCCTATGAAATAATGACTCTCTTTTGGTCTTATTAGGAAGAAAGGAAAAAATGTGAAAACTATGTTATATAGTCATACCTAGATGACCTGATATTATATCGAATAAACTTAACAGTGTACTGAGACGGTACAAACGGAATACCTAACAGGGATTTAAATAATTAAGTTTTGCAATGTTTTTTTGTAATGGATGACATACTAATTTAATGAAATACATACTATGCTAGTCATTTTTATACAGTGCATCAGTAACTGAAACTTCAAAATGTACTGAATTAATCAGCTTCCAAAACACACGTCTCATATTCCAGTGCTCCAAGTTAAGCTTTTTCTATAATGGAAGTCACCTTCAGTAATTGGAAAACAAGTTCAACAAAAATAGAATCATTCGTTATAGCTACTATTCACAGAAATTTACAAAGAGTTAATTAATTATTCCAAATCACTGACCTCTCACTCGCCCTGTATTTATAAAATCAATTAAAAAATAGAAATACATATAATAGTCAATTTAGTTGAATCATTCAATTAAAATCACATTCATGATAAAGACAACAACAACAACAACATTCATTTATAAACAAAAAAAAAAAAAAATTCATGATAAAGACGAAAGCTGTCCGTCCGATCCGCATCAAAGTGTCACGCCGACCCCACCACCGTACAGATGCACCCCCCTAAACCATTCTAAAAAAATCAACGGCCGAGATCAATCTAAAGCCAACTCGAGAGACGGTTCACCCCCTAAACCATTCTAAAAAAATCAACGGCCGAGATCAATCTAAAGCCAACTCGAGAGACGGTTCACTCAAGACTCCATAAATAGGCCTCTGCATGATCCGTGATGAAATGTTGGTGATCGTTAACCTTCCTTTAATGTCTCTAGTCCTCCCCAAAAAATCAAAATAAATTATAAAAAAAATCCTAATCGAAACTCATAGAGAGAGAGAGAGAGAGAGAGAGAGAGAGAGAGAGAGAGATGGAAGGAGTATCGGCGGGGATCTACAGAGGCATCAAAGGGTACTGGAGGCGGAGGAGCTACGAACGTCTCGACGGCTCCGGCCGCCGCCGCCGCAGGGTGCAGCTCGCGAAGCTCGGGGGTCAGAATAGGAGCGGCGGCGGCGCAAACAGTGATCGGAGGAAGGGGAGACGGTTCTGGAGGATCCGGATGCGGCCGAGGTTCCGATTGGCGTCGCCGAGGCGGATCCTGGCGAGGCTGCGGGACGGATACGTGAAGATGATGATGGCGTTCGCGAACTCGCGAGTGTTCGGGGGCGGCGGGATCTCGTTCTACGGCGGCGGGGGCGGTGATTTCCCGGGGTTCGGGCGGCCGGCGCTGAAGGAGTACGACGAGAAGGTGATCCTCCAGATCTACAAGTCGCTCGTCGCGCAGGGGCAGCTCCTGGCGCGGGAGGGAGCGATCGTCGCCGCCAATCCGATCGCAGTGAATCGGTATTGATTTGTGAATTTTGGGGACGATTTGATTTGATCCGGATGGGGATCACTGTTCTTTTCCGAAGTTGTTTTTTTGTTTTTTTTCTCTGAATAACGTGTAAATGAATCGCCGAATGCCTCGAGATTCGTGCACGGCTTGGTTCGAAAGTGTAATGTTTGGGAGGGTATTTTGGGTATATAATTCCTGTGGGAGGTACCTGGGAGATCCGGCGGCTGTTGTAGCCTTGCGGGTCGTGGTGGGTGATAAAAATGACTTAAATACCCCTGTAAGCTGTTGCATTTGTTGCGAAAAGATGCACGACGGCCGTCTGATTGGAGATCGGCTTAGAAGAATCTTATCGTTTAAGTTTGGACGAATGAACTGTGTTATTCTGTGGAGATAATTATATCAGTATAAGTAACAATCTCATAGAAATACAAGATTTTATGTTTGTTCATATTTTTATTTATTTTAATTAAAAAATGTAATAAAATAATCTTTGTTGTTTGTTTGATTTAGAATGAATTAAAAATAAATGAAAGATAACCGGTAGATACAGTTTATATTTTGTAAATGTCATTTTAAAGGCATTGACAAAGTAGTATAAGCCTATATCATGAGGAATTTTGAAATTGTTTTACTCACTTATACTTATTTATATTTGCATTACTGTTTTTTTCTTGTCATATTCATACTTATTCTACCTTATATCTTCCTTATACCTCCATCAAAACGGGGGAATGTGTATGTATCATAAAGAGAGACTTTGAAGCACATCCATTAGAATTGCGCATAAAGAATCTCTGATTGGTTTGACTGTTAACGTAGCTCATCAAGCACTGCTCGAATTTAAATTCTGTCTTCATCATATAAAGCCTGGGTCCCTTCTAAACCAAAGTTCTTGTTTTAATGTGTACGTGCATGATAGATTTATATATGGATTTTTGTATATATTTAAAATAATATAATATATACCTTTTGTTTTACCTTTGGGGATGGAAAGTATCACTTTATCCCTGCAACACCAGTTTCTGGTTGATTGTGTATTTAAGGCTTTCTCTACCTTCCAAAACAATTAAAGGGAAACATTAAATTTGAATCACACTCCGATAAACTTTTAAATCAGTTACCTAATTGATTCTGATTCTTATTTTGCTGAAAAATTTTAGTTTCTTGTGGATGAAAATTTCTCTTTTAAATCAAAGTTACCTAATTGATCATATAGAAAAGAATAGAGGAGAGATCAACAAAGATTAAAAAAGGATAATGTTGCTTACAACTTTATTTTCAGCTTTAACGTGGAGGATGACAACTTAAGGGAAATGGCCAACATATTGGGATGCCGGATTGAACATATGCCATGCCGCTACTTGGGGCTGCCGTTGATGACGAGGAAGCTCAGTCGAAGGGACTGGCAGCCAGTTATTAACCGCATGGAACGCCGGTTAGAAGGTAGGCCTGACCGGCTGCTATCTCGAGGGGCAAGCTTGTCCTACTACAGGCAGTACTATCGGCATTACCGATGTTCTTTCTGTCCATCTTCAGGGCTCCGAAGGGTGTGCTTGCACGAATGGAGACTATTCGTCGACATTTTTTCTGACAAGGGGTGTCAATGGCAGGCAAGACCCCTTGTTTGGTGTGGTGGGGGGAGATTTGTAAGAGCAAAAAGAAAGGGGGGGCTCGGAGTGATCTATTTGGATATGATGAACCGTGCATTGATGTCCAAATGGTGTTGGAAGTGGGTGTGCAACCCAGAAGTGAATGGGTGCGGACGTTCAAAGAACGCTACGGGATATCGAGGGAGGCAAGGGGGGTGGTACCAGTCTCCGCTTGGTGGAGGTCCCCATTATGCAGAAGTTTTTTCGATGTTTAGCCGACGATTATGGAGGAGTTCGTGTGGTAGCTCGGGGAGGGATCGGCATTCCGATTCTGGGATGATAGATGGTGTGAGAATCGGCCTCTACGCACCCTATTTCCGCGACTGGCCGATAAAGCCATTAGGACGCATGGAAGGGCGTGTGACTTCTGGTTGATCGACACGGCAGCGGGGGAGTGGGATACACGAATGCGCCAAGGCTTATGAGAGGATGAGATAACTCAATTCGCGGAGCTCCTGGGACTGCTTCAGGTGGTCAAGCCGGTAGAAGGGTTGGAGGATGTGGTGACATGGGCAGGGAAGCCGAATCAGAATTTCTCAGTCAAGCTCGGATATGAATGGTGGAAATGAGGGGAAGCAACGGACAACACTATTGCAGCACGGGCGGCGGTAATATGGAGGGCGAAAATCCCAGTCAAAGTGAAATGCTTCTCGTGGTTCTTGCTGCAGAATCGTCTTGTAACCAAGACGTTCTGGGCGCGCTGGCGGCCCATGGAGGCGACTGATTGTGTACTTTGCCATGGGAGGAGGAGACCATTGTGCATTTGTTTTGCCATTACCCGGTGGCGTCCAGACTTTGGGCTTTGCTTGCAAACGCCTCCGACAAACCATTGTGGTTTAATTCACTAAAGGAACTATGGGAGGCGGCACGTCGCATGAGAAAGAAGAACGACTGGAGCAAAGCGGAGCGGGTGTGGCTCTCGGTTATTCCGGCGGGCGTATGGATGATATGGAGTTCGAGAAATGCGATTATCTTCAAGGGGAGAGCCTTTTATTTCGAGAACTTGTGGGATACGATGATACAAAGCATCAGAGACTGGGACACTTGCATGGGTGGGGTCTCAAGCATTCACATAGATGAAAATGCATTCCGTATCACTGAGTAGTTGGGTCTTACGGGGAAGGGGTCGAAGTCTTTTCTACCTACTCTCGGTGGATGCAATTGGGTTGATACGGGCTGCATTTCTTGGCACCATGAGGATGTATATTTTCCTTTTGCTTTGTTTTTGTTTTTGCTTTATTTTCTGATTTTTCTACTCTTCTCATCTCACTCTATCATGTTCTTTCTTATTATGAGAATAGAAAATGATTACATTTTTCTAAATTTTTTTTTTATTTTCAGCTCTAATTGCAGTCCATATATATTTTGATTTAAAAAAAAATAATATATATTATCTAAAAAGGTGTATGATTTTATAAAATCTTATTGAAATCTATACTTCAATTAATTGCTTATATGCATTTTATTAAAAATGTAATATTTTTATTGAAATATATACATCGTAACATATACCGTGCTAATAAAATATATTATGCTAGAATTGAAACTAAAAAAGTATGTATATGCTAACAGTCTTTTTCAGAAAAAGTAGTTTTAGTTTTAGTTTGCAACATCAACTTGGGCACCGATTTGCCCACATTAAAAAAAGTCTCAATTGAGGACATTAAAATTCTTGCTTTATGGGGGTGGTCCCAACATAATAAATGCATGATAGTAGTGGCTATGAATGTGATTAATATATCAACCCCTTCTAGAAACATTTCACCGCAATAAACACAGGTTGCTGTTGGGACACGTGAATTCAGATTTTTGTAACCTGTGACATGAACTGTATATATTCTTACATAGTTCACATGCAATACAAGTCTACAAGCAAACATACTTATAATATATGAATAATATAAAAGGATTCTTCTCTTTGTCACGTAGTATTTTTTTAAACACATAAATAATTAGTAATGTTTTGTTTATAAGTAGTGGCTGTACCTTAAAGTTTGACTATTATTTTTTTCAAATAAAAAAGATCCTTTTGTGATGATGCTAATAAATGGTGGATTTTTTTTGGTATATAGAATGAACAGCGGTCCTTAAAAGATGCTGACTCTGATGACTTTATATCAATAGTGATTGTCACTGTCTCATCTCTGTGTGACCAAAAATGATAGTTTCCAAACATAATTTTTGAAGAGTTTTAGCCGCCGACACCACTGTTCATTCAACGGTGTCACAAAAGTGATATGGTTATTGCAAATTTAATTTACTGATTGTAGATTATAATATGCAGATTATGTATTTTAGTTTTTTTTTATAAGCTTATCAACAGATGTATTTGTTATAATTAATAAAAAAAATAACAAATAAACAACAATGGAAGTTTATTGTAATAAATTGTCAAACAGATTTTTGTTGCAAGTGAAAAATGATGTTATATGAAGTCATAATTGTTATATGTAATGCAAATTAAAGGTACTTGTGATTCCGTTTGGATTGGGGTTGGACACCTCCGCGTCCGTCGAAGCGCTTCGTGACCATCGAATCTATGTTTTAATGCGTTAAAAACGCATATAAAATACACGGTGATTTGATGTTTTGTTGTTCGAGACATTAACATTGATTTGGTGTTTGGATTAGAGGTGGCGGTAGATCGCGTTTGTCGACGCAAACTCTCTCCCGACGTCAAACCAAACGGAAGGAATAAAACATAATTGATTCACCTTTTAGATTATGAATTTTTTAAATTTATTTTTAATTAAATAAACATGTTATAATAGTTCTCAGTGACTATATCACAAAGGTTCAAGACTTACTTTCTTATATATTATAATAATTTATTTTAAATAAAAAATTATATATCATATATAATATTTTACACACTTAAATGGTCCTTTTCACATGGTCGTAATTTTAATTTTAATTATGTAATTGTAGTCGCTCTATTTATTGGTAGTTGGACTTGACCCCACTTGACAATAATCGTGTCTGATTTTATTGTGTTTAAAACTTGTCCCAGCCTACTAAATGGATATACAGAGTTTCTCATTTTCAGATTCTTTTTTCATTCTCAATGGCAAAGAGAGTTGTGGCATATCACATAAGACACTCTCTTGTGGATTTTTTTTATATTCATGATTTATTCTTTTTATAACCAGTGTATTTTTTTATGATTTTATTGATGTTGGGTGGGTTTTTTGGTTTGCTTAATTTTTTTGTGTGATTTTTAGTGATTTTATTTTCTGTTTCTAGAATATTTATTTGAATCTCTAAGTTTAACAATGGTTTTGTTTTTAAAATAAATAAATAGGATTTGATTTATTTATATAAAATTTTATTTATAGTGCTTTTTATCAAGTATAAATTTTCTTTTTACTAAAATTTAATTCATCCCACCCCAACATAATTACTTGGCTCTGCCCTGGTTAAGAAGACGTTAGAAGTGTTGGAAAAACTTGGGTTTTGACCAATTTTGGGTTAAAATGAGTTTTAGTTCCACTAATTATTTAAGTGAAAACCCATTAGAATTGTGTTCCTCTCGTTGAGTAGATAAACATAATATATTTACATTCTCAAAACTAATTTTGGTTGAATGAGAAAAATGGATCAAAAGTTCTCCCAATAACATGATGAAAGTGGTTGGTGGTTGAGGAAGAAGAAAATTCTATAGTCTCATATTGGTTAAATAGGAAAAGTATTGAGGATTTATAAGATGGGATCCTTGTACTCTATTGAATTGCTTTGGGTGGACACCCTATGGTAGACATTTCCATGTGCGGTGGTGCGCGTGGGGTGTATTGGGCGTTTTAGAAGCGCATGTACGCATCGTCTCTAGGAGTTGAAGCCTTTTCTTTATGGACCTTTTGTCAAATCGGATGGTGGAGATCATTTTGATCAAATGAAATCCGGACCGTTGATCGAATAAATCCACAAATGCAATATGGGCCATCAAATCGATGGTTACGATCTGACCGTTGGCTTTTTTTGAAGAAGGGGTGCCTTAGACTCTGTTTCAGTAAAAAAAAACTGAACATAATGAAGGGGCTCGCTCCTTCAACAGCCTTCACAACCAATTTTTCCTAGATAAATAGTACTCGAGGCTCTGCATAGAAAGTAATTAATTTAGTTTCAGGTCTTCCTGAATACAGTCTAGTGTTTCAAAGTTTCATACAAGGGAGAGTGTTGCATACAGAGTTGGTTCACTGGTCTTCTAGCTTGCAGTGCTGCTATTAAAGGACGTTCGACTATTGTATCCTAGGAGACATTCGCCGATGTCCGTAAGCACCAGTGCGGGGCGAACAACGTTTTAAGTAAATAGAGTCCAACTCTATCCTCAGTTCTCTTCTTCAACAGAACAGATTCTCCAATTTAGTACGTGTTGTTTTCTTCCCTATTTTGTAGAATTAACTTCATATTGCTTAACTAGTTCATTAGTTATTTAACAAGAAATGTCTTTATCATTTGTAATTAGTTATTGTTAACGTAATTGCAGTCTATTTTAAACTATCATAATGGAAAATAATACGTTCAGCCCCCATTGCAGTCCACATCTGTTTTTTTAAAATCATATACTCTTCTATTGAAGTACACGTAGCTATATGAAATAAAGTATATATTGAGATATATTATTGTATTTTTTTTTCATTGAAAAAATGATAATTTTTTTTTACGCAATATACTACAATAAAACTCATACACTATGATATAGTGCAATATATATACTACATAATCATATTGTACCGCGTTGCAAAATGGACTAAGTGCTTTGGTGCTCATAACATAATCTGTGTTGTTGTTCTGTTGTACTTGTTTACCCTATACTTCCCTTTTATTAATGTATTATATTTTTTAAAAACTAATGAATAGAAACCTTCCCACTACCCTGTAAAAAAAAAAGGGACATCCCACTAACCTGATCATTAATCAAATTAAATTAAAAGCCTATGGCAATTGAATAGAAACTTTAATTTAGAAAATTGATTGGGCAATACTTGAAGCCCTCGTTTGGAATGAGTATAACCCCTCGGATAACTCTGGATAAGTATTTTGGGATGTTTGTTTACCCTGAATAACTCCAGATAAATTATGCCAGAATAAATCTTGATAAAATGGTATAGGGATTCCAATCAACCCCTATAATAAAAGTTATCCTAAGTTATTTCACTTACCCCCCGTTTGGGGTGAAGAATAAAGGGTGAATAGGGGAGAATACAGTAGAATAAGCCCCAAACAGCTGTTTGTTTGACAAGAATAAACCTTGATAGTTATGTCTGGATAAGCTAGGATAAGGCCTGATAACTATTCTAAGAAAATGGTGGAATTGTTTATCAGGGCTTATCTATGCCAATGGATAAAAATACCTTTCTCTGTCATTTTAAAATATTTATCTCACCTAACACTCTCTGCACACATTTCAAAAACTGTCACATCTATCATATCACACTCATATCTCTTATATTTATTCCCAAACACAAATAATTTATGCAGGGGTATAATTGTCACTTAAAAAGTCATAAACTCTTATCCATCTCTTATCTACCACTTATCCATATTTTATTCAAGGTGAACCAAACAACAAAAATATCAATTTTACGTTTTCCAATGAGAATAACAAAAAAGACAACCAAACAAAAATTTATTTATTCAGCATGCATTGTTATCTATCCCAGTATAACTATCAAGGGCAAATGATCTTATGTCTCACCCCAAACGGGCCCTTAAAGAATATGTGGGCACACTCTCCAATCAACTGTCACCACTACTTATAAATCACCTGTCAAATCAACTATCATTACTTTTTTACCTTTTATAAATCATTATCCATACTTTATTCACATTTTACCCAAACAACAAAACATTTATTCTTACGTTTACCAACGAGAATAATTCAAAATACAACCAAACACAAAATCACTTTATCCTTATTTATACTCACTTATGCTTGGATAAATCTATATCTCAGAATAAAACCTATCCTTGTTCCAAACGGGGGCGAAGGGGTTGTTTGGGTACAAATATAAACATGGAATTGGGTGGAATGGGATGGAATAAGGCCAGAAATGATGGTATTGATTGGAATCTGGATGTTAGAATAAGCAGGGATAAAGAGGTATAGCAATACCAACATCCCCCTTGGATTTATCTTATTCCGTCCTATTGCATAAGTGGGGCGCACATATATTTTTATTTATTTTCCACTGTTCGCCCTTGTTGTTTAACTTTGACAGAAGAGACAGGTTGACCTTTTTTTTCTAACATATTTTATAATTGGAGTTAAAAATGTCATTTTACACATTATAACACTTATCCACACTTTATTTTATCTTTTATTCATAATTCATGCAAACAACAAAAACTTATTATTACATTTCTAATAAGAATAATAAAAAGCATAATTAAACAGAAAATTACTTATTCTTTATCTATTCATGGAATAGTCATAAACTTTATCCCCCCGTATGGCATGAAGAATTAGGCCAGAATAAGGAAGAATACAGGAGAATAGTAAAAAAAAGTTGTTTGTTTTGACAGAATAAACCCCGATAATTATGTCTGGATAAGTTAGGATAAGGCCTGATAACTATTCTAAAGAAATGTTGGAATTGCTTATCAGACCTTATCTATGCAAATGGATAAAAATACCATTCTCTGTGATTTTAAAAAATTTATCTCACTTAACAGTCTCACACAGATTTCAAAAACTGTCACATCTATCAAACCAATCATATATTTCTCACACTATTCCCAGGGGTATAGTTGTCATTTAAAAAGTTATAAATTCTTATTCATCCCTTATCAACCATTTATCATCACTTTATCCAAGATTAACCAAACAACAAAAAAAGCATTTTTACGTTTTCCAATGAGAATAACAAAAAATGCAACCAAACAAAAAATTGCTTATTCAGTTTGAATTGTTATCTATCCTAGTATAGCTATCAGAAGCGAATAACTCAATGTCACACCCCATACGGAGGTATAATAACTTATGTCTCTATCCAAACGACATCTTAAGAAATTAATAAAATAAAGAATGACACATTTAGAAAAGTGACATGACATAGTACAAAAGTACAAATGCACATCACGATAGTAATTTGTTAACAAAAACTCATAAAACAACATACAAGACAAGGCTATGAAGTCCTGCCCGGCTTTTGCTGAAAGCCTTCAGAGCTGCGAACATATGTTAAAAAAGCTTTTGGGCTTGTTTGATGGGCTTTAGTCCCTGTTAAGTTTGTGATCACTAAACCCAATGTTTGTACTAATGTAGGATGAGACTTTATAAAGCCCCCAAGGGGTCTTTGTAAAAAAGAAAGAAAGAAGAAAGCTATGAACATTTTTTCCCTTGTTTTCTTAGGCGAGTTTTCTTTTTTTTTTACAAGAAAAATATTACATTGTGTTCATTTTATAGGTTAAAACAGAAATGTCTTATTTTTTTTTTAAATCATATATTTTATCTTATCTAATAAGGTATATATATTAATCAAATATGAAGTATATAATGTCATTTATAAAAAAATATAAAAAGATTGACGAGATATATATCTTAATACAATGAGTTAAAAAAAAAATAACAAATTATATAAGGCTATATTTTTTTAGTTTTAAAAATCCAAATAACCCCTTGTAAACTGATTAAAATCAATATAAACCCCTGACTTTTCTTGAAATTCATATTACCCCCTGAAAACACCTAATAAATCTAAATAACCCCCTGAATGAAATTTCTGTTGACAGATGATAAATATTTTATGAATATTCTGTTTGGTTAACCCTGACTGAAAACACAATATACTAAAAAAACCCATACAATGTATTAAAAATGTGAAAAATTCTATGAAAAAAATGATTTTATCCCTCTAAATATATTATAAAACCCTATTTAGAGGGATAAAATCATCAGTCTATATTTTTAACGCATTGTAGGTTTTTTTGGTATACTGTATTTTCATCTAGAGTTAACCAAACATATATTCTAAAAATATTCATATATAATAACAGAAATTTTATTTAGGGGGCTATTTGGATTTACTAGATGTTTTCAAGGAATTATTTGGATTTCAAGAAAAGTCAAGAGGTTATATAGATTTTAGTCAGTTTACAAGGGGTTGTATGGATTTTTTCCATTTTTTTAATGTACAAATATGACCGAGTGTAAGAGAACTATTTTTACAAGGATATTACATATATTCTTGTTCATGGGTCGTCCTCTAGACTAATTTAAGAACAATAATGATTTTTGGGTCCCAGTTCATATGCCTCATCTAAAGTCCCATGAGATGACAAATATGAAATATCTAAATTACCCTTCATTCTCAAATTATGTTTTCATATGGTAACCGATCTCACAATTAATGGTCCACAATCAATGGAGGTGGTTATGATATGTTTTTCTTTTTTTAAAAAAATAAACAATTCAATTCAAAGAAACAAACAGAAAACTCTTACGATATGTTTCGTCTATACATATTGTTTTTTTCACGATCTGTTGTGTCTTTTTTTTTCTCGAAAACAATCATATCAATCGAAAAATATTGTGATCACGAAACACATATTGATTCATCTATTTTAGAAAAATAGAAAATTCGATCCGATTGCAGTTTTGCGAGGATTTTGATTTTGATTTCCATTGCAGCCTTTTTTATCTTGTATTCGGTTCATGAAGCAAACATTGATGATCCATTCAGGTATCTTGAATCTGTATCTGTTAATTCAAATCCAGATAAAACTGTATCTGAATTTGAATTTCAGCCCATTTTTTGAAGGTATTTATTAACTCAAATCTAGATACGCCTGTATCTGAATTTGAATCTCAGCCCATTCTTTGAAGGTATTTATTAATTCAAATCGACATACACCTGTATCTGAATTTGAATTCCACCCCATTTTTGAAGGTATTTGTTAATTAAAATCCAGAGACACATGTATCTGAACTTAAATTCCAGCCCATTTTTTTGAAGGTATTGTTCTTTCAAATCCAGATACATCTGTATCTGGATTTGAATTTCAGCCCCTTTTTAAAGGTATTTGTTCATTCAAATCTAGATACATCTGCATTTAAATTTGAATTCCAATTATATTTTTATGGGAAGAAATATGTCATTTTTCGTTCATATGGTTTCACCCAGATCAAAACCCTAAATTTCAAAGTTTTTAGAAATATGTTAGGTCAGAGAGAAAATTTAATGGTGTCACTTTTTGTGGGATTCAATTATGAGGTTTAATTTGAATATTAGTTAGTTAGAATTTATTTTTAAAATTATAAGAATTATAGTCTTGTCATTGTCAATTTGGTAGTTAGAAAAAGTTAAATAGGAAACCAATAAAAGAGTGTCACCTATTGGGCTCATAAATGAGGTTTAATTTCTGGGGCAGCACCCATTTAAGAAGTAGGGATCCAAAGTTCAAAACCCACCTCTTTAATGGGCCGGGCCCCAGGAGATAATTTGCAAACCCAATGCCCTTAATTGATCTCAAACGAATCAGGGCCTCACTTTCTACTGATAAGCTGATTAATTGGCGGAGATATTTCATAAATGGCTATCATTAAGACATTTAATCTATCTTTTTTTAATAACTAGTTGAAGCACATGTGCGTTGCACAAGAAATTTTTTATTTATAATTTAATAAACATGATATTTAATTATATAAATATATAGAAATGATAAGCATTAATAGATTGAATTTTAGGTCATTACAAGTTTGATATGTTTTGATGTTTAATGGATTCACATGTAATAGCTTTTTCATTTTGTCATCATATGCATGGGTGCTATTCTTTGAAAAAGAGGAAGAAAAAAGAAGAAATTTAATGTATTTTACCATTATAAATAGGAAATCGCTCTAAACATTAACCCGAAGATTAATTACCCAATTATGAGAACTTGAATGTATGTTATATATTTATGAAGTAATTTTTTTACTTGAACTTATATTAGAAGAGGTACAATGTAGATGAAATTATTACCCGCTTACAATAGTTAGATTTAGACCAACCTCAATGAGTTTGTACCCAAATCCTTAATTCCTTGTTTTTTTTAGTTTAAAGGGGGGGAAATGCGGCAGAGATTCATGAACCCGACAGTGTAGGAAAAAAGTGAAAATTAAAACATTCCTTTGGTATGCATAATGAGGTGTAGGGAAATAGCAATAAAGACTTATAATTCTGAGGATAATATCATAAAGTGTATATGATGGTGGCCCAATTTTATCAATCCTCGCGACATAATTAGGATCATAACGGTCTATATGTAGTGAAATATTTTTAGAGCACTTACCCAAATAGAATTTCATATAAGTGTTTTTGATATTGTAGTTTTTTAAAGGATTCAATGTCACTTGATGTAATGGTTTTTCATACACAATAATGAAGACAAAGTTTTTGTAATTGTATTCAACTCCAAAACCAATTAAACAAATGGTGATGCATTGGGCAAACCACCGCTGTCTAAAGGCTTACACAACCCAAAATCTTAAAACTTCATATGACCATACAAATCAGGTAATACATTTATTTGTAACATTTATTTACCTCTATTTGAATCAGAATGAATAAACATAAAAATTAAAGAGCAAAATAAAACAGGGGACAGATATATGGGTAAGATTTGACAATTGCATGTTTTCTTTTGCACAACTTTAAAAAGAGAGAGAGTGAGACAGAGACGTGTGAATTCATTTTCATTTGGGATATGAATGAATTTTGAAGAATCATGTGTGTAAAAATGTCAACCTGAAGGTGCTTTTAGGATTGGGTGTTCAAACTAAAGCAATGTATAACTTGGATTGAATTTCTACATGTTTTAATAGCTCTTGAATTTTTTTTTAATTCACTTTGCATTTATATTATGGTGACATCTTTTAAATTTTACACTGTTATGTGTGGATTTATTTTATTCTTTTAATATTGTTTAGGTGGGCTCCTCAACGAAGAGGGGGCATGACCGTTTTGGGCAAAGTTGCAGTTGCAAAACCTGTTAATTTACCCAGTCAAAGGTGGTATCTTTTCCTCTGATTGTTATTTATCGAGTTTCTTGCAAGGTTTTATTTGATTATGCCTAATGCTTCGTGCCTATATTTCTATCTTCAGGTTGGAAAACCATGGTCTAGACCCGAACGTTGAAATTGTTCCAAAGTGAGTTTTTCCCTTATTCCCTGAATTGTGATTCTCTTCACAGTTCATTTATATAAATTTTGCTTCAATTTTCTGGTTGTCACAACCGTGGTTGTTTTACAATCATTTACTAAATGGAAATCGGTTTTATTTGCTTTGTGTTCTTTGGTTAGGGGGACTCTAAGTTGGGGTAACCGGGCTTCTTCGACACCAAATGCATGAGCTTCATATGCATTGTCATCACCTAAAACTGATAGCAGTGCTGGATCTACTGGTGTTAATGGCCAGCCTTCATCTGGTGGAAGTGGTGCCCGACCTTCATGAAGGTGGAAGCCTATGAACTGATATGATATATTGAGTCATCTTGACAAGATGGTCGAGTGGCACTAAAAATGGAGAATGATATGCGCAGTTTGATATGGGCTGTAGTTTACTGTCTAGAATGTCTGTTTGTGGTTGGAAAAGGTAAACAGAAATATTTATGGACACTTGGACAGATGGATAGCTCAATCAAAGAAAACTTAAGTTTATTTCCTAGCCTTCTCACAATTGCAGTGTGCAAAGAGGACAAAGTGGAACAAGATTTCCAAAGGGGTGTAGGAGGCTGTTGCATTGCGTGGTGTCCAAGGCAGAGGAGAGACTTAAGTGAAACAGAGATGATGGAGGTAGGAAAACCTCTAAGCCTACTTTTGCATCAGGAGGATGTAGTGAGGTGAAAAAGATCAAAACTGGACAATAATTATACCAAACTTCAAAAAGAAAAAAATAAACATCTAAATGCTGGATTAACTAAAAAAAATTAAAATGTAACAGCCAATTTTTAATCTTTGTTGAAAATATTGTTCCTAGAAGAGAGCTCCATCACGGAACATGTGATTCAAAATATGCATCATAATAATTTTATGGAAGCCAAATCCAAATGTGGAGTTCTTGGTTAAGCAATTGTATGAATGATTATAATAAAAAATGATATGAATGGCTGAGAAATAAGATAGAGCACCACATGTTGAGATCATGAGAAAATAGAAATAGATGTGGATAATTAATGCATTTTAAAGGTGAAGTGCATATGTGGTTGATGTATAAAGAAAAGCTAATGACCAAGGCCTACGAAGGTGGATGGATTGAAGGTGAACCCAATTTGTGCACATCATGCTTGCAAGAGAAAGGGACTGTCATACAAAACCATGGAAGAGCATTTACATAGAACATATGAATATTGCATGACAAACCTAAAGTAGCCTTCAAACACATCCACATAATGAGTATAACTAAACTCATAAAACAAAACCAAAAATATAAAGAGACTAAATATAAAAATCAAATTATTTTTAACAGATTCAAAATATATAGGGCTAAACTTTTCATAGATATTTTAAAATCAAGAGAAGCATAACAATTAACCGAACTTCAAAAAGGAAAAAATAACAAGTAAATGCTGGATTAACTAAAAAAACTTAAAATTTAACTGCCAATTTTTAATCTTTGTTGAAACTATTGTTCTTCGAAGAGAGCTCCATCAGGGAAAATGATGGAAACTAGCTTCATCGAAATTCAAGAAATATCATGCAGACCAAAAATAAGGAAAATGAATGCTTGCATTTTTATGTAAGATTCATCAGGCATTTGACATAACATCTGATAATATATGTATTAAGGAGATGCAAATTTTAAAGAAAGAAAAAGAAGACTTAGTGTATATTTCAGAGTAGTGTCATATATTGACTTTGCATGTTTTTTCACATAGAAAAGCTAAATACATCAAAGGAATTAAACATATGTATCTAGAATTTCATGATATGTGCTATACTCCCTACAGATTAGGGGTCATCAAAAAGCCCGCGGCCCGAAAGCCCGACCCACCCGGCCCGTTTTCAGGGCGGGCTGAGCTTGGGCCTCTGTTCTGGGGCCTGAAACGGCCCATAGGCCCGTTCAGGCTGGCCCATAGGCCCGTTTGCAGGCCCGGCCCGTAGGCCCATGGGGCTATTCAACAAATGAGTAACATGTAATTTTTATTTGAATTTTAGTTGAATTATACAAATTATTGACATTTATGTAAATACCAACCTAGTTAAGTACATGTATTTTTTTTTTTTAATAATTCATTCATTTAATATTTTATTTTAAAAATTCAACAGATATAAATATTTTTTAACATTATAATTTAAATTTTGTGTTATTTTGACATTATATATAAATGAACAACTAAAAATTAAAAAATTAAAAGAAATAAGATGTTTAGAATTTGAACCTGTAGACCCGATTCCGGGCCCGGCCCGTGAGGCCCGTTCACGCCCGGCCCGTGGGCAGGGCCTGGGCCTTGTTTTTTGGCCGCAGGCTGGCCCGGCCCGGGCCCGCTAGCTACGCAGGCCCGTTGCCGACCCTTACTACATATTGAATCTATTGAAAACATCTTTGTTGTTCTTATCATAATTTATTCTAATTTTACTACAAATGGGGTGGGTTGTTATCATATTTGAAAATGTCAAGAAATTATGATATATAAAACAAACTAAAACAAACATCTATAATTTATAATACATACCAGATTTGCATACTTTTCAGAGTAAATACCAATTGTTCTAGGTATTCAAATATCTGAATTTTTTTTTCAAATACAAATTTACAATGAATATGGATGTGTTACTTAAAGGAAAATATAAAATTAAAATTTAAATAATAGAGATAACAGTAAAATTTTATTTACAAGCAAAAGAAAAACACCAATCTTCTCACTTGCCTTAGCAGAAATTGATGAAATGCGGCAGCCCCGGTGATGGCGTTGCAGAGGAGGCCGTTCGAGCTAGGGCTGTGTGAGTCCCCGTGATGGAAGAAAGTTTTTTAGAGAGGGAGGAAAGAAGAGATCGACGATGGATCAATTTATCCACATAAATGGAGACGGGGATGATCGTGCGAATGAATGTGATCGTTTGTGGAACACTATCGGTCGACATCTCGGAGGGGCTTTAACGGAGGGATTGATTTGCTAGGGTGTGATTAGAAGGTTTAATGAAGGGGAAAGCTTGAAAGGCAGAGGTTTGAAATGGAAGGTTTAATGAAGGGGAAAGCTGAAAAGGCTGAGGTTCTAAGTGTCTCTTTCGTTCACTTTTTTCACATCACATTCACAAAAATGAGACACTAATTTGCCCTAAAAGCTCATTTGATCAATGGTGATGAAAAAAATCTAATTTTTCTTTTAATTTTTTTTAATATTTGTTTTAAAAGATACAAGGGATCAACTCAAAAAATAAAAAATAATTATCAACACTCTTGATTCTATTATTGTTTTTGTATATAACCATCTTATTGTGTCTTGTTTTATATAAATGAATCAATAGAGCTTTATTATATTAATTTTAGACATATAATCATGTAATTGAATTTGAAGAACGTAAAAATGTGCATGTAATATAACATATATTACAGTTTTTTATAATTTAGATAGGAATAATTTGAAAGAGTAAATACGTATGATCAAAAATAATTTTCGATCAGACTTACATAGTATGACTTTTCAACAATGTACATTATCATTATATACTATTTTTCAAAAAAAATATACTATTGTATATAAAAAGTTAATAATTTTTATATAATTTTATTAATGAAATTTAATATATATAGGTTAATATGGTAACATGTGCATGTAATATAATATAAATTAAGATTTTATAATAATTTAGATACATTAATTTAAACATAAACTTTGCGATACAATTTATAATTTGATAGATTATTATTGTTTATTAAATCTCTCAAAATATATAAGAATAAAAAATGTGTATGTAATAGTATTATGTATGATAAAAAATTTAATAGGATTTTCTAACGGCTACAATACAATATATGTAGATATATTATATAAGTATATAAAATGAAATTGAATTTATTAAAAAAATTACGATATCATGTAATTGATTGTGAAGAATGTTAATTGGTAAATAAGAATAATTTGAAAGAGTAAATATGTATGATGAAATATCATTTGGGATAGGAATGAATTATCATGAATTGATAAGGGTAAACATGTCCAATAAAAGTTTTTCAAGAATTGGTACTTTTATAGGTAGTATAGATATAGATATGGTGATTAGATGAAACATGTCATTGATCTTTAGATGGCCTGGCCCTGTCAAATGAATTTAATGGATTAGTTCAGTGTTTAAGCTGACAACTAATTTTAGCTCATAAGAATATATCTCTGTTGCTCTGCTGCATACGAATCAACTCATCCCAATCCAACTCGAAGCATTTTGCTTAATTAAAATAATTATTCCTATTGTTTTTGACATACCTAAATATGATATGATTACAATTATTATTTTTTATTTTACAATATTAAGGTTTGACATATAAGAGATTGTTAATGAAATCATGAACAAATTGAAACACGACTAATTCCAAGAAAATCCAGCAACACATTTTAAAAGGCAGTTTTGGAATTTGCTTTGTTGAAAACTAATGTGCGAGTATTCTGTTAATCACATTTGACACCGGATAGGTTGATTATTCATGTGTCACCTGGACAAAAGTATGAGAGATAAACACTTTTAATCATACTTGACATTTGACATGTGTGATATGAACAATGTCCTTTTGTCCAAATGGTTGTGGAGGTGGCAAAATAAGCATGACATGACCTGGGTGCGCGTGTTCATGGATCGTTACAAGGGCAAAGCCTCAGTGACAGGCGATGGGCCCTCGATCACAGTGAGGGTGTCTCGTCAGTCTAAGGGCTTTTTCAAGTTGCTCAAGGCATGCTCTAGCTCCTTTAGTGATTTGGTGGACAATTGTTATTAGTGACCATCCCTCTCCTCAGGTTTCTCGGTTTGGCGTTGTTACCTCTGATGGTGAAGGAATAGCAACCCGACCTTGCTTTCCTGCGGAAACTCCTCCCCCATTTGATCTTTGAAGATCCCAAGGAAAGTGAATGTCTTCCTATGGTTTATTGCCCACAAACATTTGCTAACTAAGGTTTATTGCTCGAAATGGCGAAGTTCCAACTCGATTTTGTGCGCTCTTTGCGGGGATGAGCCCGAGACAATGTTACATTTGTTATGCCTTTGTTGGGTTGCGAGGTACTTATGGTGCAAGGTGGGACACGACAGTTTGTGATCTTCTGTGGGTCTAGAGTGTACATTGAGAACATGTATGTAGGAGTCGACCGCTTCACTCATACGTGAATGGACATCGTAGGGGCGAAGGGGGGTTTGCTATCCACCTGGGACGATTGAAGTCATGGTTTGAGGTATGGGGCAATGTCCAAGAGGGGCTTGTGGTAGATACCCCATCTATGACACCTTGTTCCCATTTTCCATCTGTCCATTTTTTTATTATCTAGCATTTCATTTTTCTTGTTTTGCTTTTTACTTATTCCATATCCTCCATCTCAAACCTGCAATCTCATTTCTTTATTGAATATTGTGATGATAGCATGCATCTACCTGATTTTTCTAAAAAAATATATTAATATGAAAATAAAAGAGAGTCAAAACAAGTTTAGATAGGATAACATTTTGATCTTTAACTTGAACTCATATAAGTTTTTACTTGGGTTTCTATTCAGTTTCTATGGAACATAAGAATAAGTCATTGCAAACCATTTGTATGTTATTACTTGGGAAAATATTTTCTATAAAGTTGGATATTGCTTCATGTTTTATAGTTTGTGCATGTTTAAACTTAAAAGAAATACCTGAAATATATGTGTATTTCAATGAATTAAATATTTTTATATTTCTAAAAAATAAAAATAAAATTATAATTCTTCTTATCATACATGACTCCTTAATAAAAATCTACTAACAGAGCTACATATATAGACTCCGCAACCTGAGTTTATTTTAGTATGGGTGAGGGGACTGGGGAGGGGGTGATGGATGTGAATCATCTCTTGATTATCCCCTTTTCATTCCACATAAGTTAATTAAACACATATTTTAGAGTGTGTTTGTGCACTATCGTTAATGAAAAATAAGTAAAAACAAACTTAAATTAAATAAATAAAAAATGATGAAAATGAAATCATTTTTCCCTTCATTCATTTTTTATTGATTGTATGTGTAATAAAAGTTCATTTCCCCCCATATTTACTCCTACGTTTTTAAAGATAAAAATGAAAAAAAAATCATTTCTCTTGTTTAACACAAACAATTATTTTTGAAGAAAAATTATTTTACATTTTTCTTTAACATTCAACATGCACAACACTCTTATAATCTCAATCCAGTCCAAATTAGGGGAAAGAAAAAACCCAACAGATTTATACTATATATATTCCACATCCATTGTGTCTCAATTAAGCTTTACAAAAATGGTTCATTTGTTCTAGGCATGGTTTTCCTTAATTAATACAATTGAGACATATGTTTACATTTCCATTAAAAAAATTATTTTTAAGTCCCCATAAACCATATGATTTAGTGATCGATCATTCACTTCTTCGTATTAAAAAGGAACATATCCTTTAAATCAGGGGACTAAAATCAATCACTAAATCCTATGATTTACGGGGACTTAAAAATAAAAAAACGAAAGAAAAAAAAATGGTTCATTGTTAAACACCCATGGGGGAGAAGGTTCACCAGTCAATCAGAAAGTTTTTTTTTTTTTTTTTTTTTTTATCGGAGGGACTCCCCGTGGCTGACCTTACGATCGAGCTGGGAAAGCTACCTCCGCTTATTTGTCCCGGTCCCACAGAAAATCAATAAGAAAGTTGTATCTTATTTTATATCTTTTTAATGAATCCTTGTTGGAATAAGGAACAGTGACTCACCAACACTATGATTCATTGAAACCTTTACACAGTGTTCCCTTTTATAATTTGTTTTAAACACACATATGTCCCAAAAGGAAAACTAATTTGTTTTAATTATTCGTGTGCCCTACCACACAACCCCAGGCACGAAAGAGAGATTAGCATTGAAAAAGACTAAAAATACACATCTTTTCTATCAAACAATGCTTTAATCTTTGGGTGGACCATGAAAGGTTAACCACAAGAGCAGTTTTTCGTATCAAAACTTTTTGAACCACCGATGTGCTTTTTAAATATAAAATTTACACAACTTGCATTATTAATTTTCTTGATTTAAGTCCCCACAACTTGGTTTTTGTATTTAAGTCTCAATTGCAGTATTATATTTTTTAATATATAATGACATAAATCGTGGACATCTCAGACGCTATCTATTAGTTTTAGGTTTTTTTGAAGGACGACTTCAGTTATTATTATTATTATATATATATATATATATATATATATATATATATAGGGAAGTGATTCGGTGCGGGAAGCGATCACGGGCCGTCGATCACGGGTCCATCGCATCGGACGGTCGGGTGCGATTCACATCGACCGTTGGATGCGATGCACCCGCGATCGAACGGCCGACGTCGTTTCCCGTATTCCCGCACTAAATCACTCGACTATATATATATATTATTATTACGTGCGGCGAACGGCAGGTGCGGCCGCGACGTGGTCCGTCCGATCGCGCGTCCATCGCATCCAACGGTCGACGTGAATCGCACCTGACCGTCCGATGCGATGGACCCGTGATCGACTGCCCGTGCACCGTTCGCACACGTTCCCGCATCGCGCACCGTAATCACGTCCCTATATATATATATATATATATATATATATATATATATATATATATATATATATATATATATAGATCCCTTGGAGCTTGGTCTTATCATGAAAAATTTTAACTTACTTCAAAAGTCTGATTAGTGAGTGTGTCTCAATGACCGTCCGTTAAACCAAATTGTGAGGCAAGACTTGGATTTATTTTATGTAGCGGGTGTCTTTCCTACTTATACAAGTGACCAAAGACTGGGTTCCTAGCTCATTATTCTGAGTCTCAAAGGATGTGGCTATGATATGATTAGGTGTCTCCTATCAAGAAATATTCTTGCGATTTAAACCTTGTAGGGGGGTTCTTCTCAGGTATATAGAAGATATTTACGTTTTAGCCAATAAAACTCAGCCTCTATCATGTTGGATGGTCAGAAAATACACGTTACTTTTCTATACAATAATACTTTTCTTCCTTCACGAAAGAGATACATATACTTTGAAAAAATCAAAACTTTCTAATGTATAATAAGACCACACACAACATTTTTTAGCACTCTATATATATATGAAGGTTTTATAAAAGCAACCTAGCTTCCACCAATGAAGGTGGTTATGTATAAACTTATTAACATATTACTAGCAAATATCATAGCATGCATATGTATGTGAATATATATGTATTTATAATACTAATATCACTGCAGAGATGTTTGGAGAATTCAACTCCAAATAGTTTGTCACGCAACGCTTCTTTTTCTATTAAAGCGTGTAACGTCTTATAAGATGAATAAACCAACATTTTATATTCTTTTATCATGAAAGATTACTAACTCTTTAGTCTCCAGAAGTCATATATTTACTTAGTGGTTGTAACAAGGCCATCCAATTACAAGAGGTAGATATGATGAGATTTTTTTGTCAACTGAGGAGGAAAAACGTGCACATTAACAAAGTAGTTTTAACAAACGCTTGTTAAAGAATCAAGGTCTACTTTCATTAATAATTGATATATCCTTTCTTATAAGACTAAACAGTATTTCTGACTACTATAAGTGATTGGAAATTAGAAGCAGAATCCATGAATGACAACATCTAACTACTTCCAACAAACTTGAAAACTAAACATCTAATTTAAAGTCATTTCTTCACGCGTTAAGGAAGAAAACCTCAGTTGCAATACTTTATGATTAAGTTGAAGAGTTATCACAATATAAAGTTATATTAAAACATGAGATGCTCCCTCCAACGAGTATACATGCTTCATTGAAAATGGCATGTGGTTCATTTTTTGAGATACTTATTTCATATAAGATTCGGTCTAAACTATGAAGCATTAGATGATAAATTATATATTTATTCATTCACCATTTCAAGCATTTCATTCAAAGATGTATTTCATGAATTTTATAATAATTTCCGTTGTCTTTTATATGAAATTACTATAAAATTTATGAAATTTTACAATACAAGAATAGAAAATCACAACTCTCATAATCACAAATTTTACAATACATTAAACGCCGTTGAAGGGCCAATAATCTATAGCGTCCTTTAGCAAAGCTTGCTCGTAAGAAAAAGATATACGCAGCCACCATTGCAGTCTCAATTGTAGTTTATCCCATTTTTTATTTTAGAAAATCATATACTCACCATTTGAAGTACATGTTGTTAAATGAAATAACGTATATATTGAAATATAGTAGTATATTTTTTAAATGGTAAAAAAAAATTGAGTCATACACCATGATAGAATTCTCATACACTATAATAATATAGTATATACTACGTTATTATAACATATAAAGCTACAAAACGGACTGTAAAATAAACTGATTGTATCTGGACTTTTTGCTCATACTATGAGTCAAAAAGTGTATGCTAAAGATATGCTATATTGCAGGCTGCGGACCTCGTGAAAAATGTGAGGAATAGTCTACTTTTCACTTTTGCAGTCTCCAGTGTAATTATTATGTATTTTAATTTTTTAAAAGAGTTATTTCGTTTAACATTTATTATAATTTTATAAAAATAAAAAAATAAAAAACATAAACTTTAATATAAATTTATATATAAAAGATGAAAAATAATGCATTTTATCAAATATATAAGGGAAAAATCAAAACAACCCCATGTAAACTGTTCTAAATCCATGTAACTCACTGATTTTTCTAGAAATTCATATAACCCTTGCAAACACTTATACACATCTAAATAACCCCCTCAGTTAAGCTTGCATTAACAAACGAATATTATACGAATATTCTGTTTGATAATCTTTACCTGAAAACATAGTTATAAAAAAAAACCTCTACAATTTGTTAAAAACATAAACAATTATTTATAAATAATGATTTTATCTCTCTGAATCGATTATAAAACTTCATCTAGAGGGGTTAAAATCATCATTTGTAGAAATCTTTTTTCATTTTTAACATTACAGAGGATTTTTTCTATATAGTATTTTAAATTAGAGTTAATTAAATAGAATACACGACTAAACAATTTGACAAATAAGGCCCCAAACAAATCTGAAAATGGGGTTCCATATTCGCAAAAAAATTCTCATCATCAATTTTTTTAAAAAGAAATTTTAAATTCTACTTCTTTTAGATAAGATAAAACTTTATCCCTATAAAATAGGAACAAAAATGTAAAGAAAAAATAAAATTTCAAATAGATATATAACAAGGAAAATGATTGACATGCCCCAATTCGTAGGCCTCTCGCAAGCCCCATGACATGGCAGAGTGTGGAATACCTTTAATACCCCTTAAGTGTTTTATTAGGGTTGACTTTAATTAGTGGGCTATTAGAGAAATTAGCATGATAAATAGTTATGGGAATTTATGCTGGCATTTAATTGTGTTTGTTTCCTTTATTGTAGAGCCAATTTTAAATCATTAATACATAGTATTGTTTTTTTTTGCAAGCCGTCCCTGAATCATCATTCCATGTTTTGAACGCCATTTTGTAGTGACCCTTTGACAAATCTTAATATTATTTTGATTGCTTGGAAATGTGCCGTGGTGGGTGCGAGCAGCAAGTGGGGTGCTAATTGGTTTACAACCAAGCATTTCCACCTTACAAAGAAGATCTTGAGCATACTTTGATTGGCTTAAGAATAGAGTCTTTTTGACGGGAGACTTCTAAACCCAAGAAGAACATTTTGGTATCTATTTCAATGTCCGTCAATTCAGGTGTGGTGGTTGTTGTGGTATGTTCTTTCAATTTTTTTTTTTTTTTGTATTTCGAATCTATTTTTTACGTTAATTCTAGACAGTTTCAAATTTTACATAAAAGTTTCTTATTTCATGTTTTTGACGTTGAATGTTGAATCTGACATGTTAATGCATTATATTTTAAATTATTAAAGACTTATATACATTATATTTCAAATAGTTACATTTCAATTTTAGACTTATATATATTATTTTTCAAAAGTTAGTGACATGGTAATACATTATATCTGCAAGTCAGTTACATTTGTGAAATATAACTGACTTTTAATTGTTACATATACAAAAAATCAATTACATTTATAAATGTAATTTACTTTTAATACAATTTATTATTGAAATTAAGTTACATTTTATAAATGTAACTAACTTTTATTCTGGACTCTTGTTTTATATCATGATTTTTGCTTTATTTCCACATTCATCAACATTCATCACAAATACTTTGTCTAATGATTGTAATTAAATAATCATCAAAGTAACATTAATGTTTCACAAGAAAATGTTGAGTATTCCGTATCGCCATTGTTTTCTGATTTAATGAGAGGTCACAAATAAAAATTCATTCTTTTTCAATATTTTTAAATAAATGGGTTTTTCAATGATTTCATTTTTTCAGTTTTTTTAATAACTCAAATAGGATTCTAATTTCGATCTGGTTTTTAATGGTTTCTTTTATCTTTTTAATTTTGAATTGGTTTTGAAAAAATGGATTTTCAAATTGAAATAGGTTGATTTGTTTTTCAAAAAAGTGGGGATGGATTTAATGAGGGAGAAAAATTTGGGATTTGAATGAGGGGTAATATTGTATTTTGCATTTTTAACCATTTTTTAAATTCAAACTGGCAACCAATGAGGGAGTGACATCTCATGGGGTCTGTCAATGGGGCTTAAATAGTGGGGCCTGTGTAGCAAGACTCATATATCAATATCACACAATTTAAAAAAAACAATTATAAAAAAATAAAAAAGGATAACCCAAATCCAATAATATAACTTTTTAAAATCAAATAACAAATAAAATAAAATTCCATTAAAATAGGAATAGGTTAAATAAATAACAAACAAAAAAAAGGATAAGTTTGAAATATAAAATATGTAGAAAGCAAAAAAAATCATATGAAATAGAAAATAGCGTTGTAAGAAAACAAATAAATCTTATAAAATGAGAAATAACAATTTTTTCATTTGGGACCCTCTATATGTAGGGTTGGTGAACGAGTCGAGCAGCTCGGGCTCGGACTCAGTTAAAGCTCGTTCAGGCTCGTTCGATTAGATAAATGAGCCGAGCTTGAACAATTTTTAAAACTCGGTTTGTAAACGAGTCGAGTCCGAGCCGAGCCGAGCCTGGACGAACTCGTTTACTTAATAGAAAAAAGGGAAACGAGCTGAGCCCGAGCCCGAGCTTATGTTATTTTTCACATGTATAAGGTGTTGTGATTTGTGAAATGTGACTTTTCTAATGTTAAATAATGTTTTTTAGCTAAACGAGCCCGAGCCGAGCCTTGATTCGAGCTTTGACTTGATTTGTTTAACAAACGAGCCGAGCCGAGCTTTAATCGAGCTTTTCACGAGCCTCACGAGCCGAGCTTGAACATGAAATGAAGCTCGTTCTCGAGCCGAGCTGAGCCCGAGCCGAGCCTGCTGTTAAACGAGCCAAGCCTGAGCATGTCAAAGCTCAGCTCGTTTGGCTCGTTTACCACCCCTATCTATATGCCTGGTGCCATGGCCAGCTCTAATCCTGAATATACGCATAATATTTTTAATCTATGAATGAAATTTTAAGTTTTTAATTTACTTGATTTCAAGGGTAACATAGAGGGCGTTATATATATGGAATTTTCCGAATATATAAATCTATTGCTATTGTTTTATGCAGATTTAAATTTAGGCTCCGTTTGGTAACGAGGTTTGGGCGGATTCTGCTTTTTGAAAGCTAAAATCTCAAAATCGTGCAGCCAAACGGGTCGAATTCTGACGGAATCAAAAGCTGGATTTCTTTTAATTTCTCTCTCGAAATCCGTGTTTTTAAAATCTCAAAAAGAACGTTTTTTTGTTGGAATCGATTTTTTGAATTGAAAAACAACTTTTTCTACCAAACATTAAACTCCTTTCAAATATTGATTCCTGAATTAAAAAAAAACATCCAAAAAAAAATCAAGGTCTAAAATCATCTTAAAAAGCAGATTTATTCCAAAATCTAATTTCCAATCTGTGTTTTCAAACGGAGCCTTAATCATTTATTTATCCAACCAACCACAACCTTAATTTTATTTTTCAAAAAAACAGCGTTAATACTTCAGACATCACGTGACAATAACCCATTTTAGCACCTGTCCACTCCTTTTTATTTTGAAGTTTAAGTAAATTATATAATTTAATGATTTATTCATCGCTTTTGTTTAAGTCCCTTAATTTAAATTTTTTTTTTTTTTTATTAATCCATGAAATGAAATCGGAACGGATCCGTCCCACGGACTAATAAAAAAATTTACATTTAAATAAACAGATGTAAGCTATAATATCATGAAATGAAAGAGGGATTACTGAATCATGTAATTTAAGTGGGTTTAAAAATAAAAAAACCTAAAATAAAACAGCCTCGCGTATGATCCTTAGAACATCTTCAATGGATATGTTAGTTAACTAAGATGTTAGAGTGTCATTTCAACACTTTATCACTCAACTAGACACTCATTTACTACATATTTATTTAGTTGATTGTTGTTACTCCAATGGATTAACTAAATAACTAGTCAAAAATAATAGTGGGTCCACTTCTCCACCCACTCAAACCTCTCCACTCACACAAAATAATATTTTTTTGAATATTTTAAAAAGCATTAGTCAAATTTAACACTTCCCTTAACATATGACAAGTGAGGCCTACATTTAACATGTCCTTAACACTTCCATTGGAGCACCATTTTTACGTGTTTTCTAAAAATCTGACACTAATTAATAAGTTAACATATTCATTGGAGATGCTCTTAAAGCGTCCCATCAACCCTGCACACGAATCTCGAGGCACTGTTTACCTCTTCCCGATGACCCGAAGCACCATCAAACGATTCCAAATCCGGATTCGCACCCCACCAAGACCGTACACCATCCATCACGATCGCGTAGACCATCGACGTGGCAGTATCCGATGCCTCTGTTTCCACGTGTCACCATCGGTGGGCCCCAACGACCAGGTCACGACGTGATCCGGGGCCCAAACACAACAGACGTGTTCGCCACGAGTGGAATGGATGAGGACCCCACTTAACGGCCGCTTCGTTCACGCTGTCAGTCAGACACGGGGGGCAGAACCGTCATTGCACTGCATAAAAGCGCAAATCCGTGCTTAACGTGTTGTGATTTGTTGGCGAACGGATTAACCGGCCCATCCCCACATAAAAGACACGAATCATGAGGCAACCCATGTCCACCGTACCACACGTCCTCGTGATGCGTGCACAGCTGTATCGTTTTGATCTCTCATCGAACGCGTACAAAATGACGCAAACACCCCTGGCTCGCCTCGTCATTGTCAGACGCGATGATAACATCCAGCTGGTCTCACGGTGCGCCTGGGACAGACAGACTCCATGTATTTTCATTTCATTTTTTTTTATTATCCAAATTAAAATAAATCTGATCTTATTATATATCTCAGTTTTATATCCGTGAATAACAATGGTGGCATTTTTTAATTAAAAAAAGAGAGAGAAAAGTTAGAAAAGCAACTCTGCTTCTCTTCTGCTCTCATCAATCACAAAAACAAAAAAAACAGAGATTTTGAAGCGAGAGAGAGAGAGACTGAATTGCTTCTCTCCTCTCTTCTCTCTCCTCTCTCCTCTCTCCTCTCTCCTCTCTCCTCTCACTCTATAATATAATATTTATTAATGGATTCTTTGCCTTTATCGAGCGTTGAAGATCGCTTCGTCCCCAAGCGATCCGAAACCTGAAATCCCCGACTCTGGGGGGAATCCTGGCCGTCCGATCCACATTTAACAGACTGGCAGACCTTCGCGAAACCCTAGCTTTCCTACTGTTCTCCCTCCTCACGCGACTCTCCGACACCAACAAGTCGAGGAAGACGTCGAGGAGGAGGTCGATCCGACGGTCCAGGATGCTCCTGATCGCCAAGATCTCGGGCTTCTTCTCCGCCGCCATGGTCATTGTCGTCGTCTCCCCTTCCTTCCAGTCCTTTCCCCCCGCCGAGGCCATCCGGTCCTCCCACATCGACCCCTTCCTCCGCTTCCCCTCCCACAACCGCCTCTCCTCCGAACCCCTTTCCTTCCGCCGCTCCCCCTTCTTCAACAATGCCGACGACTGCGCCGCCCCTTCCTCCTCCCTCTCCGTCTGCGACCCCTCCCTCGTCCACATCGCCATCACCCTCGACGCCGACTACCTCCGCGGATCCATCGCCGCCGTCCACTCCGTCCTCCAGCACTCCCGCTGCCCGGAGAGCGTCTTCTTCCACTTCCTCGTCTCCGACGCCGGTCTGGAGCCCCTCGTCCGGTCAACCTTCCCGCACCTCCGGTTCAAGTTCCACTTCTTCGACCCTAACGTCGTGAGGGGGCTCATCTCCTCCTCCGTAAGGCAAGCCCTCGAGCAGCCGCTCAACTACGCCCGCAACTACCTCGCCGAGCTCCTCGAGCCCTGCGTGCGCCGCGTGATCTACCTGGACTCGGACCTGATCGTGGTGGACGACGTGCTCAAGCTCTGGAACACGAGTCTGGGCTCGCGCACCCTTGGCGCGCCCGAGTACTGCCACGCCAACTTCACCAAGTACTTCACCGACCGGTTCTGGTCCGATCCTCGCCTCGCCTCGGCCTTCTCGGGGCGCAGGCCCTGCTACTTCAACACGGGGGTCATGGTGATCGACCTTGACCGGTGGAGGCGGTTCGGGTACACTCGGAGGATCGAACGGTGGATGGAGGTGCAGAAGACGGACGGTCGGATTTACGAGCTGGGTTCACTTCCGCCGTTCCTTCTGGTCTTCGCGGGACACGTGGCGCCCATCGACCATAGGTGGAACCAGCACGGATTGGGAGGGGACAACGTGAGGGGGAGCTGCCGGGACCTTCACCCAGGTCCGGTGAGCCTCCTCCATTGGAGCGGGAGTGGCAAACCTTGGGTCCGGCTCGACGAGAACCGGCCGTGCCCGCTCGACTCGCTATGGGCGCCGTACGACCTCTTCGGACCTTCCCCACAATGACCGGCTACACCCGGTAAATTCCATCCCCCGTTTTTTTTTTTTCAAACATATTTTTTTGTGCTGATTAGTTTTGATTAATTACTTTGCTTGTTGGTTTTTTTTTTTTTTTTGATGGGGCGATGTGTATTTTATTCTGTTATTGATGCCTCTGCAAATAAGATTTTACAAAAAGAGAGATGGGTATTCATTGAATAGATATTGCGATTGTGAGCTGTTCATTCTTTTGTTGTTGATGATGTGAAGGGTGTCTGGAAACTTCAAAATTCGATTCTTTACTAATTTGTGCATGATCGTCAATGATTAGAACTATTAGTTTCATCGAATATGAAGAGTGGGGCATCAAGTGAGCTTATAATATTCATTTCCTCTGTTTTTTGTTAGTCGGCTAGGATTGAATTTTTTTTTGAAGTACAGGTTGTGTGTTCGGTGGGAGCGACAGACTTGTGAACTACCCGCCCGAACTCCTGTCTCTTTGTGTCACACATTATCACTCAACACATACTAACAAATTATATGAACTCCCCATAGACTGATTCATCATTAATTATATATAAAAAAAATAGTTAGATCTTTAGATTTGAATATTGTATATATAAAGATGGGCATTATTGGTTCCCCTGTCCACGTGTCTCCCTTCTTTGTAAAGTATCCATAGTGGTGAGAAACGCATTCTTTGTTTGCAAGTGTCGGTAGATTTTGTTGGTGATAGGGATGGCTTACCCGTCTGAGGCCTATAGTTTAATTTGCTGTCATTTGGTCCTTTGTGGGATGTTTTTAATTTCTTAATTAATTTGGTTGTTAAAAATATCTAATTAGTACCTGTACTGTATTATTCAACAGGGGGTTTTCCAGAAGTAGGAGATGGGTTGTCAGTTGTGTTGGATTCTCCAATTGAGAAATGTAAACACTGAAGAGTGTGTGATGGGTGGGTCCTGCCTTGGTTTTCTGATGAGGGGCATATGAACCACCCATGTGAGGATCATTGATTTTGATATCTGAACTAACTAGTTGAGATATTTTTTTAAAAAATAAATAAAAAGAGTGCTGAAAATAACATTATGTGACAGAGCAGCGAATCCAATGATGATATTGGTGTAGAGTCAGGGAACCCTTTTTGGTAGTGATAGAAGCAATGAAAAACAATAATAGAATAATATATATAACATATCAATATAACCTATAAAAGGGTCCAAGTTGGTTGTTTTTATGAATACAATTCTTGTACCTTACACAACTTCAATCTGTGGGCATGAATTTGGAACAGACATTAGATTCTGTGAGTTTTTTTAGCTATTGTTTTCCCAATTTTCTTTGTGGGTGAAAATGTGAAATTCTGTATCTTTGACTGTCAGTTTAACTTTTTTCTCTCTTTAGATGAGGTCTCTTTGAGTGAGCCAAAATCAATCCACCATCTAAGAATATTCTTTATAAATTTGAGAATCTTTTGATTTCTAATTCCCTTTCAAGAGCAAGGGATTATCTCAAAGAATAATGTTACGTTCAGTCTCAATTCCAATCTACATGTGTTTCAATTTTTTTTAAATAGCATACCTCATCTAATGAGGTAAATGCTTTTATAAAAAATGGAAGCATATGCTCTAATTAATTGCATGGATGCATTTATAGTAAATATAATTTTTTTTTTTTGAAATATATGCCTTATTAACGCGAGCATATGCGTGTCTTATTAACGTGAACATGTGCGTCATTAATTTTCTATCGACGCATATAGGGCTTGAATTGGGGCTGAAAATGGATTCAGGTGTAAGCCCTATCTCCAAACAAGTCAAAACATATTTAACACCAAGAATTAATATTTTTGGTGGGTTATGATTGCAGGTTTACTGAACAAGAAAAGCATTATCACCCTGAAAGAAGATGTATATAAATAGAATGCTTTGTGATATCAGGCACACAAAAATATCCCATGTTTTGATTGATTGATGATATGAGAATGACTTATAGGCTTATAGCGAATTGACTCGGAGAAGGACTTGCAGAATTTATGACCTCTAGTGTTAATTGAATTATTAAAGACTTTGATGCTGACAAATAGAAAAGACATGTTAATGTAAATTTAATTGAAACATAGAATCACATAACAATTCAAAGTCATTGTGACCACATCATTCACTTTTTCTTTTAGTTCTTTTTCTCATCACAGAAGTCATTGTGTGTTCGTGTTTGTATGGTTGGATATATGTTATCATATGCTTTAAGCATAGCATACGCCTTAAGATTAGGAGATCTGCAACCACTCCATATGAAAGAAAAGGTGGATTGAAAATCCAGATTCCATGAACAGAAAAAAAAGCAATTAATTAAGACCGTCCGATCTCTGTGGGCACACCAATCTAGGGTCAAAGATCTTGACCTGGCTCTGCAGTTGAGTCATGTGCAGACTGGTCCTCTGCAATCTCTCATTTAACATTGTGCGGACGATTTTCTGGACGGTAGATCGGACAATCGATCATTCGTCCTCGCCTGAGACAGTCTAGGAGTTCAGATCTAGTCAGACCTGGTTTGGTCAGCACCCTCAGCATTAAACTGCACAATCAATTGTTGAATACATATATCACTCTTCTGCTAGATACTGATAGTACCTGATCAAATTCAGGTTTGATTGTACGAGACACTTGTACCCAACAATTGAATATGTAGTTCGATTTATAGATTGTGTAGTTCGATTCAAATACTGCGCAGTTTGATATTGATGATATCAACTAATCTCGTACCTGACGACGACATTTCAATTATCAAGTTAGTAAGAGAAGAGGATGTCGGGGGTGTAGGAGTTGGGATTATATTATGACTGCATCTGTTCAAGAGATCATTATTTTATGTACTCCATTTGAATGTTATCGTTGCGCCATCTCCACTCTTTCTAGCCATGACCGTTTCCCTTGTCTATGCGCTCGCGATTAAATATGAGGGAGGATTCGAAGTCACCTGAAGGTGATGACATGACATATTCATCCGATCATGATGTAATACCTGATCATCGATCATTCTGAGCGTTGATCGACACGTGACATGATCCAAATGGATTAGGAAAAATAGTCCCCACACATATCTGGCTGTATTTTCTTTCTTTCAATGCTTCTTGTGAATACAAGAACCACTTAAAAGGTGATCTCCCTTCTCTCATGGTTCGGACATGTGAGAAGACCTTTAACAGCTACAGACCAATCGTTTATGTAACAGAGGCTGACTTGTTCTCTTGCCATTTAAGTGAAATAATAAATATAGGAGGCCATTCATTCATTAGTAGCACCTGACAAAGAAGAGAAATGAAGACCATAAATGGAAAACCAAACCACAGAAGACATCACTTACCAGGTGACGGTGGAGGGTGTCCCTCTTATACACTCTTCACCACTCTTTCATTCAATTCCACCATCAATAATTTCACTGGAAAAGTCTCTATCTGATGTTTGCACAGACCCGATCGAATTATAAAGAGGGTTTGCTTTTGTAATGATAGAAGACAGAATAGAAGAAATGTTTGAACTAAAAAGGGACCCCAAAAGGAACTGAAATTTTCCAGTGAAAATTTGTCACCACCTTGCTCGCATTCTTACTGCCCTTTATGTGGTTATAAAACTCAAATTTACCAAAGTGTGTTATGTATTTTGTTTCAAAATATTTGGTCATGAGCATTGTTACACTCAATCTTTTTTACAAGTCTTAAATGCAGTTACATATACCACGTTATTGTTACGAATTCTGGATCTTGGGATGCAATAGATCAAAAGAAAATTAAACAAATAAAATGAAAAATATAAAGAATTACGTGGTTCGACAAATCTTGTCAACGTTTACGGAGCACACAAGAGATCAATCAACTATCACTGAGAAGTTTTTACAATGATCATATCGAAAATAAAAACCCTAAAAACCTAATGAAAAGTATGAGATGCTATTTTATACTAACATATCATTAAAGAAAAAAATGTCAATACACGAAAGACACTTAAAAATACACATCTGACTCTGTTTAGTACCAACAATACTTTGCGCACATCATCAGACTCCATAATATATAACAATTATCCCCTTCCCCTTCCACTCGCAGTAATGAAGTAGTTTTCACATTTTCATTTATAAATGATATTATTTAATTCATTGGAATATATATGTTTCAATAATACATACATAAATTTTTTTCTTTAAATGAACTGAGATCTATAAAATTTATTGAGTGTAACATCTTTCATTTTAGTCCTATACATTAATGATTTTCTTATTGGGCATAATAGATGAACAAGGGCCTTGTTCTTTGTCTACTTGACCAAGACAACAAAAATGTCACATCATTCTATACATTAGATGGCAAGCGATGCCTAAAAAATAAGTATTTACAAAGGATTTTTTATGGGGAAATAAATGCCACATCACCCCCACAAGTCAAAATTGCATTTGAAAAAAAATATACAAAAAAGACAGATTTTTTTATTTTAACTTGCTTGTTTAGTTTATGCTTTTCCTTGCAATGAACCTATTTAAAAGTACACATTGAGGTTGCTTAGATGCACACTTTACTTAGAACCAAATGTTTATGATTTTTTTTGGTAGGTAATATTTATGATTGCTGGGTATGTAATGATCTGAAGTCATCTGTCACAAGAAATAGATATACATGTGTGTTGCTTTCCTTTCCCTTCTCTTTTCCAACACTTTTCAAACTTGCAATTTCACATGTTCATAGCTTGTTTTAGAAAAGAAAAGGTCCCCCCATTTTGTTTAGTTTGCATGATTGCAAGAGGAGACTCATCTTTATCTTATGCAGTTCTAAAGCAAAAGCAACATCTCTGGGAGCCTCACAAGGGTCAGATCAGATGTTGTCTGTGAGATCATTGATTCAAAACTCACTGAAAAGGGTCATGAAGCAAACCACATCCAAAAGGAAAATCAAACTCCTTTTTTTCTGTTGTCAAATAGCCATTAATGGCATAATCACAAACCATTGAACTCGACCCACAACCCGAAAGGGAGTCAAGATCATCGCATGGACATGAATGCATCCTCTGTATGTGTTTGTTTTTATTTGAATTTATTAGATGGTTCTGAATAATCTAGAACATATTTTAAAGCTCTAGCCAACAAAGACATAATACACCCTATATACTTCCAAATATTAAACGAACTATTCTACACCATAAAATACCATTTACCCATAGATTATCATACAATTAAATGTCCTAAAAACCCTAGAAATCAGCAAGCAAATACTACAAAAATAACTTATATTCACAACCGAATTCATGAATTTCAAAGATAAGATGGTGAAGATAAGACAATGCCAATGATATGGAACCTATGAATGAAACTTGTGTCACTCAACTCCTCTAAATCATTCATATCAATCAGTTGAAATAAGTCTATTAATACATATCCCGATTCGCCTCAGCAAAATGCAAGCTGCAAGCACAAGCAAAAGATTTTTTACTGCAGGGATCCACCCCACATTTTCACATTCACACACACAAAAAAAAATCCTCTCTCCATATGATGTTGGGTTTCTTCCACAAATTATCACCTGTGTTTTGTTCAAAGTGACACACTTTTGAAATCCAAGGGTTCAGATGACCTCTTCACCTTTGTAGTAGAGGGTGCAACACTGCAACTTGGGTAGGTTGAACACGATTCAACCCAATTGTTGATCGTGTTTGAGTTGAGATTTTAGTGTTGTAGTTTGGAACCTAAACAATTTTGATTGGTTTGGGTTGAGGGCATAGGTAACTCAAACCTAATTTAAATCAAATTAGGTGAGTGATAAATGAATTTTATGTCAATTTTGAAATGTTTAATCTTTGTGATGAAATCTAATTAATGAATTTATTTTTATCCTAATATATCATTTTATAGTTTCATTTCTTTCCACCATTTATCTTTCATTTCATTTTTATTATATTTTTTTAACAGTTATACAAGGGTTCAAACTAAACTGGCGAGTTGGATCCATATTGATTTGGCCTCTAATCCAACCTAAGAACATCTCCAATAGATATGTTAGATAATTAAGAGATTAAAGTGTCATATCAACATTTTATATCTCAACTACACCCTCATTTACTACATTCATATTTAGTTGATTGTTGACTTCTAGTTGCTCCATTAAACTATCTAAATAAACTAGTCAAAATAATAGTGGGCTTAACCTCTCCGCCCATTCAATCTCCCACCAACGGCTAGGATGCAAAGTTTGGAGCTCCCAGGTTTTTTTTTTTAATTTTTCAAATGTTGGCTGGCTAAAATATTCACCACAATTGGTTTGAAAGATAACACTTGAGAGGTGACACCCACATTCAGTTCCGTTTTAACAGCTTCATTAGAACAACATTTTTGTAAATCATGTAAAAATTTGACACTAACCAGTTAGTTAATTTATCAATTAGAGATCGTCTAAACCACCTGATAAGTTGCATCCCTACTTCTCCATCGATCATGTGAGCATGTGACCATCACATTCTCCTCCGGTAGTAATAGGGCTGCAACTCGGGCGGGTTGGGTTCAGGTTGACCCCAACCCGAATTCCAAACTACTCAACCCTAACCCGACCCAACCCGATTTTCAATCTGAATTGGATCAACCCGAACCCAACCCGAAATTAAAACCAACCCGACCTAACCCGAATTAGACTAACCCAACCTTAACCCGATTTTCAACCCGAATTAGACCAACTCGACCCAACCCGAATTTCTAACATGATGTGTAAATTACATAAATCAACCCGACCCAACCCGTAAGATTAGTTAAGTTTACCTAAAATTTGAACTACCCATATTAGAAGCTACATAATGGACGGCCATGATCTTTTTTTAACTATTAATTTACGGGTTCGGGTTGGGTCGGGTTGTGAGTGAAGTCAACCCGAACCCAACCCGATTTGTGAGTCAACCCGAATTAGCCAACCCGAACCCGAATCCGATTTAGTCAACCCAACCCATGTACAAATCGGGTTCAACCCGACCCAAGTTGCAACCCTAAGTAGTAACCCAAGCCGCCCAAATTATTCAAAAAAAATAAAAATAGGTAAGACTTTTTTATTACCATAACTAAATATTTTTAATTAATATACATATGAATTGTTTCTCTCGTGCAAATTAAAGTGAAAATGGTGTAACAATTTAATCTGTCTAAAAATTTCTGATTTTATGAATGAGACAATGGATTTTTATTATGTTTTTGCTTAAAATAATAAAATTATCACATTTAATAATGCATTGTATATCTATGGAGTTTTTTTTTCTCTTTTTTGATTGACTTAGTAGACAATTCTATATTTTCTATAAAAAATTCAGAACATATTAAAAATGCAAAAGGGATGGCAGCAATAACTGCTAACATTTTCTAAAATAAAAGTAAATGATAAACTACACCCAAATGTAGGATTGCGTGAAGGAAAATTTTATATTCAGCCATTCATGCAACTGTGGTTTGAATTTTTTTTTTCGTATATAGTTGTCTAATATAATACATATATTCACATATAAATAAAATATGTATTTAAATAAAGAATTGAATGTTTATCTTTTCATTAGACATTCATATAGTGAGCTAATCGTGCATGAAGGATTGCAAGAATGTTTGGGTGACAACTTAAACACTTCCATAGTCATTCTTACATGCGATCATGACATCTGATACAATAAAAATTTGACTATTGGAGTATACAATGCATTCAATTCATGCGTATATTTATTTTTTATTTTTTTGTAAATACATATATTATCAGAATTTATATTTAGAAAAATCAAAATGTATTCAGTTTTTTAAGTTAATTGTAGGAAGAGTGTTATTACACAATCTTTTTTTTCAATCTCAATTCCAATCTCATATGTTTTGATAGCGCCATATATTCACATTAACGAGGTATATGTTTCGATAGAATTTTGTTCCATTTTCTATATAAGTATCAATGTAATTAATTGCAGTACATATTATATTTTTTAAATAAAAGCATATAATTTATTAGATGAGTTATACTGAAAATATTTGTGAACCAGAATTAGAGCTCGAAAAAAGGTAGTCCTTAAATATTATCATTCAGGAATGACTTAAAACTGAATGCAAAGCAGCAAATAGAAGAGCCCAGCCCATAATTAAGGTGCACTCAATGGGATGTCCCAATTGGACAAACAGTTTGGACGGTCGCGATAATTTGAAGCTCAGCCCAATTCGTCCCATAATTTAGACCTAATAAATAAATACTCATTCTTTTATACAAGTTTATTTAAAGGGAAAAATCCAATAAACTGACTGAAATCTATATAACCACTTGATTTTTCTTAATATTCAACCTCCTGAAAACATCTGGTAAATTCAAATAACCCCCCCTCCCCCGAATAAAATTTACATTTACAGATGATGAATATTTTGTGAATTTTATGTTTAATTAACTTTGGTAGCAAATATAGTATACAAAAAAAACCTACAATGTGTTAACATGCGAATTTTTTTCTATAAATGATGATTTTATACATCCAGATTGGATTTTATAATACATTTAGAGATGGTAAAATTGTCATTTTTATAAGATTTTTTAAATTTTAACACGTAGTATTTTTTTTAGTATATTGTGTTTTTAGTCATGATTAACCAAATGAAATATTCGTAAAATATTAATCATTAATTAATAAATTTTTTATTCAGGGGGTTATTTGGATTTACTAGATGTTTTCAAGGGTTGTATGGATTTTAAGAAAAGTCAGGGGGTTATATAGATTTCAGTCAGAATTTAGGGGGTTGTATAGATTTTTTCCTTATTTAAAATCCAGTCCCCTGTTCATTTAGTGTCAGTTTAAATAGAGACATAAACCATTTTGAACTTTTATATCTATTCTAGGTATAAATAATTTTATCAATAGAATATGTGATTTTATGTTTAGTTGTGTTTTTTTGTTATTTTTATATTATGAATAAGGTATAAAAAATTGATTTGATGTGTAAGTCTCATTGATGTATAAGAGATGATGACATGTGATTTGATATAATAACATGCAATTTGACATATGGGTTCCCTTATACCATTGGAATAATAACACAATTCTAGCGGGGAATCTGGAATACAAATATCATATTATTCTCACACCTAATTCTGTATAGCTATACCCAATTGTTCTCTGTACTCAAACATTTTTTTTTTGTTTATTCTACCCCTTATTTCCCCATCCAAAAGAGGCATTACTGTATCAAAATATATATACTTCATTAAAAAAAATAACAATTTTTATATGAATACTATTCAGTTCATTATATACTTTTAAAAAATACATATTTTATTAGATAATGTGTGTGATTTTTAAAAAATTAAAACACGTGATCTGTGTTTTATTTCCAAGAGCAAATAGAAACCCAGCCCGATCCAGCCCAACAACATGAAGCGCAGCCCATAATTAAGGAAGCACTACTCAATCGGATGTCCGAATCCACAAACAATTTGGACGGTTGCGATTCATATTCGAGTCGCATTTTTAGATCCTACGGCGGAGGAAGAAAATATCGACTCCTTCCGAGTGTCTGACGAATTGCTAGGGTTAGGGTTTTATAAAAAGCGAATTCTCTCTTATTACTCTCTCCTTCTTCACACCCCCGCCGAAGGAGGAGAAGCTTCAGATCCTACGATGGTAAGCCCAAACAGACCTCCCATTCACGCCATTTTTTATTTATTAGTGTTTCAGATTTTCAATTTCATTCTTTTGACTGATGATGTATACGGGATGCATGTAGTTCAACATTAATTTTTTTTATGATGTTTCATATTGAGTGGTTGCGTTCTTTCAAAATGATGTTACTGTGATTGCGTTTTTTTTATTATTTTCATTGATTGGTTTCCTTGTTCGAAAAGTTAATTTTTTAGGGTTTGAGGTGATGTATTTTGAGGGGTTCATTTTGATCTTTTGAACGCTTGATTGCGCATTCTGAGGAGACAAATTGTCTTCGTTGCATTTTTTTTGTTTGATTTCTCTTGCAATGGTGAAGACACTTATCGCTTTATCACGGTGGTTTGGTTTCTCTGATTATTATGTTTAGGGTTTTCATTTTTAAAGTTTTTTTTAGTTTTCTGATGTATTTATAGTTTGGGTGATTTGTACGTCACTGATGCCTTAATTTTTATAGAATCTTAATCCAGTGACCTGAAATTTTATCGATTTGGTGTTCCAAATTGATTTCGAAACAGAGATAAAGACACATTGTCATTGTACCACTTTTGGCAGAGTTGGTTGTGTGTCACTAGTGCCTTGATTTTTATGAAATCACTATCCAGTGACCTGAAATTTTATCGATAGGTGTTCCAAATTGATTTCGAACCAGAGATATTAGACACATTGTCACTGTATCACTTTTGGGAGAGTTGGTTAGCTTTTTTATTAATGGTCTGACTCAGCTTGAGTCGCCAAATTACTTATAATTCTGAATATCAGATCATTTTTCCATTTTTATTGGTCCTTCTTTGGATCATCCTTGATTATTTGATTGGTGATTGGTGTCCAAGCAAAAGTTTTGTTTTCATCTCAGAACGTGTTGTTTCTTGTTTTCATCATTTGCTGGGTTTTTTTTAGATATTTGACTAACCATTCATCTTCATTTTACAGGCATTTGTCAAATCCCAGAAGTCCCGTGCCTACTCCAAGCGTTTTCAGGTTAAGTTCAAGAGAAGGAGAGGTAACAATACATAGTTCCTATTTGTCATGATGGGTCTATTTATTGAATGTTCTGGATTGTGTTTAACATGTTGTTTTTTTAAATATGAAGAGGGAAAGACTGACTATCGGGCTAGGATTCGCCTGATTAATCAGGACAAGAATAAATACAACACGCCAAAGTATCGCTTTGTTGTTCGATTTGTATCCTTTTCCAAACTCCATGGCTGATTTTATTTCTTGTTTAGTGCTTTTCCATTTTAGATATGTATATATTATGGCAGTGTAGAAATTGTGGCATTGACAGTAATCTGAACCAACGACAATGATGTACTCCATTTAAACAGAATTACAGGCTCACACTAAGCAATCACATGTGTTTTCCCTTGATCCTTTGCTTGTTCTCAGACCAACAAGGACATTATTGCACAAATCACCTCTGCAAGCATTGCTGGTGATTCTGTTCTTGCAGCAGCTTATGCTCATGAGCTGCCTCGTTATGGACTTGAAGTGGGTCTCACCAACTATGCTGCGGGTACTACTATCTTGATCTCATGGTTAAGCTTGTTTCTGTTTTACTGAAAATAGTATCTGACTGGTAGTGCCTTTTACATTAGCTTACTGTACTGGACTCCTCCTTGCACGCCGTGTGCTGAAGCAGCTTGAGATGGATGAAGAGTATCAGGGAAATTTGGAGGTACATTTTTTCTTTTGTTTTTCTTGAAATTTTGCTTTTGTTTCATCTCATTGCATGGTTGACCACTTCGTTTTGCAGGCCACTGGAGAGGACTTTAGTGTTGAAGTTGCTGAGACCAGGAGGCCATTCCGTGCCCTTCTTGATGTTGGTCTGCTCAGGACCACCACCGGAAATCGTGTTTTTGGTGCTCTGAAGGTATTTTCTTTTCTTCTCTTAGCTGCTCAAGATTAGGTCTTGGAGACTGATTGTTGTTTGATGATGACAATGTAGCTTCTTTTTTTTTACATCCCTGAAATATGATGTAACCATTTGCTATTCTGACAAAGTGATGGCGTGGAGAAATTGGGTGTGTCAATGATAAAATGCTACTTGGGCTTGAACAGGGAGCACTAGACGGTGGTCTTGACATCCCCCACAGTGAAAAGAGGTTTGCTGGTTTCAGTAAGGACGACAAGCAGCTCAATGCGGAGGTCCACCGCAAGTACATCTTTGGAGGACACATTGCATCTTACATGAGGGTGAGATACTCAGTATGCTGCCTTCATTTCTTCTGGCTGAAGTGTGATGTCTAATGCAGGACACTAATTCTCAATTTTTTTTTATTTCTTTCTCGAACCCTCTCAAATTTGATTTTCTGGACATTTGATGATCAAACTGGAATGTTGATTTATTATTCCTTATATCTTATTTGTTACTGGGCATCACGAACCTAAGATGATGTTTTATGAATTCGTAGACACTGATGGAGGATGAACCTGAGAAATATCAAACTCACTTCAATGAATACATCAAAAGAGGAATTGAGCCTGATTCCATGGAAGAGCTGTACAAGAAGGTTCATGAAGCCATCCGTGTTGACCCATCTGCATCAAAATCAACGAAGGAACCTCCGAAGGAACACAAGAGGTAATACATTCCATTTCTTTTTTTTTTGAGAAATCTAGATGTTTCATAAAATTCAATTATTTGATTGTCAACTTGGTGTCCTGGTTTTGTCATGGCAGGTACAACCTGAAGAAGCTCACTTATGAAGAAAGAAAGAACAAGTTGATGGAGCGCGTGGATGCCCTCAATGAATCTCTTTCTGCTGCTGATGATTGACTTTTTAGAGGTGGAGACCTGTTTGTGCCTTGCCGTCAATCGATATTTTTATATGTTCAGTTTCCTTTTGAGAACTTTCTAGTATGTGAGCTGAACTTGTCTCATTTTGTTAGATGATTTTGATGATTTTATTTGTTGCAAAATTTGAATGCATTTCAATTTAAACTCTTTAGGTCTCAAATGACTTTCCCTGTTGCCCAGGTTGGCACTGTGTTTTTTTTTTTCCTTTACTTTCTTGTGGTTAAGGTGTTAATTTGTTATGAGTTCTTTGATTCCAATGATTACACAGAAAAGCTGCCTTCCAGTCTTGTGATTTTTGTAGAGAAGGTGTGTCCTTTTCTAAATGGACAATATTACATCCAGCCCTATTTTCAGCCTCAATTTCAATTTATATATGTTTTGAATTTTTTTTAAAATAACAAACTTTATTTAATGAGGTACATACTTTTATAAAAAAATGAAGCATATATTTCAATAAATTGCATGGATACATTTATAGAAAATGTAAAAAAATATTTTGAAGCATATATCTTATTAATGTGAGCATATGCGTCGATAGAAATCTATCAGCGCATATAAGGTTGGAATTAGGGGTGGTAAACGAGTCAAACAAGCTGAGCGTTGACCTGCTCATGCTCGGCTTGTCTTGTTTGTTAAATAATCCAAACTGAATCTCAAATTAAGGCTCGATTCGGGCTCGTTTAGCTAAAAAAAAATCTTGTTTAACATTTCAGAAGTCATATTTCACAAATTACAACAACTTATAAATGTGAAAGTGACATAAGCTCGGGTTCGGTTCATTCCTTTTTTTTTGTTAAATAAACAAGCTCGTCTAGGCTCGGACTCGGCTCGGACTCGACTCGTTTGTCTAATCGAACGAGCTTAAATGAACTTTTATCGAGCTGAGCCCGATTGCTTGACTCGTTTACCAGCCCTAGCTGGAATTGGGGTTGAAAATGGAACTGGGTGTAATAACTGCCTTTCTTTGAGATAATTTTCATGTTCTTTAGAGCATCTTCAACCCACTCCCTAAATTCCCTCCTTTCTCAAAATTTAGATAAACCACTCAAAATGTTACTCTAAAATAAAGAAATTGATTTTGGGAGTCAAAATGTTTCTCTAAAAGTTGATCCGTGACATTAAATGTATTTTTTGTGTAATATTATGAGTTTGTTCTAAAAAAAATCAAAATTTGATCATTCTACGTAATTCTGTCATTTTGTTTTGAGTGGAGAAAGGATAGGGGCAGATATACCCACTTCATGTAGTTAGAACCCACCCCAAATTAAAAATTAAAAAAACTGTTTGTTAGACTTTTGAAATGGATGAAGCCCACCCCCACCTACCCTTACCTCGACCACCTTGTCCGCTTCATTTGTCACTCCGTTGGCGCCATAGCCTCACCAGTGATCTCGCCACTTTTTAGCGGCGGCCATAGCCTTTGAGCCCCTCTCGGACATTTCTTCGAACACTCGATGTGCATTCTCTTCATCAACACCACCCGCATCACCTTTATTACCGCCGTCGCCATACATGGCCTCTGGCCTTATGAAATCCCTCCTCTCACACTCGACCGTCACATCCCCTACCTCCCTCGAAGCATCGTCTTGCCGCTCTTTGCGATGCCTTGATCCACCGAGCCACCCGCGGAGAAATGGCTCGATCCGCTCAAGCAGCTCCCCCCGGATCCTTCGCCTCCTCCCATCGTTGAAGGTGGTGTCCTCTCCAAATGTGTGGGATGAGAGAAGAAGAAGGGAGAAGCAAGAGAGGTTAAAATGGTTGGGATGGGTTTCCATTGAAAGGTTTCAAATGTATACCGAGGGATGAGTTTATGGATTGACAAAAAAGAATGAGGTGGGTCAAATAATGGTGTGGGATTCTCATTATATAGTGTGAGTGTAACTGTCCCCGAAAGGATAGGGAGGAGGATTAAAAAACCCACTTAAAAAATAAAAAAGGAATGAGAATTTTTTTCTCTCTCTCTACTATAGAGAAAGAAGCATGGGGAGGGTGGTTGAGAATGCTATAATATTTGGAACCTCTGCCCCTCCTCCGTCTTTATATACAACGGAATGACGAAGCACCGGACGAGGAGGAGCCTCAGGTATTTGATGCTACCCTCGTCTTCGAAATCGAGGAGCGGGAGAACAACCTTCATCGCATGTCAGAGTTCCTCCCAAGGTTGTTAAGAGACTTGGCGAGGAGGAAAGGCATGGACTGAGCGATCAACGATTCCCTCCCCGACAATTGCTCCCTCCACCAGAGCTCGTAGAGGCCGGGGAGGTCCATGGTGAGGTTTCTCCCACACCTGGAGAACCTCAAGATTCGGGAGATATGCGATGAAGGGCGGGATGGGCCCTGTCAGGTGGTTACGGAAGAGGTTGAGGAGGGTCAGCTCATTCAGATCGGTGAAGCCGAGAGGGATCTCTCCCGTCAATTCGTTGATGGACGGTGACAGAGGAGACGTCGATGGAGGTGACGCGTGCGTCGGCGTCGCAAGTGACGTCGGAGAAGGAGCAGTGCGAGACGTCGCTCCAGTCGGAGAGGGCGGAGACGTTCGACGGGGTAATGGCGGATTTCAGCTTCATTAGAGCGTATAGATCGCTTGAATGGATGGTTAGGATGGAACGGAGGAGTGAGACCGAGAGGAAGAAGAAGAAGAAGAGATGAATCATGGGTTTCGTGGAGGGTGACGGAGGAGACATCGATGGAGGAAGGGCCATGATTGTTTGAATTTTCAGGGTTTCGTGGGTTGGGTTTTATAGACCAGGAAAGTGGTCTGATGCACCCTATGTTGATTCAAGTATAATATTATTCATCCCTATTTTCACGGATTCAATTATTCATCCTAAGTATAGTGTTCTTGTCTTCCTCCCTCTGTTGATTTCTATGTGTGTTCTTGGCTTCATCCCTATGTTATTATTAATAATAATATTATTTATCTTTATTTTGATTCAAATAAATGGATTAATAATAATATTATTCATCCCTATGTTGATTCAAGTATTCAGTTATTTATTACTATGTTCACGGATTAAATTATTCATCCATATGTTGATTCAAGTATAGTGTTTTTGTCTTCATCGCTAATATCCAAAATCAAGTATAGTGTTCTTGTCTTCAATTATTTATTTGAATTTACAAAAATTAAGTATAGTATTCTTGTATTCGATTATTCATCCCTCTTCACAGTCAATTACAGACTTATTAGCGAGGGACCCCAACTGTACATGGAAGACGAGCGTTCATTTATCCACCATATCAAAGGGCTATTTAATAACACATTGCATCCAAAATCAAGTATAGTGTTCTTGTCTTCAATTATTTATTTGAATTTACAAAAATCAAGTATAGTGTTCTTGTATTCGATTATCCATCCCTCTTCACAGTCAATTACAGACTTATTAGCGAGGGACCCCAACTGTACAAGTAAGACAAACGTCCATTTATTCACCATATCAAAGGGCTATTTAATAACACATTGCATCCAAAATCAAGTATAGTGTTCTTGTCTTTAATTATTTATTTGATTTAAAAAACTGGACCATTCTAGAGTAGATATAGATGTCAAATCAAGTATAGTAGATTTTGATGATATGCCACAATTGTAAAGTGTGTACAGTATATATATGTGATATACTATAAATTGTTATATGCCACATTTTGATATATGTGTAAAGTAAAGTAGATATGGCATGACTTTACAATAACATGTTATATTTTGATACTGTATAAAATATCAAAATCTACAATAAAATGTTTTATCAAACACTTTACTGTATCAAATATCTACTTTATTGTTATGGTACAGTAAAGTGTCATATTTGATATATGTGTACTTTACACACATCATCATGATATGACAGTGTACACATATCAAATATCTAATTTATTGTACAATTTCAAATCAAATATACAAGTAACAATAACACAGTGTGTTACTATATTATCATCATGCATCTTTATTGTGTTACTTTGATTTGAAAGTAATTTTGAAAGATTTGCACGGTGTCACTTTAAAATTATATAATATTATATAAAAAATTATTAATAAATAATATTATTATTAATCTATTTATATAAAAAATTATATCATTGAAAATATTTCACTAAGACCTTAAAATAAGTCTAAATGGTTTTGAAATTATTTTAAAATTATTAAATTTTTAATTAAATAAATAAAATAATTCTGGAATAATCAAACATATGTGACTTTATTTAAAATTAATTCTAAAATAATTTAATATTAATATCATTTTAAAGATCTCAATAAAATCTTTTCAATTATATTACTTTTATTAAAAATAAATTGCACTTTCTAATTTTTCCAAGTCAAACCCCTCTAAATCAATTCAATTAAGATAAAGGTACACAAATTGAGCACAAACATACCAGCCGTGGGACAGTCCCAAGCAGTTATTCAGAATGCACAAATGAGCTGGTTATATTCATAAGAGCAGCCGAGGGAGAGTCCCCAGTTGTCATTTGCTGACATTCTCTGCATCCCTTATATCAGCTAGGTTATCACCAATACCTTCTCTTTTGCTTCATTAATTCTTTCATCCCTCCTTTCTTCGTTTAAAATATGCCCTTTTTCTTTCTTTTCTTGCTCTTTAAGTTTTTATTTTGTAACAACTAACAAGGTCTCCTTAATCCTCAACTAAGGGGTACAATTATACAAAACCACGAGTTTCCATAACTTACAGTATTGACACATGAACCATTCAATTGCATTTGTTGTGAATATGGCTGATATTGTACATTATCTTTTTTAAGTGCAATAGAAAATCATGGATTAGTGAACCTCTAATAAACAAGCTAAACAAGCTCCAAAGATTTATGACACACAAACAAGTGATATGTTATACAGGCAAACATATTTTGATAAAGGAAAACACCAAATATTGATTAACTTGATGGCCAAAAAAATGTCCAGTAGGATTTACCAGTGGGAAAAGTATGGCCATAACTCCATAGCTTACAAGAGGAGAAAAAAAGAAAATTGCAAGAACACATGGACTTCCTGAAACATTAATTAGAAAATACAAATGTGTCAGAAATAATAACAAGGCCCCAATACCAAGAAAAATCAGTAAGTTGAAGGCAAGATAATGATCGAGCTTAGAGGGAATAAGTTAAAAATAAAAGCCGAGAGTTTCTTGCAAAACCCATGAGGACTGCATAATCATATAATTATTGTTCACATATGAGCTTCGAACAATATGGAAACTTGTAGATTATACAAATGTACAAACTTATACAGATGTTGGAACCCAACACATCTCATACCATGAACAAACTTGTAGATATCAAAAACTTAAAATATGTATATGATGTGAATCATTCAATACCTTAATAAAAAAACTACTGCATCCCAAATCCTAATGTTCACATTTTCCAATCAATTACCAAAACCACTAAATATTATGTAAATTGGCCCATCTCTGAGGAGTAATGATTCAACAAATACAAAGAAATGAAATTTATTACAGAAAGGAATAAAGTGAAGGAAGATAATCTATTCATCAAGAATCTTATTCGGTAAGTTACAAGACTATCTATTACCAAATCCAGCGAAGAAGGCCCAATTTGATTCAAAGAAGCTGAGCCTTTTCTCCAAACTCATTTCAAGGTAATTCCGCTTGTATACCTGCAATATGTAAAATTCCAGGCTTGTCTATCCAACTGTATTGGGAGCAAATAAAAAAAAAAGGTTCTGCAAGCTCAAGTATGATATAATGATGGACATACTCGAAACAGTAGTAGGAATACATCCAAGAGAGAAGTACAAAATTAATTGCATTATAGGAAACAATTGGAAGGGGGTGAAATTCTTAACCTTGGGGTTTCATTTTATATAGGCATTCTTCTACCCAAGGCCTTTTCTTGTTTGTTTTTTTCTTTCCTTTTGATATTTTATGTCTTGGCCTTTTAGCTTTTTTGAAGATTCTCTGTCTCCTTTTGCTTGATAAACATCTTAAATACGATAAAAAATTTGTACACAATGTATTATATATGATGGTTTTCTATCATGCAACACAGAAATTAGATAGGATCTATGCAGCACAGACCTGGACATGACATGACACGGTTCATATTTTGAAAAATTAACACAGACCGACAAGAACATAATACGAGAATCTATTAAACATACATATCTGAATGACTGAATATATGAAAAAGAAGGCAACCGCCATAAACCACAAGAAATTGGTATAATTATTTATAGAGTTTAAACAAGAAAGGTAGAAACGAGGATTACAAGGAATGTAATGTAGAAACGAGGATTACATAAATAATCCGATTTTGGATACACAACTTTGAACTTTCAGACATAGACACGACACATCAAATCCGAAGACGAGGGAAGCATCGAATACTTGAGGCTCCTCCTCGTCCGGTGCTTCGTCACTCCGTTGTATATAAAGACGCAGGAGGGGCGGAGGTTCCTCTCTTTTGCTCTGGAATTGAACGGGCGGCTGGCGAAGGAGGTGCTGGCGGTCGTAGATCCCGTTCGGGCGGAGGTCGGTGTTGGTGGCGTACGGGGACGTGGTTGTTGCGGCTTGGAAGCACTGTGAGAGGGGTGAAGCTAGAGGAGGGACAGGGTTTTCTAAAGGTGGAGATTTTTTTTGAGGAAATGGTAGACTATATAACTTTTGATCATGAGTTACATTAGGCCGAACACTTGCCTCAAAGCAAGTAGGGGAGAAAAGAAGAGAAGCATCCGAGAGAGATCGAACATGAGAGGAACCATACAAGATGTGTGATTCTCTCCCTGTCCAAATACCCGAAATAAAAAAGAAAAATACACCCGACTATAGGTCAGCTCGACGGAAGGAGTTCCAAATAGAACTGATCCGACGAGACCCATCCGATACCGCCCCCGTCTAGCCCGGATCGAATTGGAGCACCCCTCTCACCAGCCGCACTCCTCTCATCCCCCCAAGCATGCATCCCCAAGCGGACACCGACCTTATTGTCTCCTCCCAAACATTCTCTACATAGAACCGCTGCCCTGCAAATAGCAGCTTGTTTCTCCCCAACCAGACCGCCCAGAGGGCCGCCGGAATGGTGAGCTTAAGCACTCTGGCTTGTGCCCTAGGAACCCCAGGCCTAAAGTAACCCTTCAAAAGATGCCATAATTCCTCCCTGTTTTGAAAGCTTGTGTGTATACCAGTGGCCTGTCCAACCAATCTCCAAAGAGGAGCCAAGGTGGGGCACTGCCCGAACAGATGGTCCGTCGACTCCGAAGCAGCATAGCAGATCTCGCATTGCGTCGACGCTGTCGGACTCCAGCGAGCTCTATACTCTTTCGTTAACAGGCGATTTTGAAAGGCCATCCACATGAATATTTTCACTTTGAGGGGCATCTTACGCTTCCACAGCCACCGAGTTTGATTCACCATATTTAAAACCTCTGGATTCCCACGTCTCCACCATGAATAGCATGCACTGACCGTGAACTTTGAAGAGGAGCTAGGTGCCCAGACCAGAGCGTCCTCCCTCAATGGCTGGATCTCCATCCCCTGCAGTCTTGCTAGCAGCTGCGCTATCTCTGCGACCTCGGGTTCCGATGTGATGCGGCGCATTGGGAATTGCCATTCCCCTCCCACCCTCCCAGGCGACCAACACTGTTGAACGGTGTGGTCTTTGTTCTCCGCCAATCTGAATGTCCGTGGAAACTCGAGCCGGAGTGGAACCTCCCCGCACCATCTGTCACTCCAGAATGAAGTCCGATCGCCCTTACCAATCTGCCATCTGAGTGACGGCGTAAAAGACTCCCCTAATGCAAACCAACCCTTGCATAAGAATGACATCCTGACGGATGGAGATGGAAATAACGTACCCGCTCGCCCGACTCCATAGCGTTCTTTAAGCAGCCTTACCCACAGGAGGTTTGGCCCACCCACCTCCATAGCCATTTTGCCAATAGGGCCCTATTCATGGCCCCCAAGTCCATCACACCCAGACCTCCTTGTTTAGTTGATTGACAAATGGATTCTCATGCCACTAAGTGTGGCCTGTTTGATTCCCTGCTTGAGCCATTCCAAAAGAAGTGCCTACGTATCACTTCGATCTTCTGTAGAACCGTTCGGGGTATGCGATAAATGGATAGGTAAAACAATGGCATACTAGACAACACTGACTTGAGCAACGTTAGTTTTCCACCGGAGCTAAGGGATCTGTTCTGCCACCCGCCAAGCTTCTTGATGAAGCGCTCCACCAAAGGCGACCAGTTCTGTCGAAGTAGCCTGCGTTCTACTAACGGTAGCCCAAGATGAGATGAAGGCGCTTGCTGTATGTTGCATCCAAACAAGGCTGCCATCCCCTCCGCTTTGCGAGGTTCCACATTTATCGCCCATATAGTACTCTTCGACCAATTAATACATAGACCTGATAACAATGAGAAACATGTCAGTATAAACCTGAACCCCTCCAGCACATTCCCCTCCGGTGCCGCGAACACCATGGTGTCGTCGGCATATTGAAGATGAGTGACCGGTGTGCCCTCATCCACGCAAGAGACTCCTGCTATCCATCCCGCCCTTGCGGCCTTCAGACACATTCGACTTAAAACATTCGCCACGATCGAGAATAACAGCGGGGATAGAGGGTCCCCCTGTCTCAGTCCTCGGTTGAGGTGAAAGAAGCCGCATTGAGTCCCATTTATGTTCACGGATGCCATCGCCGAGCCAATGCACACCTTTATCATCCTGACCCAGGTGGGACTAAACCCATGAAGCTTCAAAATATGTAACAGGAAATCCCATGCCACATTATCATAGGCTTTCGCGAAATCCAGCTTCATGATCACACCACCGCGGTTGTCTTTGTGTAAATTAGCAATGATCTCTTGGGATATCGCAAAGCCTTCATGGAGGCCTCTTCCCGGGATAAAAGCCGATTGGTTCTCCTCAATTAGATGGGAGCACACCTTCTTGAGCCTGTTTGTGAGCACCTTGGCCAACAACATGTAACTCCCATTTATTAGACAAATCGGACGATAATTTGAGATGCCTTTCGGGCCTTCTTTTTTCAGAATAAGAACAAAAGAAGAAATATTAAGACACCGAATTCCTTGGCTTCCTGACTGGAATTCTTTGAACATGTCCATGACATCTTCTTTTAGAATGTCCCAATACCGTTGATAGAAAATCAGTCCAAATCCGTCCGGACTCGGGGACTTGTCCCCTTCCGCCTTCATGAGCACTGCTCGCACCTCCTCAAACGAAAAGGGCGCCTCCAACTCAGCTACACAGTCCACGGGCACTTGCGGGAGCTCGGAGTCTATCCACTGTGGCTTCCAACTTCTGTCCTTCTTGAACGACGCTTGAAAGTGGTGCACTATGCTGGCTTGAATGTCCTCTCTGTTCGTCAAAATCTGCCCATCCACGGTTATCTGAGAGATCGAGTTGATGCGCCTTCTTTGATTAGCCACTTTGTGGAAGAACTTGGTGTTTCCATCGCCCTCTTTCAACCACAAGGCATTGGATTTTTGTCTCCACTCGCGTTCCTCCAGACATAGCACCTTTGCAAACTGCGTTTTGGCCAAGTTCCTTGTATCTCGTTCCACCTCCGAGAGTGGTCTGACTTCCTCTACCTTGTCTAGGCTCTCAATGTTGCTATGTAGACTGATCTTCTCTCTTGAACGCTCCTGTTTCTTTTCTTTACCCCAAGGCTTTAATATTCTTTTCAAGCGACGGAGTTTGAAGCCACCT